>CAXKVI010000005.1:56683848-57128137 GCA_964058755.1 Campiglossa producta | reverse complement strand
TGTTGTTACTTTTCCATCTTGTTCACTAATAATAAAAAAAAAACATAGAATAATTTAAGAAAAATTATTCACAAACGGTCAAAAGTCCACCAAAGTTTCAAAGATTCTCAAATTAATGACCACAAACTCATAACATACATACATATTAATCGCAGGACACAGCGAAAAAAGCCACCCTGTGAAAATAAGCTGCAGCTGTCAGTAAAATGATCACGGGGTGCACTAAAATCCTTGACACTGCTAGTATAAATGGCGATCGATTGATGTCGCTCTAGTTGTCGATAAGGTAGTATAAAAACAAACAAACAAAATAAAATGAATACATACTAAGTGAACATAATGGATATAAGCTAGCAATAATCTCAACGCAGCTTGGTGTAAGAGGTACACACTGCGGGCTTAGAAATTCCTAATCCCCTTGGTTCTTGGTTCGATGACCAACAAAAGGTGATGAAAAATTTCTAAACACAAAGCCATTTGATAAGTGCCCTTGAGCAAGGCCGAAATTACGTAATCATGGTAGCTTTTAATTGTTGTTACTTTTCCATCTTGTTCACTAATAATAAAAAAAAAAAAAACATAGAATAATTTAAGAAAAATTATTCACAAACGGTCAAAAGTCCACCAAAGTTTCAAAGATTCTCAAATTAATGACCACAAACTCATAACATACATACATATTAATCGCAGGACACAGCGAAAAAAGCCACCCTGTGAAAATAAGCTGCAGCTGTCAGTAAAATGATCACGGGGTGCACTAAAATCCTTGACACTGCTAGTATAAATGGCGATCGATTGATGTCGCTCTAGTTGTCGATAAGGTAGTATAAAAACAAACAAACAAAATAAAATGAATACATACTAAGTGAACATAATGGATATAAGCTAGCAATAATCTCAACGCAGCTTGGTGTAAGAGGTACACACTGCGGGCTTAGAAATTCCTAATCCCCTTGGTTCTTGGTTCGATGACCAACAAAAGGTGATGAAAAATTTCTAAACACAAAGCCATTTGATAAGTGCCCTTGAGCAAGGCCGAAATTACGTAATCATGGTAGCTTGTAATTGTTGTTACTTTTCCATCTTGTTCACTAATAATAAAAAAAAACATAGAATAATTTAAGAAAAATTATTCACAAACGGTCAAAAGTCCACCAAAGTTTCAAAGATTCTCAAATTAATGACCACAAACTCATAACATACATACATATTAATCGCAGGACACAGCGAAAAAAGCCACCCTGTGAAAATAAGCTGCAGCTGTCAGTAAAATGATCACGGGGTGCACTAAAATCCTTGACACTGCTAGTATAAATGGCGATCGATTGATGTCGCTCTAGTTGTCGATAAGGTAGTATAAAAACAAACAAACAAAATAAAATGAATACATACTAAGTGAACATAATGGATATAAGCTAGCAATAATCTCAACGCAGCTTGGTGTAAGAGGTACACACTGCGGGCTTAGAAATTCCTAATCCCCTTGGTTCTTGGTTCGATGACCAACAAAAGGTGATGAAAAATTTCTAAACACAAAGCCATTTGATAAGTGCCCTTGAGCAAGGCCGAAATTACGTAATCATGGTAGCTTGTAATTGTTGTTACTTTTCCATCTTGTTCACTAATAATAAAAAAAAACATAGAATAATTTAAGAAAAATTATTCACAAACGGTCAAAAGTCCACCAAAGTTTCAAAGATTCTCAAATTAATGACCACAAACTCATAACATACATAAATATGTTTTACTTTTAAAATATCATGGCTCACACCTATTCTCGCGAAATGCAATTGAAATTGTTACTCATACGCCCCGTACGTGCATACGGATCGACTGTGTAAGTCATCCTTACATTAAACTAAGAAGAGAATCCAAATTGGGGTTAATTGAAGGTTCAAGCTGAATATATTTTTAAAGCTTAGTTTAATTGAAGTTAGGTTAGGTTCAAGTGGCTGCCGCAGAGGCACACTTAGGCCAGTTTTGAAACGCCCGTTGTGATACCACCAACACTAGGAAAGTCAGTCCCGGGACCCGGCTAATGGAAAATCCCTGAGTTTTTGGGATTTTCCACATAGCAGAATCCCGGGACTGACACTCATAAAACGACACCGACTCCTCCTCGAAGCACTTAGATGACTTTATGAAGGCCATCAGTCCTTTATGTCCAGTTCCGCAATCTGGCTTAGGCTATCCAGGAAGAGAACTTCAAAAAAGCGCGTTTTCGCGCCGCTTAAAGCCGGGCAGTTGCAGATGAGGTGCTCCTCCTCATCATCTTTGCAGCTCCTACAGCATCGTCGGTAGGGCACACCTAGCCTTTCTGCGTGCCTACCAATAAGGCAGTGCCCAGTTAAAACACCTATTAATATGGAGATTTCTCTCCTTCTTAGGGCGTTAATGTCTCTAGATCTTTTAGTATCCCATTTGGCCAGGTTTGTTTGGATATCCGGCACCCTGCGGATTGTTGCCATCTTTCGTTGGCTTGACGGAGTGTGTACTCCTTCAGCATTAGCTTGCATACCTAAGTGCTCTTTATCCCGAAGAACCTGCTTGGTCATACCCTGCCAGCAAGTTCGTCTGCCTTACAGTTTCCCTCAATGTCCCTGTGTCCCGGGACCCATGTGAGGTTCACGCGGTTCCGTTTGGGCCATCTCTTGAAGAGATCGACGACAGCTGAGCGTCAGTTCAGAGTTGAACGAAAAAGAGCCAAGAGCTTTGATGGCCGCCTGGCTGTCGCTGAAAATAACGATGTCCTCGCCGATAGCGCGTTTACTTATCCAAATCGCGGCATCCAAGATTGCTGAGACTTCACCCTGGAATACGCTGCAGTGATCAGGCAGTCTGAAGGAGAGCTCAATTTCCAGATCCCTTGAATAAACCCCTCCTCCAACTCTGCCGTCTAGCTTCAAGCCGTCAGTGGAAACAGAAATGCCGCCATAAGTAGCAGGGCAGCGATCCATCCTCTCCCATTCTTCCCTGCTGGGAATGTTCGTTTTGAAACAGCTGTCTCCGACTGTTGTGGCCGCACATCGATCTGTGCTCAGAGGTAGAAAACGGTAAGATCCCAGAATACTGGAGTGTCCAGTTGTGCTTGCGACCTAGCCAGACGTTTCCCTCAGGCGCAGAGCCGCTACCGCTGCTGCCTGGTACGCTTCCAGATCGAATGGCAGAATGTCTAGAATGGCCGGAAGAGCTTCGTTGGGCGTTGTTCTTAGCGCGCCGCTTATACAGATCATGCCAGATCTATGGACTTTACTCAACAGATTCAGGTTTGTGGCCTTGCTCAGCACAGGCCACCACACCACGACTCCATATAGCATGATAGGTCGGATAATTGCAGTGTAGATCCATCTGCATATTTTGGGGCTGAGACCCTACTTATTGCCAATGGCTGTTTTGCATGTGTAAAGTGCAATACAAACCTTCCTCTGCCGCTGAAGAATATTCTCCTTCCAGTTTAACTTCCTGTCCAGAACTGCGCCCAAGAATTTGATTTATCAGCCAAGTTCAGGCTCACGCCATTAAGTTTTGGTAGGTCCAGCGGTGGTATTTTGTACCGGTTGGTGTAGAGAACGAGTTCCACTTTTCTCGGGTTGATACTAAGTCCGCAACGAGAGGACCATGACGAAACTTCCCGCAGTGCTACTTGCATCCAGTCACACAGAGTTTGTGAGAATTTGCCCCTGTATGCAATAGATAATTCGTCTGCATATGCCACTATCTTCCCGCCCCCAGCATGTGTCTCGTAGCAACGAGTTGACAGTGAGGTTCCATAGAAGCGGGGAGAGAACACCACCCTGAGGCGTTCCCCTAGTGACATAGCGTGATAAATCAACCGTGCCAAGTGATGAAGATATTTCCTCCCCCGTAGTAGTTGATCGATTAGTCAAGTTAGGGATCTGCTTATGCCCAGATTAGTAAGAGCGGTGTTAATAGCCTCCGGACTTATATTGTTAAAAGCCCCTTCAATGTCAAGGGAGGCCACGAGACAGTAATCCTTTTCACCCAACGATTTTCCCTTGCTATAAGCATGCTGATAGCTGGAGATAAGGTTGATATATATAGTAGTGGAGAGGTAGTCGCTGATTATCCTCTCGAAGGCTTAATGCAAAGGACGAGAGGCTGATGGGTCTGTCGTCCTTTGGCTCGTAGTGGGAGGCCTTCACAGCCTTAGGAATAAACACTACCGTGGCATGTCTACAGGAGCACGGAATGTAGTTGAGAGCCAGGCAGGCTGTATAGAGAAATACTAGCCATTTGGCAGATGTCTCCAGCGTGTTAATGAGTTGCGCGGGGATAATCCCGTCCGGTCCGGCAGCCTGAAACGGTTCAAAGCTCTTAACTGCCCACCTTACCCTTTCCTCCGTGATAGATATATTTACTGCCAGGCTTGTTGCAGGTCCTGACGGTGCATTATGCAAGTTACCCGGAAAATGTGTGTTCAAGAGCAGTTCAAGGGTTTCCCTTTCCGTGCTGGTCCAGGATCCGTCAGGCTTCTGCAAATAGCTAATGGCTGTTTGAGTTTTCGAGAGAACTTGTCTAAGTCTCTCTGTGTCGTCGACCTTTTCGACCCCAGTGCAGAAATTACTCCACGAAGTTCTCTTTGCCTGTATCAGGGCTTTTTTGTAGGCTTAGTTTAACTTTGTATTCGAGCCATTGAGGCTCAGTGTCGAGGTTTTTAGCCTTATTAAATTGCTTCCTGCAGGTTTTACGGAGCGAGTCCAGGTCGTAGGTCCACTAATGTGGCCTATGTTTACTTTTAATTGAGTAATCATGTTCAAACTATATTTACTCTTCTTCTAGATCGTTCGATTTCCTACAGATTTGAGGACGACGCTTGTAATATCAGATAAAAGGGGATAGGAGCGTTTTGGAGTAAAGTGTGGAACTTGGTTTGTGGAACTTGATGCGTTGATGATGGCTAATGTAGAATATTAATGATATGCTGTTGCAGGCTAAAAAGTAGAGCTTGTGAAAATCGATTAATCGAATATTAGAATTACTTCGATTTTCAAAATTCGATTAGTCTCGTTGTCGACTGGCAGAAATCCTTGGGTTGAACCCTCCCAGAGGGTGCCGGCTGGTAATAGACACTACAGAAACCCCTACGCAGGGGAGTGCTAGCTAAGTTCAGAAATCAGTGCCATTGGTGTCTTAGCTCTTTAATAGCTCTGGCATATGGAAATGATTCTTGAACGTGGCCTCAAGGTGGGAACCGGGCCACACCCAGATGAAATGGTGGCCCCCCCTAATCCAGGGTGTTATGCGATTCCGTGCCCATTGGATGGTTTGCAGTCAGGGGTATCCGACTGTATTCTTACGGAGCCTCCCGGATATCGGTCCACCTCCGGGAGTAGCGGTGACTTGCTGCGGCATGGGGCTCTGTCGTAGTCGACCGTTTCATATCCCCCTTTCACATACTTTCAGGCTGCCGAACGGTCTCATCTCAGTAGGCATCCTACGAACTAGTTATATACATTTTATGTACATGAATAAAAACCAAGCCTCGGAGCCCTGCACGGGTAAAGATGCTGCCTCTGGCACAGGTGTTGAAAAGGCCAATACTTATAAAACCCTGTCACAATCGGGAACCGCTAAGGTGGCACCGATCAGGCCTGCACGGCCTCAAACCACTTTTCGGCCACCTGCGCAAGCTAGCAGCAGTAGGACCAAACCCCCTGAGGGCAAGTCCGAACCTGTAACAGCCGGCAAACCTAGCCCCACTGAGGGAAAGCAACTCCCGGCTGAGCAAACGCAGGTGGCCCGTCTTACGGGCACCTCTGCTCAGCATGTGGCGGAAACCAACACCGGGTCCTCCACGGACAGAGTGGCTGCCCCCGCCCATGCAAAACAAACTCGTGGCAAGCCGGCTGACCCCCTAGAGGGTTCTAAGGCAAGCAAACGAGTCCCCCTCTCAGTCCGCAATCAGCGGAATCTACGCAATGCCGCCAAAATTGTAGAGAGACTGGGCAAGTCATCCAGCGATAAGCTGACGGCAGCCAACCGGGTCGGATCGGCCAGCCCTTAAAAGGCAGCGGTCGATAGTAAACGCCTCGAGCGTTCCTAAAAGGCATAGGCCCATAACCTCTGCCCCTTCTCCACCTGCCCTAACAAAACCGTTCAACGAGGTTGCCAAGGGCAACATCACGCTGGCGGTTTTGAACCGCGGCCATCCGGATGGAAACATTACCCCGGACAATTGGAATAATGTCCTGAACGACCTTCTCAGGCAGTTCAAGGACATTATGGACAAGAACCCGGGTGCTGCTCCCATTATCCGCGATGCCGGCTGGTATCAGGGCAGGATTAAACTAGTTTCCTGCGCAGACGAGCGCTCTTGCCGTCTGTAGACACTCGCCATAGCTTCGGTGGGGGAGCTGTGGCCCGGGGCTAAGCTGGATGCCGTCAGTTTGGAAGAAATTCCAAACAGACCGAGAGCTTGGGCCTGGGTCCCAGACGAGCTGGCGGAGCCTGGCGAGATTCTGGGCACCATCGCGCAAAGCAACCCGGGACTACCTTCAAGCGATTGGAGGATAGTCCGCGTGGGCGAGACAAGGGAGAAGCAACGCTATGTCGGTTTCGTCATTAGCGAGGCGTCTCTCCCTTAGCTTGCTAAATGTGATGGAGTGGTAAGCTACGGCTTCTACTCCATCACGTTGAAAGTCAAGCGGGATGGTACCCAGAGAGAGGAGCCGGAGGAGATGGAGACGAAGCCCGAGCTTCAGAGTGATGTGATGGCAGGAAACACCTTGAGTGCACTTGTTACGCTTGACTCTGAGGCAGCAGCTACCTCCATCGAGTCGGCTCCGATGAATTTGGAGGAGGTGGGCAGCGCCTCGAGTGTACCCACCTCCACCGCAGCAAACCTCACGACTCCATGCAACACCTCGAGTGTACATGAGTTCGATATCGAACTAGCACGTAGTGCTCCAGAGTCCGAGAGTGATACACTCTCGGTATCTGAGCTGGCAGGGCAGTTCTCTACCAGCATGGACGAACACCTCCTCCTGGAATCCGACCAGTCAGATGTTGGCTTCGATGATACAATCGTTGAGGTGGCATCGGGCGGGACGGAGCAGGAGGAGATGGACGTCGATGCTGAGTTTTCAGAATGGTCCGGATAACAAATTAACCTGCATCACTCTAAGGCAGCCTCCGCTGCGCTAATCTTCCGCCTCTGCAAAACATCGGAGGCGGTCGTTCTAGTCCAAGAGCCATGGGTCGTCTGTACCAGGGTCTGTGGGCTGAATACCGATGAGTACCAGCTAGTGACGCCACCTGCAAAAGGTACACTCAGATCATGTATTCTTATCAGAAAAACTCTTTCTTATTTTCTACTATCTCCTTTCAGCGATGATGACTTCACCAGTATCAGCCTCGAGCTGCAGGACTATACCCTCTGGCTGATGTCCGCATACTTTGCGCACGATCGCCCCATCTCTGCACAGAATAGGCTCAACAAGGCGGTAAAGGAGGCCCAACTCAAGGGGCTTCCGATAGTCATTGGAGCCGACGCCAACGCGCACCACCTCGCATGGGGCTCAACCGACACAAATACAAGGGGTGAGTCTCTTTTTGATTTTATCAAAGAAAACAACCTCTGTATCTGTAACTCTGGCGACAAGCCAACTTTTGTCACCTCGAATAGGAGGGAAGTTCTAGACATTACTGTGGTTTCAGGACCTTTCTCTGACTTAGTTAAGGAATGGAATGTTTCCGATGATAACTCCTACTCTGACCATATGTACGTAACTTTTAATCTGCTTTTGCGACCTCCGCCTATGGCGGTTTACAGGAACAGGAGACGTACGGACTGGGACCTTTACAAAGTGGTCCTGTCCTCTACCCTCCAAGAAAACGCTTCTCCCGGTAGGTCTTGCCTACCGATAAGATCTGATGAAGCGCCTCTCTCAGACATATCGTTTGCTTCTCTCGGTGAGCTAGACTCACCGTCTAAGATATACGAAGCAGTAGATCTTGTCACCAATTCTTGTAACGCTGCCTTCATAGCAGCCTGCCCGGAGATTAAAAAAAGGGGTAGAAAGAAACCGTACTGGTGGACCCCTCAAATCTCCGAGCAAAGGAAGAACAGCAGAAAACTCTTTAATCAGGCAAAACAGACAGGGATCTGGTCCCCCTACAGGGACGCCTTAAAATCTTTTAAGAAGTTAACCAGGAGAGCCAAAAGGGAATCCTGAAAAACTTCACAAGCAATATTGAGGAAGTCTCGGAGGTAAATCGCCTACGTAAGGTCCTCTCCAAAACCCTACTCCTCTCAGCTGTATTCGTACAGCTGATGGAGAATGGGCCTCATCTAGTGCCGAAATCCTGGATACCCTGGTCACGGCCCACTTTCCGGGCAGCACCTCTCAACCATACCTACCCTCGAACTCGCAATCTAACCCAAGGCCGACGCGGCCCTTGGACCACATAGTCAGCAGAAAAGGAGTTGACTGGGCAATCAGGTCCTTCAAACCCTTCAAATCTCCGGGACTAGATGGTATATTTCCCGCCGAACTACAAGCAGCGAGCGATCTTATTAGTCCGCTGCTAACTCAAATCTACAAGGCATGCCTCAACCTGGCCTATATCCCCACGGAATGGACCAAGGCAAAGCTAGTCTTTATACCGAAAGGAGGCAGGACATCCTGCAATAACCCTAAGGATCTCAGACCTATAAGTCTGACCGCTTTCCTCCTAAAAATTGTAGAAAGATTGCTAGATGCCTACATAAGGCGAACGGCAAATCCAGGACTAATCTCCAACAGCCAGCATTCCTACTACAAGGGCAAGTCCGTAGAGACGGCTCTACACGCTATCACCTCTGGGATAGAGAAGGGACTTGCTTTCAAGGAGTTTACGCTCGGCATTTTTCTTGACATAGAAGGGGCTTTTAACAACGTTCTTCTAACAGCGGTAACGAGCTCCCTGCGTTTGCTGGGAGTGGAAGAGCCTCTAGTGGAGTTCGTTGAACTCCTTCTCCAAAGAAGAACCATTATTTCCGAAATGGGCAATTCTTCACTTACAAGGTATGCCAACAGAAGAACCCCTCAAGGGGGTGTTCTCTCTCCTCTACTTTGGAACCTGACGGTGAACACTCTTTTATCTAGACTAAAGCACACCGGCTGCCAGGTCATTGCCTATGCAGACGACATAGCCCTGACGGCTACTGGCAAGCATCCTTCGGTGCTTAGCGAAATGCGCTGAATCTAACAAAAACCTGGTCTGAGGAATGTGGACTAAGCATCAGCAGTGAAAAAACTGAGATGGTGCTCTTCACCCGCAGACGCAATATACCAGATTTCACCGCCCCATCGCTGAATGGGAGGGTGATCAAACTCTCTACCGAGGTTAAATACCTTGGCGTAATTCTCGACAAAAGGCTGGACTGGAGGCGTAATATGGAGGAACGCTCCAGGAAAGCCACAATGGCGCTCTACGCCTGTAGGTCGGCAATCGGAAAAAAGTGGGGTCTTCAGCCCCACATTGTCCACTGGATCTACACGGCAGTGGTGCGACCTATACTATTCTACGCAGTCACCATATGGTGGCCGGCTCTCGAGATCGAATCTAACAAAACCAAAGCCACAAAGGTGCAACGGATGGCAGCAATGCTTATTAGCGGTGCCCTCCCCTCCACTCCCACCAAGGCTCTTGAAACCATACTTTTTCTTCTTCCCACTGACCTGTATGGGAAATTTACTGCCAGTTGCAACGCAGCTAGGCTCAACGCACTAGAACCCTGGAGGGACTGCAGGATTGGGCATACCCAAATCCTGAAGCAACTCCCCAACTCTTACTTAAAGCTGGACTACGCAATACCACGGCCTTGCTGGGATAAAAAGTTCGAAACGTGGATCCCAGAGAGAAGCGAGTGGAAAAATTGCGTGGAACCGGGAAGTCAAGAAATCTCCGTTTTCACGGACGGCTCTAAACTAGACAACAAAGTCGGCAGTGGAATCTTCTCAAGTAAGCTCGACATTAATATGAGCTTACGCCTTCCAGACCTGAGCTGAGCTTATAGCTATCTGGGAAGCTGCTCGCTATCTGACTAACCTGCCAGTGACTAACTCTATCTCCATTTTTTCCGACAGCCAAGCTGCCATAAAATCCCTGCAAAGTAGTAAGACGTCGTCACTAGTGGCGATTAAGTGCAGGGAAGCTCTAAATAAGCTATCCGATAAGTGCAGCCTGAGTATAATATGGGTCCCAGGCCATAGTTTTGTATCGGGTAACTGCGCTGCCGATGAGCTAGCAAGGAAGGGCACCTGTCTACATACAATCACCTCCGGCAGCTGGGTGAGCCCCCTCTAAATACATGCAAGCACTGGCTGCGTTCCATGTTCATAGAACAAGCCGACGCAAGATGGGCCATGGAGCCGACTTGCAGAACGTCCAGGCAAATTTGGCCCAAACTTAACGAAAAAAGGTCGCAATCGGTAATTCATCTCAATCATCTATTCATTAGCCCACTAGTGGGCCTTCTTACAGGACACTGTCTTATGGGAACCCATGGCGCTCTCATGGACCTCTATACAAATGACTTTTGCCGCAGCTGCAGGGACGAGGAGGAGATAGAAAGTGTAGAACACTATCTATGCCACTGTCCCGCTCTGTCGAAAACCAGGTACCGATGTCTCCGCAAACACTCCTTTGGATGCCTCGCGGAGCTAGAATCTGCAAATATAGATGATATTCTGCGCTACATCAGACAAACGCGCTGGTTTAGCTTCATGGGTGTATGAACTCCGGCCCTAAACACATGGAACCTTGGGGGATCCGTCTGTCTGTCATCACCATATAGAGTTGCAACGTATACGTTGCACTTTGTATGGGGGTGACGGGCGGACGGATCTCTTCAAGGTTTTTATGTGTTTTTGGGGCCTCCTGCCTCGACCCGTCCCACCGGAGAGGTCGTATGTCAGAAGGTTTCTTACAAAACTTTTTGGGGGATGCGACCTTTCTGCTGGGTTAGGTCGATCTACAAAAAGGGAAATTAGGGCTCCTTTCGTGGTATCACAACGGACCAAACTAAGGCCCACATACATACATACATACATAGTCTCGTTGTCGACTATTCGAATAACCGATTTTCGAAAATCGTTTTTACATAATTGCATCAAAAACTGATAGCATCCTTTAAGGCATTTTTTATTAAGAATTATTAAGCAAGAACATCAATAAACAGAGTTTAACAGTACATTGAATGTAGGAAACTTGCTTACCTTCTTGTATTTATATACAACTAAAAATCTCACTCCTAACTTATTCTTCTAGCACTCCTTCTAAAAGAAGGACAATTTCAAAACTAAAAAAAAATTTGCTTTTATTTCATTGAACAAGTAATCGATTTTAATAGAAATCAAAAAATCGTTGAGTGGCGATTATTCGAATAATCTAAAAAATTCAATTAATCGAATAGTGAAAATGGATTTTCCATCGGACCAAAATCGAAAATCGAATGTTCGAATATTCGATTAGTCGAATAGTTTCAAGAGCCCTACTCAAAAGGACCTGCACCTGGTTTCTATAACTTTTTAACGAAGTTCGTTACATAAAAATCGTTAATTTTGACACCATTTTCTATACAAAAGTTTTCAAAATCGATGTTAACGACAATAACGAATTTCGTTAAAAAGTTACATAAAAGGGTGCTGTAAATTAATAAGATTGTAAAAACCACTTTACTTAATTAAATAAATAATCTGCGTACTCTGAATAGCAAATCAAATCCAAATCAAATTTCAAATATGAAGTTGTCAGATAAAGCACAAAATTTTCGTTTCAAATTATCTATCTCTGAAGTTTTCTTATATTTTCTTAAAACTCGCTCGTGTCCTTAAATATTTTTGGCAAAAGCAAATTTAATAAGGTGTTTTCGAGTATCATTTTATGCAACTTAAACAGCTGGCCAGTGAATGTCCAAATTGAACAGAGCTTAGAATTTATAACCAGTTGTGTATTAAGCTGAAGTGATTTAGATTCCCAAGAAGCAAATTCTTTGCCTTTGTGGAATTGAAATAAACAAGGAAACAAAGAAGTCAAATTATATAAATAAATGCCACTGATGCCGATAGAATATATTACGATGGATACTTCGGGTAAGCAAAATTGATTGATTGCCAAAAGTATGTATAAGGGAAAAAAAATCTTCAGACAAGTTTAATATGAGTCACCAAGGTTGGCAGCCATGGTGTTAATAACCAAACCATTCTATTCGGTTTCCCTATATCAAGAATACCATTGGTGACCTACAATAAAACGAGTCCTTAAGACCCCTAATCGAATAATTCTTAGCATCTCTGTGTATGTACATAGTCAATCAACTCCGTGCAAAATTATTTATAGAAATTTGAAGTTCAAACAAGGCAAAGAAAATCAAACGCCAGCGCCCCAAAGCACACAAGCGTGTTTTAAGCAGTGAACACGTGACAAGCAACTCGGTCTGACTGCGGTGTGAATGAGTTTTTCACATATTTAAGTATGATTTATTTTATTTATTTATTTATTTATTAGTAGAAAAGAAGCGCAACATGCCTTCTTTACTGGGGAAAGGAGCACTAGTAAGAACACCTTCGGCTCACATGATTTATTAAAATACACCCTCACTACAAATTTTAAGAAGTTACTAGCTGTAATAGCTAGTATATATTTACATGCGTTCAATATAAAAAAATTGTTGTGCTTCTCCTGTAAAATTTTGTTTATGTCAGTTAGGGCCTTTGTGAATTAAGGTAACGATATGTATGTAAATTTAAACTTGGGCTGCATTACCAAACGCCAGCGACCCAAAGCACACAAGCGTGTTTTAAGCAGTGAACACGTGACAAGCAACTCGGTCTGACTGCGGTGTGAATGAGTTTTTCACATATTTAAGTATGATTTATTAAAATACACCCTCACTACAAATTTTAAGAAGTTACTAGCTGTAATAGCTACATATATTTACATACGTTCAATATAAAAAAATTGTTGTGCTTCTCCTGTAAAATTTTGTTTATGTCAGTTAGGGCCTTTGTGAATTAAGGTAACGATATGTATGTAAATTTAAACTTGGGCTGCATTACCCAACAAGCAACTCCTGAGTTTCACCTCAGATCAAAATCACTTTTTTTTAATCGAACTTATGTTTAGTTTAGTTACTGACAGCCGCCGTGGTATAGCGGTAGTGTACTCGGAATCTACACCAAGTGACCTGGTGTCCCGGTCAAACCAACATCAAAAATTATTTAGTAAACGCATTTTATAAACGGGGTCGCCCCGGCAGTGGTTTGGCAAACTCAGCAAAAATTCATTTGAGTTGCAGAGGCCGTTCGAAGTCGGCAAAAAACTGTAGGTCCTACCAATTTGTAGTAAAAAATTTAAAGCAGCACACCACAAATTGAAAGAGAAGCTCGGCACAAAAATCTCGTTAGAGGTTGTAATGATAACCTGTTGGTAAATCGCCGCCATAAGTTTTTTTTTTTTTTGTAAGTTTAGTTTACGATTTTGCGTTTTACCAACAATTTTTTAGCTGAACTTAAGTTGAACATAAGTATCCAGCATATATTATTTAGTTTTATAGTACAATTACACCGCACCAAATTTAGCAAGTTTGGCGAAAAAATACAAATTTGTCGCTTTTTTTCCATACAAATCTCATTTTCCAAATTTGAAATTCCATCACATTTGACCTCTTATGCCGAATAATACAATCCACAGATGAGGAGCTTCAAACCAAAACGCAATAAAATACCACCTAATTTTTTTTGAGATATTTATGGGACTCGACTTCCTCTTCTGAAATCTATGTAACAACATATTTAAGCTGTAAAAAACTGGCAATGTAACCATTCTGTATCGTCCTTAAAAATACGATTCACAACAAAACGCAATAACTCCATACGATTTTTATATTTGAGTCAATCCATATGAAAACGTCTAATATAAGCAAAAATTGTGGCTGGCTAGTCCCGAATTTTGCTCAAACTTTGAGGGACACTTCTTTAGGGTCCTAAAGGAACAAATTTACACACTTAATTTTTATAACCACTCGTTTCGGACTGGTCGAATTTCAAAGTTTGAAAAACGTCATTTTTAGGCTTACCCTATTATAGCTGTACAAATGTTTCTTTTAGAGATATCCTTACATGCGATACGGCCAAAATGTATTCAATAAAGTGTGATTGACAGTTAAATATGTTTCTCTTGTAAGGGGCTATAAAGTCAAACGAATGTAAACAAATGAATTAATCCTTTATGGTGCACCACCATGTAAATTGGGTATCTTTTTATCTTCTTTAATATTAGCAATAATATACTCTTATAACATCCGCGGTTTTTGCGAAAAAATGTTTGGTTACAGTTTTTTTACCTTAGCTTACAAAACAGTTGAATTCCAACCGTTCTTCACTGACACCGAAGTTTTTTTACTACCAATAAAATACTTCCAAATTTGCTACCGAATATTCTTTCGTATTGCTAACTTGGACTTAAGGTAAAATATAAATATTGAAAATTGAAACCAAAAGTTAATTTAAAATTTTTTTCCTAAAAGTTTATAAACGGAAAATATTGTTTTTAAGTGGGTTAAAATATTTTTTCTGTTTGAAATTATACCCTGGTTCCGATTGAGAGCAACGTCAAATTCAAGCACATTTTGTTGAATACATTTTGGATACGGCATCTTAAAGGTAAAAAAGAGTAGTTTCTTTAAAAGTAAATAATAACTCATAAGCGAGTACCTGTTATTAAAAACCTTGTACTAAAAATACGTTATTTCAGGGGCGCAGCCAGGGGGTGGTTTTAGGGGTTTAAACCACCCCTGAGATATAAAACTGTGTATGTGAAAACTACACGGCGGCCGCCGTGGTGTAGCGGTTAAGTGTCCGGCCTTCTACACCAAGTCCAGTCGGTTCGATGCCCGGCAAAAGTAACATCAAAAATTATTTAGAAAAAGAATTTTTCTAAAGGGGGTCGCCCCTCGGCAGTAGTTTGGCAAACTCTCCGGGTGTATTTCTGCCATGAGAAGCTTCTCAGCAAAAAATTCATTTGCTTTGCAAGTGCCGTTCGGAGTCGACAAAAAACTGTAGGTCCCGCCAGCTTGTAGGAAAAACTCAAAAGCAACACACCACAAGATGGAAAGAGAAGCCCGGCTAAAAATCTCGTTAAAGGTTATGATGACCTGTTGGTATATCGCCGCCATTAGTTTTTTTTTTTATTCAGAAAGTTACACTTGATATTCAGAATTTACAATAGATATTCAGAAAATTCCAATTAATATTCAGAATTTCCATTTCATATTCAGAAAATTACAATTCATATTCAGAATTTCCATTTGATATTCAGAAAAATACAATTAATATTCAGAAAGTTCTCACTCCAACCACCCATGGATGCAGAAGAAAAATACGGTAATTAACTTTATTAAGAAAGTTCTAAACCTAAGCGAACAGGAGTTCATGAAAGAAAACGAACGAAGAATTAAAAATATTTTATACAAAAATGCCTACCCTAATAAACTCATAGACGCATGGATTACAACAGCAAAGGCAAACATACCAAACAATGCGCGAAGTAATGTAAGCTTAAGACCCGAAAACGATAAGAAAATATACACAGGCGTCAAATACATACCAGGCCTAACGGACAACAAATCAATGCAAAACTTTACAAAGGAAAACAACATAAAAATTGCACACAAACAAAATCAAACGCTCAGTACAATATTTACACAAACAAAGGACAAGATAAGCAAAGACCAACAACACGATGTAGTCTATGAAATAAAGTGCAATGGAGCAATAGGACAAGAATGTGATCGAGTATACATTGGAACTACGAGTAGATGGCTAAAGATAAGGATAAATGAGCATATAACAGACGCGAAAAATAAAAAGACCACTACAGCGCTTGCTGAGCACCTGACTAACACAGGCCACACAGCAGATTTTGAAAACACGAAAATTTTAGATATTGAGAGAAGAGGGAAAACGAGATTAACATTAGAAGGGCTGCGCATACAACAAAAAGTAAACAAAACGATGAATTTTAAGGAAGATGTGGATCATATAAACTCCGCTTACGCGACGGCAATCAGTCACAATGTACGAGGAAATGGACGCAGTCAAACTTTTTAAATGTGCAGAATGTTGTGCTGTTCATTATTGTTATTGTTGTAGTCATAATTAAATGATATATTAATGCATATAATTATACTAACTAATGTAAGTGAAATATTGATGAATGTGGTTTGTTGTGGACATATTAATAATGGTCATTTTTGTTTTATGTTTTATGTTAAATGAACCAGACTCCCTGAAGAAGATGTAGAAAACATCGAAACGCGTAGGAGAACAAGAAAAAACGAAGTTTTTGTCTTTCACTAACGGCCTTAAAGCTCTGGAAATCAAAATATTCAGAAAGTTCCATTTGTTACTCAGAAAATTAAAATTAATAACCAGAAAATTGCAATTGATATTCAGAAAGTTACAATTCATATTCAGAAAATCTCTTTGTACTCCGCATTTCAAATTTTTTCATATAAATTTGGATTTCTGAATATCAATTTTAATTTTCTGAATATCAATTTGAATTTTCTGAATATTAATTTTAATTTTCTGAATAACAAATGGAACTTTCTGAATATTAATTTTAATTTTCTGAATATCAATTGTAAATTCTAAATATCAATTGTAATTTTCTGAATATAAATTGTAACTTTCTGAATCTAAACTGAAAAAGGTGTAGTATTCATGACATGTTTGCAAAAATTTCGATTGCATGAAAATCGAAAAACGTCAATTCCATAACAGGGGCCTAAGCTTTTGGGTCGTTTGCATAAGAGGGGTGTCGCACGTTACATCCATACTGACGCGATCCCTGGCTGTTACATCCATACACCTAAGATACACGGTCATAAGTGTGCAAAGGTACGAAAAACCGGTTTTGACCCCAAACTCAAGATTTTGAGGGTGTCCGGCGAATTTCTTGTACGCAGTTCTCCTTATCTCATTGAGATCTACCAGAAAAATGCCATCTCGTCCAAGGTATCTTTTTCGTGTTGCGCAGTGTAATAGATTCAATGACAAATAAAAAAAGAAGGCTGGCTTTTGTTATATAAGTCGATATAAAGTAACATGTATGTATGTATGTATATTAGACTGGGCCAAAAATTCCAAATTTCGTTTTTTTTCAAAACTTATATTGATTTTCTTTTTAAGAAAGATGAAAAAACTGTAATTTTTTAGATTTTTATATTAAAGTCTAAAGGTGTATCATCGCTAGTTTAGATTTTACAGACTTAACCTCCAATTTGGTATAAAAACGACAAATCATTGTTGAAAAACACCATTTACCTGAATATATTTTTGATATTTTATCACGGATTTGGATTTAGCTCGCCAAAATACATGAAAATTAATATATTGAGGTCACAGAACCGTCAACTTTTTTTTTTTGTGGCTGCGCCATTTGAAGACTGTAGAACTACACCCCCGCATAGAAAGCCTATATCGACGTGCCATACGAAAACTAACACTTTTAATATTTTTTACGAAAACTAACGCTTTTCAAATTCTGTAAGAAGACTAACACTTTTATTTTGTGTCTGACGAAAAATAACACTTTTAATTTGTGTCTGACGAAAACTAACACTTTTATTTTCTGTCTGACGAAAACTAACACTTTTGGCTAGTACATTTTCTTCAGAGAAAACCTGAAAGTGTTACTTTTCGTCAGACACAAAATAAAAGTGTTAGTTTTCGTCAGACACAAATTGAAAGTGTTAGTTTTCGTCAGACACAAAATAAAAGTGTTAGTTTTCTTCAGACACAAAATTTTTGGTGTTAGTTTTCGTATGGCACGGCGATATGTATTAAGCAAAAATATGTTTGAACGTATATGAGAAATGCATATGAAGTTTTGATTGAGAGTAAAATTTGAGAAAATGTATGACGATGAAACGAAAGTTATGGCACGGAAATAGAAAGTGTAGCCGACTTTCAGGCGTATGTTGCAGACTTTCAGGCGTATGTTGCAGACTTTCAGGCGTAGGCGTTTTTCTTATATCTCGGGAACCGCTCAACCGATTTGGATAAAATTTGGCATTATAGATAGTATGATCCATTCTAAGATTATATGCGTGGGTGTTGCCACTTGGGGCGGTTCACAGGGTTGGCACCTATCTCAATTTTTTTTTTAAATATTGAGCAAGATATGCCAATATGGGTATCAAATGAAAGGTATTTTCGACCGTATTCTAAATATGTAAATCTCAAGCAGGGTTGCCACCTATGGTTGCCACCTAACCGCATTTTATTTATTTTTATTGATATCTCGAGAGCCGCTTGACCGATGTGGATAAAGTTTGGCATTATAGATAATATGAATCATTCTAAGATTATATGCGTGGGTGTTTCCATTTGAGGCTGTTCACAGAGTTGCCACCTATCTCAATTTTGTTTAAATATTGAGCAATATATGCCAATATGGGTATCAAATGAAAGGTATTTTCGGTCGCATTTCAAATATGTTAATTTTTAGCAGGGTTGCCAGCTAGGGTTGCCCCCAAACTGTATTTTATTTATTTTTCCTTATATCTCGGGAACCGCTTTGCCGTTTTGTATTAAATTTGGCATTATTAGTAGTATGATTCATTCTAAGACTATATACATGGCGGTTGCCACTTGGGGCGGTTCAAAGGGTTGCCACCTATCTATTTTTTTTAATATTGAGCAAGATATGCCTATATCGGTATCAAGTGAAAGGTAATTGCGACCGTGTTCCAAATATTTAAATTTCAAGCAGGCTTGCCACCTAGTCTTCCTATCATTCTTCGTACAACTCTCTTTCCTATCTCCCTCCCTCTTCATTGCCCTCTTTCCTTCTACCACGCCCCTCTTCCTCTATATCCCATTCGTATTACCCGCTGTTAATTTAGGCCTAATTCTACCCATGTACCAAATTTTAAGGAAAACGCACCGTATATAAGATATTTTCGAATCGATCGTTTCCCTGGTCCACTTCCCGGAAGTAAGATATTGTGAATCTAAACCATTCTCGAATAAATCTTATTCATATTTCGTTATTTCTGAACTTAAGAAGTTAACTTAAGTTAACTTAGTGTAATGGAGTGTGGTTGCTAAGTGACCTTGCTCAATCCCGACTCTTGCGTCCTCGTTCGTGCACTCTGGGCAACGGGAGCTACCTAGGCTCGCGGCAGAAAGAGAGGGAGCCCCGGTGGGGCCACTCTGACATACTTGGTTTAAGGGCTCACCGAGGTTTTTGCGTAGCGTCTGTTCACCATGAGGTGCGGCTGCAAGCGGGCGTCTGTCTTGAAGCAAGCGGCTCGCTATATAAATGTGTAAATATTTTCCAAAAACCCCGAAACGGGTTGTGCGCTGGGTTTGGGACCCGCCACGTAAAAAACTTAATTCCAATGAAAACAAAATCAAAGCTTCGGATGAGAACCCCCTTTAATGTTGACGACCCGGCAAAACGAATAAGGCATAATGATTTGGATATTAGGGCATGTACCGGGAATGTCCGGACCCTTTCAAGGGACGGTGCCGCTGCCCGACTGGTTGATGTCCTCGTAGGCGCAAAGGCCGACATCACCGCCCTGCAGGAAATGCGGGGCAAGGAAAGGCGACCATCGGTCCTTGTGACGTATACTACAGTGGCCAGACACGCGGCAAAGCGCGTGGTGTAGGATTCGTGGTGGGAAAGAGACTTCGCCGCCAAGTATTAGCGTTCACTCCTGTGGACGAGCGTGTCGCTGCGATCCGCATCAAGGCGAGGTTTTTCAACATAACATTTATCTGCGCCTATGCGCCGACTGAGGAGACGGACGACGCAGAGAAGACTCCTTCTACGATAAACTTGAACAGACTTAAGATCGCTGCCCCCAGCATGATATCAAAATCGTGCTCGGCGACTTTAATGCCAAGGTGGGCAAGGAAGGAGTCTTTGGCCCTACAGTTGGAAAATTCAGTCTCCACAATATAACATCCCCCAACGGCACTAGGTTGATTGTCTTCGCCGCTTCCCGCAATATGGTCATAAGTAGTACCAGGTTCCAGCATAAGCGAATACACCAAGCCACCTGGCTGTCCCCTGATCAAAGAACTAGAAACCAGATTGATCATGTCTTGATTGACGGCAGACATAGCTCCGCCGTTCTGGACGTGCGTACACTGCGTGGTCCCAATATTGACTCTGACCATTATCTTGTCGCAGCCAAGATACGCACACGCCTCTGTGCAACGAAGAAAGTCCGCACAGTAACGGAAGGAAAGTTTGACGTCGAGAAGTTGCGCGTGACACAGACAGCTGATAATTTCTCCACTCGACTCTCACACCTGCTAGCAGAGGGCAATCCCCGACCTAACGATGTAACCGAGCAATGGAAGCATATCTCTCACTCATTGCGTACCGCCGCTGAGGCCACTATAGGGTTCCAGCGAGCCCGCAAGTACAACTGGTACGATGAGGAATGCAAAACTGCCTCGAAAAAAAGGACGCTGCCTACAAGGAGACGTTGCAAACGGGCGCAACCCGCAGTGTATGGCAACAATATCGTGAGGCAAAGAAGGAAGAGAGACGCCTTTTCAGGAAAAAGAAAAGTGAGGCCGAAAGGCGTGAGTGTGAGGAGCTTGAGATGCTGGCTGACAGGAATGATGCCCGAAAATTCTATGAAAAGATCCGGCGGATGACGGAAGGTTTTAAGACCGGGGCAAGCTCCTGTAAGGACAATAATGGCGACCTGGTAACCGACGTACAAAGTGTACTTCAATTATGGAGGGAGCACTTCTCCTCACTGCTAAATTGCGAGGAAGACGTCGAACCCGATACCCCAATCCCTGACGATGGAAAAGTCGTCCCACCACCTGACTATGATGAAGTGAGGATAGCTATATCCCGGCTCAAAAACAACAAAGCGCCTGGAAAAGACAGACTACCCGCCGAGCTGTTCAAACACGGAGGCGAAGAGCTGGTAAAAAGCATGCATCAGCTCTTATGCAGAATATGGTCAGACGAATGCATGCCTCCGGATTGGAATTTAAGTGTGCTGTCAACAAGAAAGGCGATCCCGCTAACCGCACCAACTACCGCGGAATTAGTCTTCTTAATATTGCATATAAGGTTCTTTCTAGCGTGTTGTGTGAAAGACTGAAGCCCATCGTAGACAAACTGATTGGACCTTATCAGTGTGGCTTTAGACCTGGTAAGTCTACCATCGACCAGATTTTCACGATACGCCAAATCCTGGAGAAGACCCATGATAAAAGAATCGACACACACCATCTCTTTGTCGATTTCAAAGCCGCTTTTGACAGCGCAAAAAGGAGTTGCCTGTATGCCGCCATGTCTGAATTTGACTTCCCTGCAAAGCTTATACGGCTTTGCCAAATGACGTTGAGCAATACCAACAGCTCCGTCAGAATCGGGAAGGACCTCTCTGAGCCATTTGAAACCAAACGAGGCTTCAGACAGGGCGACTCCCTTTCGTGCGATTTCTTCAATCTGATGCTGGAGAAGATAATTCGAGCAGCAGAGCTAAACCGCAATGGTACAATATTTTACAAGAGCGTGCAATTGCTGGCGTATGCCGATGATATTGATATCATTGGCCTTAACAACCGCGCCGTAAGCGCTGCCTTCTCTGGACTGGATAAGGAAGCGAAAAAAGTGGGTCTTGCCGTGAACGAGGACAAGACGTAGTATTTGCTGTCATCAAAGAAAGAATCGGCGCACCTGCGCCTTGGCAGCCATGTCACTGTTGATAGTTACAAATTTGAAACTGTGAGGGACTTCGTCTATTTGGGAACCAGTATTAACACCGAAAATAATATCAGTCTAGAAATCCAGCGGAGAATCACTCTTGCCAACAAGTGCTACTTTGGACTGAGTAGGCAATTGAGAAGTAAAGTCCTCTCTCGAAGAACAAAGATCACGCTCTATAAGTCTCTCATCATACCTGTCCTGATGTATGGCTCAGATTCATGGACAATGTCAAGAGAAGATGAGATGGCCCTTGGAGTATTTGAGAGAAAAGTTCTCCGGAAGATTTATGGTCCTTCCCGTGATGCCAACGGCGAGTATCGAAGGAAATTTAACCATGAGCTGTACGAGCTCTACGCAGATCTGACCATAGTCCAGCGAATTAAAGCCCAAAGACTCCGATGGCTGGGCCATGTAATACGAATGGACAAAGAAGCTCCAGCACAGAAGGTTTTCCTATCGTCGCCTGAATTCGGCAGCAGAGGAAGGGGGAAGCCTCGACTGAGATGGAAACAACAGGTGGAGGATGACTTGAACTCCCTTGGGGTTTCCAATTGGCGTCAGTTATCGCTAAAAAGGAATGACTGGCGTGCTTTGATATGCAACGGCCAAAATCGCGGTAAAGCGCCAATAAATGATGCTGATGATGAAGAAGTTAACTTCTTTCACGTGTACTGGCTACACGCGGTTTTTTTTTGTTATAATATTGATCATATAATGATAATTAATCATGTAGAATATCAGTAAACAATATTTAGTAAAAAAAATTGGATTGTAGATGGATATTTGCATTTTTGACAATTTTTGAAAGAAAAGTGGGAAATCGAAAAAACATGCTAGTTTTTGAAGCTAGAATACTAGAAAACGGCTAGTCTGAGAAAATTTTGGTCAATGCAAATTTTGTAGGGAATTCGATTTCCTTCAAAACTTTGTTCAGGTAAATGATGTTTTACAACATTGGTTTGTCGTTTTTATACCAAATATGAGGTAAAGTCTGTAAAATCTAAATGATAGACCTCTAGACTTTAATTTAAAATCTGAAAAAATTACAGTAATTTTTTTCACCTTTCTTAAAAAGAAAATCAATATAATTTTTGAAAAAAACGAAATTTTGAATTTTTGGCCCAGTCTAGTGTATATGTGTATAATTATCTTTTTTAAATGCTTTCTTTACGCTACTCCTGACTGGCGCTATAAAATAATTTTTTAAATAGTTGTGCTAGGAAAATAGCAAAAAGAAAAAAATTAAAAACCACCCCACCAAACTTTTTCTTCTGGCTGCGCCCCTGCGTTATTTTTATCCTTTTTTTTGGCAATTTTAACTGGCTCTGGCATCTTCACTGTTTCAAGTACCCACTCAATTTTTTCAGAAGTTAAGGGTACATATCTTAGAAGAAAATAACCCATCCATTGGCCAAAAAACCGACTCTTTATAGATAAATGATTATCTCGAAATTTGTAAGTTTTCAAAAATCGTGTTTTTCAGGCTCTAAAGCCCCATATACACATCTTTTTGATCGTGAACGCGGGTGAGCGTGAACAATTTTCTTTTGTGTAATATGTTGATAGTACTCCACTATTCCAAAAAAATCATGCGTAAGTGGAAAAACAACTAAAATATCTTTGATACTAGCTGACCCGGCAGACATTGTCCTGCCACAAATTTATTTCCCTCTCTGTTTCTCTAACCCGATCCCTATATCTATTTTAAACCATATCCCTATCTCCTTCATATAGGAGAAACCACGCCCCCTTTTTCCTTATCCCCAGTTTTTTTGGAGGTGTCCGGGATTGATCTTATATAACTCCTCACAAAATTTCAGTGGTCTAACCTAAATACTTCTAGAGATATCGACTATGAAATATTTAATTCGTATGGGAGGTGCCACGCCCCCTTTATCGTTAACTCGAGTTTTTTGCGGGGTATTAGGGATCGATCACATATAAACCATCACCAAACTTCAGTGGTCTAACATAAATACTTGCAGAGATATGGGCTATGAAATGTTTCCTTCGTATGGGAGGTGCCATGCCCCCTTTTTCTTTATCTCCAGTTTTTTTGGAGATGATGGGATTAATCTTATTTAACTCCTCAAGAAATTTCAGTGGTCTAAACTAAACACTTCCCGAGATATGGACTATGAAGTACATATTTCATTCGTATGGGAGGTGCCACGCCCCCCTTTTCGTTATCCCCAGTTTTTTTGGAGGTGGTAGGGATCGATCTCATATAACCCCTTACCAAATTTCAGTGGTCTAACATGAATACTTCCAGAGATATCGACTATGAAGTATTTCATTCGTATGGGAGGTGCCACGCCCCCTTTTTGGTTAACCCCCAGTTTTATGGGTGAGAATGGTGTTGTTATTCTATAGGTCTGTACCGATTTCCAGGTCCCTACCTTAAACCCATTTAGAGATATTCACCTTGAAGAAAAATGTTTGTATGGGAGGTGCCACGCCCCCCTAATATTTTGTTCTGATTTTATAACATGACCTGCGCGTGGTAATAACAAATAAACCCACTAAAGGAAGTATATGATTTGGTTCAGCCGTTTTCGAGTTTTAGCGTAACGACTGAACACCATTTCATTTTTATATATATAGATTGTATGGGAGGTACCACGCCCCCTTTTTCGATAACCCCAAGTTTTATGGGTGAGAATGGTGTTGTTATCCTATAGCTCTATACCAATTTTCATGTTCCTACCTTAAACACTTTTGAAGATATTCACCTTGAAAAATTCAGTTTGTATGGGAGGTGCCACGCCCCCTTTTCCGGTTACCCCTTCTTTTATGTGTAAGAAGGCTTTTGATACCATATAGGTCTATACCAATTTTCAGGTCCCTACCTTGAACCCTTTCACAGATATTCTGCTTAAAAAATTTGGTTTTTATGGGAGGTACCACGCCCCCTTATTGGATAACCCCCGGTTTTATAGGTGAGAGTGGTGCTGTTATCCTGTAGCTCTGTACCAATTTTCATGTTCCTACCTTAAACACTTTTGAAGATATTCAACTTGAAAAATTCAGTTTGTATGGGAGGTGCCACGCCCCCTTAATATTTTGTTCTGATTTTAAGACATGACCTGCGCGTGGTAATAACAAACAAATCCCCCAAAGGAAGTATTTCATTTGGTTCAGCCGTTTTCGAGTTTTAGCGTTACAATTATACACCATTTCATTTTTATATATATAGATATATCACAATAAACCAAGACGCATTAAATTTTACATGTTCGATTGCAACACGAAGAGTAACACCAAAGCAAAACTTCAAACTTAATGTGTGTTCGTCTCCAAAAATTTACAATGGAAAATTGCAAAAAATTCGCATTTTTTACCCTGAAATAAAAGCCGCATTCTTCTGGAAGATATCGCTCCGGCTTACGCTCATTTCTCACGGGAACAGTCCGGTTACTATAAAGCTAAAGCTAAGGGTACACCTAGCGACGCGACGCGACACGACACGACGCGACCAAGTATTCTTTGCATGTGTTCTTATGGAGCAGAGTTAGATGTACCCGTACCTTAAGACTTCACCAACAGAAGTCGGTGGGCTTTCACGTAGATCCGTGGTATACACATTATTAAAACAAAAATACCCAAAGAATTTTCGTTTAATACCAAATTTCATTAAATCAGTTTTAAATACAATGCTTTTTATTGATTATTAAAAAATATATATGCATTCAAGATGGTAATACGTTAAAAAAAAATTAAAAAAACGACGCAACTTCTTAACATTTTAATTTGTTTAGTATGAAACCCAAAAAAAAAACGACCCAATTTGAACACTGCGTTGAACCATGCAGCGACATCTGTTTCTGAAAAATTTGGCTTGTACGCAGCTACGACAAAAACCAATTCAACACAGAATGAAAATATCGCGGTAGGGGGGAAATAAACAAAAAGGAGATACCTATAAATTATGGTGGAATTAATAAGATGAGATATAAAATATGGTGGAATTAATAAGATTGTAAGGGAGGTACCACGCCCCCCTAATATTTTGCTTTGATTTTAATACATGACCTGCGCGTGGTAATAACAAACCAACCCCCCAAAGGAGGTATATAATTTGGTTCAGCCGTTTTCGAGTTTTCGCGTGACGACTGAACACCATTTCATTTTTATATATGTATATAGATTAACAACCAAAATAATTAAAGATTGTATGGGAGGTACCACGCCCCCTTTTTCGATAACCCCAAGGTTTATGGGTGAGAATGGTGTTGTTATCCTATAGCTCTATACCAATTTTCATGTTCCTACCTTAAACACTTTTGAAGATATTCACCTTGAAAAATTCAGTTTGTATGGGAGGTGCCACGCCCCCTTTTCCGATTACCCCTTCTTTTATGTGTAAGAAGGCTTTTGATACCATATAGGTCTATACCAATTTTCAGGTCCCTACCTTGAACCCTTTCACAGATATTCTGCTTAAAAAATTTAGTTTGTATGGGAGGTACCACGCCCCCTTATTGGATAACCCCCGGTTTTATAGGTGAGAGTGGTGCTGTTATCCTGTAGCTGTGTACCAATTTTCATGTTCCTACTTTAAACACTTTTGAAGATATTCAACTTGAAAAATTCAGTTTGTATGGGAGGTGCCACGCCCCCTTAATATTTTGTTCTGATTTTAAGACATGACCTGCGCGTGGTAATAAGAAACAAATCCCCCAAAGGAAGTATTTCATTTGGTTCAGCCGTTTTCGAGTTTTAGCGTTACAATTATACACCATTTCATTTTTATATATATAGATTAGAGCATTTAAAATTAAGTGAAAGTGTTAAATATGCTTTGAAATGCTTATTTTACTATCTCACAGTGAATTGTGTGCGAACACAAAGTGACACAAACCCTTCGCAAGTGAGTGTTGAAATTTGGCAATTACCACGCTAAACTTTGATTTTTTTCACATTTTTTGGAGAATTGAACTCATTTGACAGATGTGCGTGAACGCACAAAAGAATTGATTTGGAATTCTTTTCCTTTGCGTACGCAATAGAAAGTCTCCACTCATTCACGCTCACGTTCACACGGAACTGTATGAGGGTCTTAAAACGGACATGTTTCTCAAGAGATAAAAATACGAATTTCTCATGGACTCCAGTCCTGACCTTTAGCTTCTAATACCTCAACATTTCGTTTTGTTATTTTCTAACTAAGGGTCTCTGCTGATGGATCTCCTAAACCAGTATAAATTTTTTTCAAAGTAAATTTTCGTATAATTTTTGGAACTTTTTTCAAGCAACCATTACATAGTCTTAAAGTTGAAGCGTTCAACTTTCCAACAAAAAAAATCGCGTGCAATTATCATAACTCTTGAACTAGTTACAGAAATTTGAAAATAACTTATATAAATCTTGTACTATTTCAAGGAACACATACCTATAATACCGCAATTAATTTTTAAAATTATGTAAGTAGTTATATTGGTTTAGCAGATCCATCGGCAGAGACCCTTAGAAAATAACAAAACGAAATGTTGAGGTAGTAGAAGCTAAAGATCAGGACTGTAGTCCACGAGAAATTCGTATTTTTATCTCTTGAGAAACATGTCCGTTTTTGAGCCTAAAAAAACATGATTTTTGAAAACTTACAAATTTCGAGATAATCATTTATCTATAAAGATGGATGGGTTATTTTCTTCTAAAATATTTATCCTTAATTTCTGAAAAAAATTGAGTGGGTTCTTGAAACAGTGAAGACGCCAGAGCCAGTTAAAATTGCCAAAAGAAAAGGATAAAAATAACGTATTTTTAGTACAAGGTTTTTAATAAAAATAATTTTTGCACTATCATTACTCTTAACGAATCAAAGCATTTTTGGTAAACTGAATTAGACAATAGTAGCATCTTGTTTGTCGAATAAATTACTTACAATAACATTATTTTGTGGTCTTTTCCTATCCAATGGCTATTGATAGAAACTATGATAAATTGCTTTAAAACTTGTCTTTTGCTCTGGAAGTAATCAGAAATGAATATATCATTATCAAAATGGCTCCCCAAACCTCATTCTCTGATTAGCCAAAAACGTTGAAACCAAAACGCAATAACTTTAGTAGCATTCAAACCAAAACGCAAAAAAAATATAAATTTTCAAAAACGAAATAAATCCAAACAACTTTCTGCTTTAACTTTAAATCTAGGTAATTTTTTGGGCATAAGTTTTTTATTATATAACTGGTATAATGTCATAAATGTTTTTTGAAAATATCCATCCATTTCCCGGTAATCATATTTTCTCATTTATCTACGAAATTTTTACGTGTAACTTATTGCGTTTAAGCGCCAGAGGAAGGCGTGTGTTGCACTTTGCACGTGCAAAGGAGCCATTGGCAAAAAGTGGGGTCTCAGCCCCAAAATATGCAGATGGATCTACACCGCAATTATCTGACCTATCATGCTATATGGAGTCGTGGTGTGGTGGCCTGCGCTGAGCAAGGCCACAAACCTGAATCTGTTATGTAAAGTACACAGATCTGGCATGATCTGTATCAGCGGTGCGTTAAGAAAAACGCTCAACGAAGCACTCCAGGCCATTCTTGGCATTTTGCCACTCGATCTGGAAGGGCACCGGGTAGCAGCAGCATCGGCTCGGCGTCTAAGGGAAACGTCCATAAAATGATCTCAAAATGATTAAAAAATTACTCCCATATGATCACAAAATGACTCTTAAATTATCCCATACTGACCCCAAAATGATTCTAAAATGACCCCCATATAAAAAATTACTCCCATATGATCACAAAATGACTCTTAAATTACCCCATACTGACCCCAAAATGATTCTAAAATGACCTCCATATGACGCCAAAATGACATGTATTCAACCGCACATCATCAATTACATACATAAAAAGATTTTTTCAAACTTAAAAAACTAGTGTTCACCAAGTGGCTCAGCTTCAGCCACAAAACTTCATTTTATCATATTTTTGGTGTTTTCCCTTCACTGTATTTATTTCTTTTGATATCTCCTATAAACTCAAACGAGTCATAAATTACTTATAGATAAGTCATAAATGACTGATACACGAGTCATGAATGATTCATGAATGACTCATAATTAACTCAATGGCGAGTTTTAAATGACTCATAGAAGAGTCATGTATGTCTAATGTAAGGGTCGTATATGACTCACGTAAGAGTTAAATATTAATCCTATAAGAGTCGGTCATATATCACTTCCTTTTATTTCCTTTCCTTGTTTCTGCTTTCCTTTTATTTTATATTATTTTCTTTCTTTTCCTTTCCTTTCATCCCCCTTCTTCCTTATTTTCTTTCCATACCTTCCCTCTCCTTTCCCTTCATTTCCTTTCCCTTCCCTTTATTTTCTTTTCTTTCCTTTCATCTCCGTTCCTTTCCCTTTCTTTCCTTTCTTTCTTTTTTCTTTTCTCTCCTCCTTTACTTCCCTTTCATTTAGTTTCCTTTCCTTTAATTTCCATTCCTTCCCTTCTCTCGTGGCTTATAGCATCTAAAGCACTGCCGTCCTATTTAAGAATGTGGGTATCTACATTCTAGCTCAAACAGAAATAATGAACAAAATGTGTTTGGATCTGGACTTTTCAACATATATTAATTTTGTAATTAAAAATGACCATTTCAGAAAGTCCACATCCAAATCTTTTTATTTATGCAAAAAAAAAAACATTAATTTCGACTTTTGTGTATGCAAAATGTAGATACTAATCTTTTTTCAGTGCAAAATATTGTTAGAAAACTTTTAATAAGCAGATACTGCATATTTTGTATGTAATATAAAAGGAGCCCCAGCTACAAAAAGCTGAGACTCCTATTTTAAAATGTGGGTATCTACAAATTATAGAGCAGTACGTCGCCTTTGAATAGGAAACCGGCTCTTATTTCACTTGGTTTCCTATTAAAAGTGTAGATACGGCAAAAGTTTTGTAGATACCCACATTTTTTTTTAGGATTTGTGGAAAAACTATGTAAATACTGCAAAAGACAGAATTTAATTTAGCAATAACTTTATATTCATTGGCAAATTACAAAATATTTTTGCAAGGATAAACTCGAATTTTCAAGATGAGCACCCCTATATAAATAACTTATTTTCGAAAAATATGTAGATACCCACATTCTTAAATAGGACGGCAGAGCAGTAGTCGGCACGGAGAGAGCGCTTGCTATGTTAAAGTATTGCAGTTTTCCTCCCAGGAAAGTAATTGCCGGCCCACAGTGGTCGGAATGAGAATTCTAGGTGGACAAAATTATTTCTTATGGACACAAATGTACTTTCCAACTAGTTTAAGGTTGTTGATATCGAATTGGTTGCTAAGATCAAACAAATTTCAGGTTTTTGTGTCATGAGATTCAGAAAATTATTTCAAGTGTTTTTATCTGAGTTAGAAATACATATTTATGTAAGTAGATAGTCCTAAAAATATAAAATCAATTGACAGAATACTAAATTACTGAATAGTAAGTAACACATTTTATTATAATTAAAAATAATATACATATTAATATAACTTTTAGCTCCAAATTCACATTTTATTTTATTTGAGAACAAGGAAAGATAATAAAAATAAAAATTCACAGGTTTTGCATCAAGCAATCATATAAAAAGGGAAAAAATCTTTCTTTTTATTATATTATAATACGTTTTATTATGATGAATCACTCTTAAGTCCAGACTTATTATTCTCTTCAGATTCAGTGCTACTACAGCCAATGCTATCATCAGTGGCACACGTACTATCTTTATTAGAAGTTTCAGTGTTATCTTTGCTGTTAGTATCAGTATCAGTGCTATCGTCAGAGTTCGAGTAACTATCTTCAGTGTTAGGGTCAGTGTTACCTTCAGTATCAGAGTCAGCGTTATCAGAGCAAGGGTTATCGTAAGCAACAGAGGCGGATTCAGTTAAAGTCAAACGGCTAATTAAGGGCAAAACTTCTTCTGGTAATTCCTTCTTTTTATGTTTTGGCAAACCTCTTGCATGCGTAATTCGGGGATCTGACTGTTGAAGCATCATGTTCATCAGATCAAGGTTATTTTTATGTTTGCTGAGTTCATTGTTCTAAAACAAACTATATAAAACAAGGGGAAAATAAAAAATCATACGTACAGTTTGTTACATCCCAACCTAATATAAACGCACAGCGTACCTACGTAATCTTATTGCAATCGTAATCCTTATCGCCCAGCTCTGATGTGCATGGAACATTTTTAACAAAATTTCCCTCGAAATGACAAAAATTACGCATATTTTGTAAGATGTTACAAAAACTGTTTTATGGGAAAAGTCAACGTAGAACGTTATGTCCCTATAAATTTTTGTTTTAGACATTTTTAGGTATACAAGATCAACTCCCCAAATAGAATGTAAAAATAGTTCTTCTTACATTAGAGTAAGTTATTACAAGACAGCGGCTTAAGTGGTTTTTTAAGTGACCGATCTGTAGCTAGGTACTGTAATACGTTTTTTTGTCACACATTTTAGTTATTATGCACATAGAAAAAACATCTTTAGGTCTAGCTCTTGCATTACAAGAAAAGGACGTGTGGCACTCGAGGACTGCCGCGGTAAAGCTATTGCATAAGGCTGTTACGATGTTAGCACCAGCTGCCTAAAAGTAGGCAACGCGTACAGATCCAATTTTATGTAGTTGGCCTGTTGTTAACACCGAACCTTTTGCTGTTATTAACAGCGATAAATATCCGTTACCGTTTTTTAGATTCATTCACCAAGCTCATAGCCCGCGATAAAATCTTTGCAATAGCTTAAAAAATATATATGGGCATTTTCGATCATAAATTTCGTAGCAAATAAACTGTAGAATAAATTATTTTTATAGAGATGCTGATTTTCTTGGCATTTTACCTTTTATAACGTTTTTAACCGGCGTGATATTAATGTCGATTTTTCACCTCAAAAAGGCTCACACAAAAGAACTTTTCCAAATACTCGTGATTGGGAAGATGAGTGTAATTTGATTTACAAAATAATTCCCAGCTCTGGATTATAAATATTTTATGTTTTACCCTTTTACATTATTCAAGTCTTGAATTCAATTCTGCCGCGACATAGGCGAAGGGGGTGAGAAGCGAGGGGAAGAGTACACTTGAAAGCGTACCGTCAACTCGTTTCAAGTTTTTCTTGCTATCTCTTTCACTCCTCCTTGTACCCCCATATTTTGTTTCATAATTGCTTTCAAGAAAAATTGACAAGTGTAGACACGAATAGAAAACACAAAAGAGAACGCCAGCAGAGTTGAAAGCAATACTTGACAAATGTAAAACCGGAGTTTGGAATTATCGGCAATAAAAACAACGGTTTTTTCTGCTGGGTAGAAATAACCTCACATGCTGCTGAACATAATAAAATAGGCTAGGTAAGGCGAATTGCGCCTTTGTGAATTTTCGGTACCGGCCCAAATTAATCTGATAATGCTAACAACAAAACAAAATAACAAAACTACATTAAAATATTACAAAGGTATAATATCAGTTGCATAATGGATAGCCGATTTTTATTGGCTGTCAGCTGGATAGTCAGTTCCCAAAACCAGTCTCGAAGATAACACAGGCACATAATGGCGCATCACCGATGAGTAAATATTTGAAGACAAATCAATCGAAATGCATTTCGTGCAAAATTACCAATCCTAATACCTAATTCACTATATGATATTTGATGGACAATATTAATAATTCATGAAATATACACAGTAAACAAACTTACTCAATGATCATGGAAATAATGATCAAATAACAACACTTTAAGCGCTAATATAGTTGCAGAATTTGTATGTGATTTTCTGTTTGTGCTCAATTCATTTGGGGGTAATAATGTATTATCAGCCATCTTTTACATACTGCAATTTTAAGATTTATGTCAACATATTGACATGTGTTGACACATCAACAGCTCGTAATTGCCTAAAGTCGTCGAGCATTCGGAATGCTCTACCAACTCTTCTTTGGAAGTGCTTACATAAAAATGAACTTTTCTTTCGTACTAACTGATTGTCCCAGTGGTAAGTTTATATCGACGTGCCATATGAAAACCAACACTAGAAATTTTGTGTCTGATGAAAACTAACACTTTTAATTTTTGTTTGACGAAAACTAACACTTTTGTTTTGTGTCTGATAGAAACTAACACTTTCATTTTATGTCTAAAGAAAATGCACTACTTAAAGGTGACGCAAAATAAAAATGTTAGTTTTCGTCAGACACATAATAAAAGTGTTTTCTTACAGAATTTTAAAAGTGTTACTTTTCGTAAAAAATTTAAAAAGAGTTAGTTTTCGTACGGCACGTCGATTTGTTGTATTCCTTAACTTATTATTTTCCGACCCAGCCATATCTATGCAAAACATTTTTTTGTTATTTTTTAATTTGATCATCAACGAAAAAAATTGTTTTTTGATAATTGAAGCATCATCGCGAATAACGTTCTAAGTGTCATTTTTTTCCAAACTAGTTTTATTGCACATAACATTTTTTATTGCTCTCTTGCATTGTCCAGATAACAAATTTTCTAAAATTTGACACACCAAAACTGTAAAAATACATTTAAAAATAGTAGGTAAATTTAAAGTGACATACCTACATTATTTTGCATAGAAGCGTCGAAAGTGATTCGTAACAGCATTGGAAGATCAGAAAGAAGGTGTAAAACTGATAATATGATAGATATAAAATAAAAAGTTAAGGAGACATATGAGAGAAATAAATTTAAAAAATATGACTTTAGCGTTTTTTTGCTCTCCTGACAAATTCTGATTTTGTAACTTAGAACGTTATTCGCGATGATGCTTCAATTATAGAAACGAAATTATTTCGTTTATATCGTTGTGCAGCCCTGTATCAATCTTCGAACCTTCATTTTTTTAGTACACTTACCCTATAGGTTTTATACCTAAAATAGTGTGACAGCATAAAACCTACGTAACGCTGGAAACACCTATACCTTTATTCATTTAAATAGAAGATTTCATGAAAGCAAAAAACTTCGATGAGGAACGCTTTCCCATTAACATAAAAAAACTCATAGAGCGAGATCCCAGGGCCGCCAGACACAGAGCTGTTAATTCTGATTAGTAATTAGTAATTGATTGATTAGAAGGTTTTTTTAATTAGTAATGATTGTTTTAATTGCTTTCAAGAAAAAGCAATTACTAATTGATTACGATTAGAAAAAATCAAAAAAAAAATTAAAAAATCAAGAAAAAATCAAAAATAATCAAAAGAAGCCGTTTTGTTTAGGTACTTTTGATTATTTTTTATTTTTTTAATTTTTTTTTATATTTTTTTTTTATTTTTTTTTTATTTAAATTTTTTTTTTTTTTTATTATTTTAAAGTTTTGTTGTTAAAAGTATAAACATCTGTGTATCTTTGTATGCAAATATATACACCTACTTATACTTTGGGGCTCATGGATTTCTAGAATGAACCTTGATCGCTAATTATATGTACATATGAGAAAAAATGTCAGGTTATATGGTTATATTGGTTGGAGTGATGATAATTTGTCCTTTTATATCAAAACGGGTAGTGGCGGACATTTCTCGTTTGATACCCTACGAGTACGGTGGTACGGTCGGATAGTTCTATTTGAACACTTATAAGGCTAGGCTCACACTGCAACTGACTTCGGGCGTCCGGCAGCAATCACACATCCACACACATGTGTTTTAAATGAGCTCCTCGATTTCATCCGATTTCAACCGAATGTAAACAAACTTTGGCCACCCGATTAAATAGAACGCGTTCGAATTTCTCTGATGAGACCGGATGAAAAAGTCGGTTGCAGTGTGAGCCTAGCCTAAGTATGCTACACAAATTAAAACATAGGCATACCAACTATGTCCAAAAGAGACTTGTAATGATCAATTGATCAAAAATTAAGCAGTTATTATCCATAGAGAGATGTCCGGGATTAATAAATTTCGTCCACAGTGGGCGACGTAGTCATTTATGGGCATTTGACATTTGATTTACTATCGTATACCAACAGGTTTTCATTACCTCTAACGAGATTTTTGCCGAGCTTCTCTCTCCAACTTGTGGTGTGTTGCTTTTTGAGTTTTTCAACAAGTTGGCGGGACCTACAGTTTTTTGCCGACGGGGCACTTGCTAAGCATATTAATTTTTTGTGAGAAGCTTCTCATGGCAAAAATACACTCGGAGAGTTTGCCAAACTACTGCCGCGGGCGGCCCCGTTTAGAAAAATTCTTTTCCTAAATAATTTTTGATGTTACTTTTGCCGGACATCGAACCGCCACGACATAGTTTAGAAGGCCGAACACTTAACCACTACACCACGGCGACCGCCAGTATACTATTATCAAGTTGTAAATTACACCGTTACCTTTTTAAAAATAATAGACTGAATGTGCAAAAGCGCCAGTCTTCTGTTTAGGTTGTAGTCGACCACTTGATGAGAACTAGTACGAAAGATCTCGATATTTTTCCTCCAGGGATATTTATGTGCATGAATACATGCATTTATATAAAAGAACTTCTTGCTTCACCTATACATTTGTGTGTTTGCGCAAGTGAATATTTATGTATGTACTAGAGCTCCAGAACCAACCTGGTAATTTGCAACGTGGGTAATGAGCCTACTTTTATCACTAAGACCCGTAGGGAGGTCATAGACCTCACTATCTGTAGTGAAGGCGCTTATGGGTGGGTCAGAAAATGGCGGGTTCTGGAAGAACATTCATTCTCCGACCACCGTTACATTGAAATGGTTTTAGACTTTATTGTAGAACAACCAATCATGAAGCGCAATCCACGTAACACTAATTGACAGTTACACAATGAAATATTAGACAGAGACCTCCCAGTACTGCCCTCACAAGCCCCCTCATCAGTAGAGGAGCTGGAGGATCTTGTTACTACATTTACATCGGCGCTCGCAAATGCACAGGCTTGTCCAGTGCCAAAACCACGGGGTAAACACAGGCCACATTGGTGGTCCTACGATTTGGACTCGTTCCGCAAATCATGCCGGAAACAATTTAACAAGGCCAAGAGCCTCGGCTCTGAGCCTCATTGGCACGAATATAAAGCTAAACTTAGGGCCTACAAAAAAGCTCTGAGACAGGCTTTTACCCGCTCGCCAGTTCTGGGTGCTGCACGTGAGGCTCTCAGTAGAGAGCTCTGTACCTGATGATCCGCTGGATACGCTCGCTTTGCGCGGCTGAGCTCGCCGGATTGGGGTGGGTGATAAAGGACCAATACCGATGTTGAAATGCACCACAGATGTAACCTAGAAAAATTTCGTATCCATTTTGCTGATGTGACTGCCATAAACCCCCCTTGCTGCGTGTACCACTCACGATGCGCTGTCGTCGCCGTTTGCCTCCGCTAAATCGAGGCTGGCCATTCGGCTCTCTTCACCCGCCCTACCAATGTCAACTTAGGCCCATATAGTTTACCCAACAACAACACAACTGTCTGTCCTTATGTCCGTCTGTCAAGACCCAACCCGCTCCCACCCTTATACCCAATCATCACACCAATTATTTTGTTTTCAATGACACATCTTTAGTGTCTCTTAAATAAATACATCTTTATAATCAGCCTTAATGTTATGAATAATTCAATTTAACCGCGCTTCAATACGCCCTTATTTTTATAGGCCATGCTTGGCCACTCTAATACTAACTAAATCTAATTAATCTATACCTCTTTTCTCACTTATTTATCGGCGTTATTTACTTCTCATACAAAACAACGCGGCACATCATTTATCACCACGCTAGTGTACCAACGATTTGCCATCATAATGGTATTAAATATGTATGTACTTATGTATTCGCGTTTACTAACGCGGGGACATCTGTGCATATGCAAGCAAAGGCACGCACTCCTAAGTAATAATTTCAATACCTAAAATATATCGCTCACATTTGTGTGGATGTGCCATTCATATGCACATATTGGAAAGTTAATATAAAATTATGTATGTTCGTTTAAAGCGGGAAACAGAATCCGTCCGTCAATACGTCCGCTGCGTGACGTGCGTCAAATTTGGAGCAAATTCTACTTCGACGCATCCACCGTATTTGACGTTACGCATACCAATACCCGCAGGCTACTTTGCTGTCAGTTATTTCGACGTGCTGACGGATTGACTCTGTTGAACGCTTAGCTAAGACTTGTAAATACTCAACACAATGTGTCTGGATGTTCGCTCCGGTGCGTGCTACCAACCAAGAAATCAAGCTATCGCTTAACTACTAGCGACTGTGTCACCCAAACAAGACAAGGTGAAAGTACTATTAACTCGCACACCACCTGTTGGGCCAACATCCTTTCACATTGGTGTTTTACCCGATGTGTGTCTATCTATCTCCGCCGAGAACGCCGATGTACAACCGACCTATGCATTCAGCATTGGGGGGAATGATGCGAGGCCTTCGAATTTTGCCTTGTTTTTTTGTAATCTTTTGATATTATTTCCTACCAGCAAACACTGCTAAGGCGCCCTGGACTGTAAGCTAGCGGTCAGCGGCCGTAGCGCTGACTGATTGTCAACTAACTAAATTTCACCACTCCACCGCTACCTCTTACAAACCAAAATCACTTCTACCCTACGATCTACTTAAGGTTATACATACATACATATGTGCGTACCACCGGCACGTCTGTCTCGTTGACTTAACGCGACTATTCGCAAATTTTGCTTCTGACCGCGCGGCTTATTCACCCTGGTAAACTCTTCCTGCTGGCTACGTAAGGCGGACGTGCATACATACATATATGTACGTTTAAAATTTTAAACTTTAGGTACTTATTGTGGCCACAGATTGAGCGCAAGCGTTTTGGGCATTCTTATGTACAGCCGTTGTAACAAAGTGGAACGTACAATGGTACAAACACCGGTAATTGTTAAATATGAATATGACTGCGTGCAGCGCAGCTAAAGAAACCCCAATATTCGGCTTTGACATCAAACTGCGGCGATGACCGTGCTTCTGTCAGTCGCAGCGCCGCTCTTTCGCAGTCGCAAATCATATCACACCATTGTACAATTATATATGATTGCGTACAAAAAACCTTACTTGTTCTTATTTCGTTCTTCCTTGCTCTTACTTTCGTGCCAAATGTGGCTCTGTAAACACAGATTGGCCTGCAACTGCGCCCGTACGTCTGGTTGTCGTTGTTGCTGCGTTTTGTTTTCTTTGTTTGCTTTTGTGCGGGAGTAGCCGATAAGTGATGCTATCTGTCGCCTTACTTTTGATGTTGTGGACAATCTGCTTCTTCCTATGCTTGTGTGGTGCTATGCAGTGCTGGGTGATGTTTTGTTATATCTCCACGATATGTGTTGGGCTGCTGACTGCGCTGCTTTTACAGCGCCTGCTAAATGCCTGTAGGTGCGAAATTCACATGAATTTCTGAATTGCGTGAAAATATTGTCCGAGATTAACTCACCAAAATTGCTTATTACTTCAGCCGTCTTATTTCGTCCCACAAAGTGGTGGATGGAGATTTGGTTTCACGCTGCTTCGTATTTACTATATTCTTACCCACTTTGTGAGGCTGGTTGTTGCTCGCTCGGTGTCTGAAGTTGAAAAGACCGGAAGTGCGAAGAACCATGCTCTTCGCAACTGTCATTTGCAAGTAGGGGGTGTTCGGAAAGTAGTGCAGTGCGCACGGTTGCATCAGGATACACTTTGAACTATGTATAATAATACATTTACATTGCCCTTCTCGTAACAGGGCGAGTTCAGCAATGAGACCCGCACGAGTTCGTGAGCTCGAAAGAACGAGGATGACTTTGCGTTAGTGACCGTGGGGCCCGAACCCACTTCCTTCTTTACGCTTTGAGATCCTTTGCGTGATACACCCCTATGATTTTGCCCCTCATATCCGCCAATTCATATAGGCATTGGCCGACGCGCCGTGCAATCACCGCCCTACTAAACTTCGAGGCCAGCTTGGCGTTGAACCCTCGCGCCGCATCACTCTGTCGAAAACACCTACGATACACCATCTGTCCTACAGCGTAGCTTATAGGCCTGGCGCGCATGTTATATGCTTTGCGCCCCTTCTCGTGCGCCTGCTTCAGACTGTGGGATATTTTATCTCTTAAGAGTTTAAGTCGGAGATCCCTCGGCACTATTTCCACATCTGAGTCCGCCACCTGTCCGAGTTTTCGAAGTAAGGGGTACGACTCCCCATGCTGAACCATGCTTTGGCCGAAAACTGCCCTGTATGGCTCCGTTCCGATTGCTTCGTGGATCGCACTACGAAGTGCGAACGCGGCTTTCGTCACATGAATATCCCAGCTTCGCTGATCCTCCTCTTCGACGTAGGACCTGATAATGGCCAAGAGCGATCGGTTTATCCTTTCCGACGCGTTCGCCTGCGGAGAGTATACTGCCGTTCTTACGTGTTTGACTCCGTAAGCACTCAGGAAGTCTTGAAAGGTTTCGGAGACAAATTGTCGCCCGTTGTCGGAGTGCACAACTTCAGGAACTCCAAATACATGGAAAACCTCGTTTTCCAAGTATCGGACTACCCCTTTGGCTGTGGCACTCCTCATCGGTCGTAACAGCGGAAACTTAGAGTAGTGGTCCAGGACTACAAATATGTAGCAATTGCCTTCTCGCGAGCGTGGATAGGGCCCACAAATATCAATGTATAACCTCTGGAATACCCTCTCGGTTTCCGCACACTCTCCCATGAGTGGTCGGCTGATTTTGTTAGAGGCTTTGCTACATTTGCACACTTCGCACTGCCCTACGAAGGTTTTCACAGCGGCCACCATACCTGGCCAATAGTAGCTGGCCTGCAACCGATGGACGGTCTTGGCTATACCCCCATGACCCGCTGCGACCCCATCGTGCATCCGACGTATCAAAGTCTCCCTTAACCCCTCAGGTACCCAAACCTTCCATAGGTTGTTTTCTACCTCTTCTCTTCCCCGAAAGCCTACTCTCTTAAAAATGATGTTGTCAACGACCTTGACATCGGGAGTCCTCTCTGCGCTCTCCAGTACCGCTCGCACGAGCCTTTTGTAGCTATCCGACCGGAACTCGTCATCGGTCAGCATAATGTCCGTGTTGAGCCCTGCCCCGTCTAGTTCATCCATGTGGACTCGACTCAACGCATCTGGCACGATGTTCTGAGCCCCCTTCCGATGGACTATGCTGAAGTCGAATGCTTGTAACTTCAGACTCCAACGAGCTAGCCGTCCGGACAGGTCCCGCTGACTCATGAGCCATTTCAGGCTCATGTGATCCGTAATGATCGTGAATGGAGTGCCCTCAATGTACGGTCGAAACTTCTTAACGCTGGTGACAGCAGCTAGGCACTCGAGCTCTGTTATAGCGTAGTTCCTTTGAGCTGCGTTCAACTTCTGGGATATGTATGCTATGGGTCGTTCATTCCCTTCGTCGTCTAGCTGGAACAGAACTGCACCGATGCCTGTAGTCGAGGCATCGCATTGAATAAAAAAATGTTTCGTAAAGACCGGGTTTACGAGGACTTTCGAAGATGCCAAATCGGCTTTGAGCTGCTCGAATGCAGTTACCGCTTCCGTTGTCATCACAAAGTCCTTCCTCTTCTTCAAGCAGTCCGTCAGGTGCCCCGATACGCTGGCGAAATTGGGGATGAACCTGCGGTACCATCCCGTCAGTCCGAGAAATCGTCGTAGTTGCTTAATTGTTTTAGGAACAGCGAGCATGGCCTCTATCTTGGCCGGATCCGTGCGTAACTCACCCTGCCCAATGATGAAGCCCAGGTATTTGATCTCCTTTTGGCAGAATTTGGATTTTTGCAGATTTATCGTCAGCCCGGCCTTTGAGAGACATTCTGCTACCTCTGCGAGATGTCGCATGTGTGTTTCAAAGTCGGGTGAACAAACGAGTAAATCGTCAATGTATATGAAAACGTTGTCTCTCAGCCTTGATGGTATGACCCGGTCCATCAGCCGGCACAATCTCTGACTGGCATTGCAGAGCCCGAAGGGCATCACCTTGAAGTGGTAGAGCGGTCGTCCTGGCACCGTAAATGCCGTTTTTTCGCGAGACCGCTCCTCCAACGGGATCTGCCAAAACGCGTCCTTCAAGTCTATGCCAGTTATGAAGAACGTGTCGTGTAACCGACTGAGGATCCCTTCCACATTCTGCGTTGGATAAGCGTCCTTTTTTGTGCGCTCATTGAGCTTACGCATATCTACGCAAAGTCGATTCTTTCCTGGTTTCTGTACCAACATGATCGGAGAGCTCCAAGCACTGTTACTCTCCTCTATCACCCCAAGGCTAAGTATGCGATCTATCTCTTCATATGCGCACTTTTGCTTGACGGGTGACATAGGATAGTAACGCTGCTTGACTGGGACTGTCTCATCGAAGACCTCTATCTGATGTTCCATCAGATGAGTCTTCCCCAGTCCGAGCTCCGCCGACGATGGAAATAACGACTTTACGTGCTCTAAGACCTGCAGCTCCTCGTGGGTTAACTCGACCATTCCCGACCGATCTACGACTATTTCTGAGATCACGGTAGGCAAAAGATTGAAGGCTTCCCAAAAATCTATGCCCAAATAAAGATCCTGCTTTAGGCTCGGTACTATATAGAGAGTCAACTTCGCGGTTTTTCCTCGCCACGCTATGTTGGCCTCCAGTCTTCCCACTATCGCTTGGCCCTTGCCGTCCGCGGTCTTGTGCTCCTCGTCGACCAAATCGATTTTCTTTCCGTTAAACCGTCTCATCGCGGTGCCGCCCAAACAGCTGACGGAAGCTCCGCTGTCCAATAAGCCTCGCATGGGCTCGTCATCCACCGTCACCTCCGCATACGGTCGTCGGTCTCCGTCATTCCTGATAATCGTTGCCGCTATTGCACGTCGCATTTCTCGACGTTCCTTGTCCCTCCTTCGCAGTTTCTCAATTTTCTTGGTGTTCCTTAGCCTGTTTCCTGTCCTACCCTGTCCTAATGCTCCATCTTTGCAACTGTTTTCCTTAGTCCCGAATATTCTTCGCCTTATTTCGTAATATCGTCGCTCTCTTTCCTGTAATGTTTGCAGCGGGGTCTCGTTCTGTTTCGGCTCTGGTTCTCGAGTCGCCGCTTCTCTCTTCAATATACGACTCTTGACTAGTGGTTGTCCGGGAGCTTCTTCTCCTGGCCCGATTTCTCGGTTTCCCCGCCAGGGAAGCGGTTTTCCTGCTTGCATTTTGCGCGCATAGCAAACCTTGCCCCCTCATTGTCGCATTTGTAACATCTTAGCTCGTGAAAGTGCGAGTCGCATCCCTGCTCGTACGGCTTCCGCTTCGTGAAATCCGCTGGCTTCCGAGCGCCCTCGCCTCTCTTTCCACCATGGTCTCGTCCTCCGAGCGCCTCCAATGCTGGTCCGCAGTCCTTGTCGTCATCGTCTTGCAGTAACCCGATCTCCTCCAGGTCCCTCTTCTTGCCAAACTTTCGCTCATAGTCTTCGAAATGCTTTTCCGCACGCCTACACTGGGCTTTAAGTTCGGCAAGCGTAGTTATCTCGCAGCCGTATATAATATTCTTGACCCTGGATTTGAGATTCCGGCGCATGATATTAACTAAACTCGCTTCCGGCATTGGGGACTTCATTGTGAGTGCCATGCCGCGCACACACGCGTAAAAATCATCGAATGACTCCCGGTGGTCCTGCCTCCTTTCATTCATTGCCTGTCTTATTTCTTCGTCCGAATCCGCCTTGCGGCAGTGGTTCAGCAGTGCCTCTCTGAGGCGGACGAATCCATCCTCTTCCTCGCCTGCGTGCTCCTCTACATACAGCCAAAACCACTCCTGCGCAGCTCCGCTCAGCAGCAAATGAAAGTTCGCGTACAAATCGCTCGAAGAAATACCGTGTCGCTGTTGTAGTGTTTCCACCCGAAACAAAAATCGTTCAATGGGGATTGACTTGCTGCCGCCATCGTACTTCAAGCCCCAGTCCCTAATTGTCTTAAACCTGGTTTTGTTGTTACTATCCGAGTGTGTGTGTCTGCTTTGTGGGGTTGGAGTGAAAAGCTTTCTACGGGAGAACGCCGCTTGATCCGACCTCTGCTCTTCCCCTCTACTGGTTTCCTCGCCGTTGCCTGGCTGGGAAGAAACCTCAGGGTTCCCTTGAGCCTTCTCCACCGTTCCTTGGGGGTTCTCGCGAATCCTCTCTACCATCGCGACTCGTTCTCCCAAAGATCTGACATCCCTCCGTACCGCGGCCATGGCCTCTCGAACCGCCTCTGTTGTTGTGCGATTCACGTCCATTTGGTATTGGATGAACATACCTTCTAGCTTTTGCAGAAGTTCGCCCCCCACTTTATCCACTATATTAACCTCCGGTGAAGCAATATCCCCCACCGTGATTAACCTTTGACTAGAGCGCGAGGTCGATGCCTGTGCCCCGGGATTTTCCGCGCCCACTTGCACAACCTCAACCTCACTTTCATGTTCATCCGTCGACCCTGAGCCATTCTGTCCTTTTTGCGACGACTGTCGTGTCTTTCGCCTACTCTTTCGAGTCATTACGGAAAAAAATTTGTAAATTTATAAAGGTTTTAGAACGTGACGTTCGTGTGTGCACAGCTGTTTGTGCGCCAGAAAAAAAAATTTAATACGAAAATGAATTTTAACTCACTAGGTGTCTTAGTGGGTGGTGTGAATCTAAAAAAAAAATTTAATTTGTGTTTGTATAAACAAGATTTGTGTGATGATCAAGCTTGGGTGATCGCGTCTAGGTCTTTACGTCCTGTAGTGTCCTGTCTCCCCCTTGTCATTTTACCAAAACGTCTCTTTTCCCTTGCTCCGCTCTTTCCACTCCTAGTCGGGCTTGACCCTCACCTTCCTGGGATGGAAGTGCCTTCCCTGTTCCGGGGGACATTCATTTGGAGCCACCCCGGTGAACATCTCTCCCCAAAACCTCGCACAATTCCAACCCTTTTCCTGCTGGCCGGGACTGTGCGTGTCCACAAGGGTGCTTTTGGAAAGCTACCTCATACCAACGTGGTTTCATAAACGTAGGCAGTAGCCGCTTCACCACCTCCACGCCCTCCGGACTGTGGAATCTACCTCATGGTTATCCGATCGATCCTCTAATAACCAGTAGCCGATCCCAAAAAAAAAACAAAATTTATAATTTGCTTATCAACGATACCACAATAAAGCACATCATTCAGCCTTATACGCTGCTATCGTCGATCCCCCTCTTATTAAACCCCCAAAAACGTCAATCTCCATAACTGTGTCCACAACCAAAAGGACTTGACCCTCATCCTAATGGGATAGACACCTCTTCCCTACAGTGAGTGGCCTTTCAGAAACTGCCTCATACATACTTTGGTAGTGGCTGTTTCGTCGAAGAGATACCCACTCTGCCGCGTGATCTACCTCAAGAAAATCGATTTCAGTTCCGACGATCTGTAGCCGACCCCGCAATTAAAAAAAATGTAATAAAATCGTCGACATGTTCAAAAGGCCCGCGCTTGACCCCCTGAAATGTCTACGAATCCCCCCCCCCCCCCCCTTTTCGTTCCTGTCCAGACGACAACGCACCCTGATAGCGCATCGCTTTTTCCATTTAAATATCTTTCGGAGCCACTTCCGTGGCCTTAATAGCCACTTTCGTGGCCCCACGTTGGGCGCCATTCTCTTTTGTTACCCGCTCGCCAGTTCTGGGTGCTGCACGTGAGGCTCTCAGTAGAGAGCTCTGTACCTGAAGATCCGCTGGATACGCTCGCTTTGCGCGGCTGAGCTCGCCGGATTGGGGTGGGTGATAAAGGACCAATACCGATGTTGAAATGCACCACAGATGTAACCTAGAAAAATTTCGTATCCATTTTGCTGATGTGACTGCCATAAACCCCCCTTGCTGCGTGTACCACTCACGATGCGCTGTCGTCGCCGTTTGCCTCCGCTAAATCGAGGCTGGCCATTCGGCTCTCTTCACCCGCCCTACCAATGTCAACTTAGGCCCATATAGTTTACCCAACAACAACACAACTGTCTGTCCTTATGTCCGTCTGTCAAGACCCAACCCGCTCCCACCCTTATACCCAATCATCACACCAATTATTTTGTTTTCAATGACACATCTTTAGTGTCTCTTAAATAAATACATCTTTATAATCAGCCTTAATGTTATGAATAATTCAATTTAACCGCGCTTCAATACGCCCTTATTTTTATAGGCCATGCTTGGCCACTCTAATACTAACTAAATCTAATTAATCTATACCTCTTTTCTCACTTATTTATCGGCGTTATTTACTTCTCATACAAAACAACGCGGCACATCATTTATCACCACGCTAGTGTACCAACGATTTGCCATCATAATGGTATTAAATATGTATGTACTTATGTATTCGCGTTTACTAACGCGGGGACATCTGTGCATATGCAAGCAAAGGCACGCACTCCTAAGTAATAATTTCAATACCTAAAATATATCGCTCACATTTGTGTGGATGTGCCATTCATATGCACATATTGGAAAGTTAATATAAAATTATGTATGTTCGTTTAAAGCGGGAAACAGAATCCGTCCGTCAATACGTCCGCTGCGTGACGTGCGTCAAATTTGGAGCAAATTCTACTTCGACGCATCCACCGTATTTGACGTTACGCATACCAATACCCGCAGGCTACTTTGCTGTCAGTTATTTCGACGTGCTGACGGATTGACTCTGTTGAACGCTTAGCTAAGACTTGTAAATACTCAACACAATGTGTCTGGATGTTCGCTCCGGTGCGTGCTACCAACCAAGAAATCAAGCTATCGCTTAACTACTAGCGACTGTGTCACCCAAACAAGACAAGGTGAAAGTACTATTAACTCGCACACCACCTGTTGGGCCAACATCCTTTCACATTGGTGTTTTACCCGATGTGTGTCTATCTATCTCCGCCGAGAACGCCGATGTACAACCGACCTATGCATTCAGCATTGGGGGGAATGATGCGAGGCCTTCGAATTTTGCCTTGTTTTTTTGTAATCTTTTGATATTATTTCCTACCAGCAAACACTGCTAAGGCGCCCTGGACTGTAAGCTAGCGGTCAGCGGCCGTAGCGCTGACTGATTGTCAACTAACTAAATTTCACCACTCCACCGCTACCTCTTACAAACCAAAATCACTTCTACCCTACGATCTACTTAAGGTTATACATACATACATATGTGCGTACCACCGGCACGTCTGTCTCGTTGACTTAACGCGACTATTCGCAAATTTTGCTTCTGACCGCGCGGCTTATTCACCCTGGTAAACTCTTCCTGCTGGCTACGTAAGGCGGACGTGCATACATACATATATGTACGTTTAAAATTTTAAACTTTAGGTACTTATTGTGGCCACAGATTGAGCGCAAGCGTTTTGGGCATTCTTATGTACAGCCGTTGTAACAAAGTGGAACGTACAATGGTACAAACACCGGTAATTGTTAAATATGAATATGACTGCGTGCAGCGCAGCTAAAGAAACCCCAATATTCGGCTTTGACATCAAACTGCGGCGATGACCGTGCTTCTGTCAGTCGCAGCGCCGCTCTTTCGCAGTCGCAAATCATATCACACCATTGTACAATTATATATGATTGCGTACAAAAAACCTTACTTGTTCTTATTTCGTTCTTCCTTGCTCTTACTTTCGTGCCAAATGTGGCTCTGTAAACACAGATTGGCCTGCAACTGCGCCCGTACGTCTGGTTGTCGTTGTTGCTGCGTTTTGTTTTCTTTGTTTGCTTTTGTGCGGGAGTAGCCGATAAGTGATGCTATCTGTCGCCTTACTTTTGATGTTGTGGACAATCTGCTTCTTCCTATGCTTGTGTGGTGCTATGCAGTGCTGGGTGATGTTTTGTTATATCTCCACGATATGTGTTGGGCTGCTGACTGCGCTGCTTTTACAGCGCCTGCTAAATGCCTGTAGGTGCGAAATTCACATGAATTTCTGAATTGCGTGAAAATATTGTCCGAGATTAACTCACCAAAATTGCTTATTACCTCTGCCGTCTTATTTCGTCCCACAAAGTGGTGGATGGAGATTTGGTTTCACGCTGCTTCGTATTTACTATATTCTTACCCACTTTGTGAGGCTGGTTGTTGCTCGCTCGGTGTCTGAAGTTGAAAAGACCGGAAGTGCGAAGAACCATGCTCTTCGCAACTGTCATTTGCAAGTACTATGTATAATAATACATTTACATTGCCCTTCTCGTAACAAGGCGAAGAGAACTTCGTGGAGAAATTTCTGCACTGGCGTCGAAAAGGTCGACGACACAGCGAGACTTAGACGAGTCCTCTCGAAAAGTCAAACAGCCATCAGCTATTTGCGAAAAACTGACGGATCCTGGACCAGCACGGAAGAGGAAACCCCTGAGCTGCTCTTGAATACACATTATCCGGGGAATCTGCATGACGCACCACTAGTACCTGCAACAAACCTGGCAGTAAAAATACCCATCACTGTGGAAAGGGTAAGGTGGGCAGTTAAGAGCTTTGAACCGTATAAGGCTGCCGGGCCGGACGGGATTATCCCCGCGCAACTTATAAACACGTTGGAGACATCAGCTAAATGGCTGGTATTTCTCTTCACAGCCTGCCTGGCTCTCAACCACATTCCGGGCTCCTGGAGAAGCGCCACGGTAGTGTTTATCCCTAAGGCTGGGAAGGCATCCCACTACGAGCCAAAAGACTACAGACCGATCAGTCTCTCGTCCTTTGTACTCAAAACCTTTGAGAGGATACTAAGCGACTAACTCTCAACGACTATTGATAGCAACCTAATCTCTAGCTATCAGCATGCATACACCAAGGGTAAATCAACAGAAACCGCTCTGCACAGCTTAGTATCTGTCATTGAGAAATCGCTGTGTGAAAAGGACTACTGTCTCGTGGCCTTCCTAGACATTGAGGGGGCTTTCAACAATATAAGCCCGGAGGCTATCAACTCCGCTCTAACTAATCTGGGCGTTGAGAGACCTCTAACTGGTTTAATTTACCAACTTTTAATGGGAAGGAAAATAGCTTCTTCACTTGGTGCGGTTGAGTTATCATGCTATGTCACAAGGGGAACACCCCGCTTTTATGGAACCTCACAGTCAACTCGTTGCTACGTGACACAAGCTGGGGGGGCGGGAAGATAGTGGCATACGCAGACGATTTAGCTATTGTATTCAGAGGCAAGTTCCCAAAAACTCTGTGTGACCTGATGCAAGTAGCACTGCTAGAAGTTTCGACGTGGTCCTCTCGCTGCGGACTTAGTATCAACCCGGGGAAAGTGGAACTTGTCCTCGTCACCAACCGGTACAAAATACCGCCACTAAGCCTACCAGAACTAGATGGCACGCGCCTGGGCTTGTCGGATAAGGCCAAGTTTCTAGGCATAGTTCTGGACAGGAAACTGAATTGAAAGGAGAATGTTCTTCAGCGCCAGAAGAAAGCTTGCATCGCTCTTTACACATGCAAAAGAGCCATTGGCAAAAAATGGGGGCTCAGCCCTAGAGTATGCAGTTGGATCTACACGGCCATCATTCGTCCAATCATGCTATATGGAGTCGTCGTATGGTGGCCTGCGCAACGTACCTGAATCTGTTGCGGAAAGTCCATAGATCCAATATGATCTGTATAAGCGGTGCGCTAAGGACAACGCCCAATGAAGCCCTCCAGGTCATTCTGGGCATTTTGCCACTTGATATGGAAGGGTTTCGGTCAGCAGCGGCATCAGCTCTGCGCCTAAGAGAAACCTCCAGTTGGGGTGCGGGTACTATTGGACACTCCAGTATTCTGGAATCTTACAGCTTTCTCCCTCTAAGCACAGATCGTTGTGCGACCACTACAGTCGGCGATAGCTGTTTCAAAATAAACATTCCCAGCAGAGAAGACTGGGAGAGGACGGATTGGTGTCCCGAAACAAATAGTGGCACTTCCATATACACCGACGGCTCGAAGTTGGACGGCAGAGTTGGAGGAGGGGTTTATTCAAGGGATTTGGACCTTGAGCTCTCCTTCAGACTACCTGATCATTGTAGCGTCTTCCAGGCGGAAGTCTCGGCAATCCTAGACGCCGCGGCCTGGTTAAGCAAACGTGTTATCGGAGAAGATATCGCTATTTTCAGCGATAGCCAAGCGGCCATCAAATCCCTTGGCTCATACACGTTCAACTCTGAGCTGACGCTCAGCTGTCGTCGATCTCTTCAGGAGATGGCCCAACAGAACCGCGTAAACCTCATATGGGTCCCGGGACATAGGGACATTGAGGGAAACTGTAAGGCAGACGAGCTTGCCAGGCAGGGCACGACCAAGCAGGTTCTTCAGGATAAAGAGCGCTTAGGTATGCCGTTTGCCACATGCAAACTAATGCTGAAGGAGCACACACTCCGTCAAGCCAACGAAAGATGGCTGCAATCCCCAGGGTGTCGGATATCGAAACAAACCTGGCCAAAATGGGATCTTAAAAGGTCTAGACGCATTTATGCCCTAACTAGGAGGGAAATCTGCATATTGATAGGGGTATTAACCGGTCACTGCCTCATTGGTAGGCATGCAGAAAGGCTAAGTGTGCCCTACCGACGATGCTGCAGGAGTTGCAAAGATGATGAGGAGGAGGAAACAGTGGAACACCTCATCTGCAACTGTCCGGCTTTAAGTGGCGCGAGAACACGCTTTTTGGGAGCTCCGTTCCTGGATAGCCTAAGCCAGATCGCGGAACTGGACATAAAGGACATGGTGGCCTTCATAAAGTCATCTAAGTGGTTCGAGGAGGAGTAACGGTGTCGGTTTACGAGTGTCAGTCCCGGGATTCTGCTATGTGGAAAATCCCAACAACTCAGGGATTTTCCATTTGGCTGGGTCCCGGGACTGACTTTCCTTGTGTTGGTGGTATCACAACGGGCCTTTCAAAACTGGCCTAAGTGTGCCTCTGCGGCAGCCACTTGAACCTAACCTAACCTAGAGCTCCAGATTTTGTTCGCACATTTTCGAGTAGCCCGGGCAAATGTTGAACGAGTACTCGAATACTCGCTCAATGCTCAATAATCGAAAATTTTCGAGCATGAACTCGAGCATTTCGAGCAATTTGAGCAATGTTTTTATTTATTATTTTGATTGTTTTTTCAGCACTTTATGTTCAGGTCTCGGAATTTTTTAAAAACAAAGTGGATATGTTGCTGAGATGCAAAATAAATGCAAGCTTTTGCATTTTTTAGCTATTAAGTTTATGGACTAAGGTCACGATGCATATATGGGGGTGTATTTGAAAATGTATGCATTCGAAGTAACAATCTCTTTTATCCCTAAACAATACAGTGGGTTTTTATGGTGCCCTACCAGTTTTAAAACTAAAGATTTAGTTCCTTCTTATGAATAGACCTAACTAGGAATCTGAGGGATGCAATAGAGGTGAGAGTCTATCAGAGGAAGGGGCATATACCTATAGCCTTTTGGTATTACATGAGTACACATTAATTATGTTTCGTCATTGAGAGTAGTGGAAGTGCACTCCGCAGGATTATGCTAATCTCCTAGACTCCAGCTTTTAGTAGTGGCACAGCTTTAAAACATTGAAGCAGCAAGAAGGGTCGTGGCTGCAAAAATAATGTCTCCAGCAGAAAAACAGTTATTCGGGAGCGGCCGATTCAAAATCAATACACAAATAGTCCAGAGCCGCCGTATTAGCCCCTGGGGCAGTTAATTTGATTGGTTACTTCAGGGCACCATCCAAATTCCCATCAAACGTTTTTGTAGCGATAAATTGAATTTCTGTTTACAGAAAATTTCTGACAAATAATTTTTATAATTTTTGTATGTGAGCTCGAACTGCTCAAAAGCTCAGAAAATATGAGCAAACATTCGAGCAGTTGAGCAACGAACGAGTTTCGAGCGATTATCGAGCTACACGGGCTGATCGATACCCGGGTATCTGGAGCTCTAGTATGTACATATTTTTCTACAACAGTACTGGAAAAAAATCAAAAATAATCAAAAGTAATCATTACTTTTGTGTATTTTTGATTATTTTTGAATTTTTAATTTTTTTAATTTTTTTTATTTTTTTTTATGAGTTTTAAGTTTTTTCGCGGTTCAAAAAACTCAAAAGGCCGCCGCGCCTTTTTGGCAAGTATTTAGTTTAAGCCACATACGTATATATATGTACATTAGAGCGTATCACCAAAAAAACGTCGGACGTACCTCCCCTCATATGAAGTGTTTTTGAAAAACATTTAAAAAAAAAAGTTGTATTTTTTTTTCTGGCAACCCTAGAAGTCGCCCAATTGCATTTTTCTTCATATCTTCGGCATTTTTTTTTTTATTATTATTATTTATTTATTACAACTCTTAGAGCCTAGTTCAACACTTATAAATATATATAATAGTTTAAATACACATTTTCAAAAAATAAAATTTCAATTTACATATGTACATGTTTTAAATTATTTTAAATAATGTTTCATAATCAACACAAATAATAACACCTATCTTATATTCATCGATTTCGTGTAACTAATCTCACAATCTTTTTTTGAATAAATTATTATCACAATTTTTTATACTTTCAGGGAGTTCATTGAAGCATTTTAGCCCTTTATAAAAAAGACTATTTTTTCAGATTCCGTTTTATAATTAGGTAGCTTAAAATGATTTCTCTGTCTTGTATTCCTATCATGGACCTCGTAGTTAAATTTAATATTTGTTCTCAGATAATCAGGCAGATTTCCGTTTTTTATGTTGAAAATGAATTTCATAGCGTGAAAAAATATGAGTTGCTTAACACTCATCCAATTCAAGCTAAGTAGCATATCTTTTATAGGAGTATCATAACGTTTACACAATATGAAGCGCATGGCTTTATTCTGAATTTATTGAAGTTTTTCAATTTGCGAATCTTTCATTATAAAGAAAATTGTAGAACAATAAATGAAATAAGGCCCGACTATAGATCTGTATACTTTTATCTTATAATACTTGCTAAGATTTTTACAAGTTCGTTGAATGAACCATAACTTTGTCGCTATTTTACTTATTGCGTAATCGATATGAACGTCAAACTTTAATTTGCAATCTATTTGGATACCCAGGTACTTGATTGTCTTTACGTTTTCAATTTCTACATTATTTATTTTAACGGGTTCAAACCAAGATATGTTTTTCCTTGTTATTACCATATATTTGGTTTTTTCGATGTTAATTTTCAGTTTGTTTGCACACAGCCAAATATAGAGAGAATTAAGATCACGTTGTAATTTTTCTCTTATATCATTTTCGTTTTTACCATTTATGGATATAAGCGCATCGTCAGCAAATAGTTTTATGGAACAAAATTTTAATACAGAATTGATATCATTAATGTATATATTGAATAAGATTGGAGCCAAGACGGAGCCTTGCGGTAAGCCAATCTTAACGTCTATTTCTTCTGATAGGGTCGAACCAATTATGGTTCGTTGATTACGATTTGTCAAAAAATTTCTAAACCCTTCTAACTCCACATCTTTAATACCAATGCCCTCTAATTTTTCAAGTAAAATTTTCTGATCGATTGTTTCAAATGCTCTTTTAAGAACAATGAAAACTGCTATTATCGACTTTTTGTTATTAAGTTCTTCTTTCCATTCAGCTATCACCATGTTTAATGCTGTTTCACAAGAGTGTTTTTGCCGAAATCCTGACTGTTGCGGTATAAGTATATTATTACTTTCTAAATATTGTACTAATTGATTTTTCACTACAATTTCTAAAAAATTTTCATCGCTTGCCAATGTGTTTATTGGTCGTAGCTCTTCTGCTTTGACCGTGTTTTTGACTTTTTCTATAGGGACAATGGTCGAAGTTTTCCATATAGGAGGAAATATGCCACTACTCATACTTTCATTTATTATTTTAGCATAGAAAAATCCTAAATAAGGTACCACATCTTTAACCACACCATCTGATAATAATTTTTTTTCCACCTCTCTTTGCCGGAAACTTATTCACAATTTCTTCAATATCAACCGTACTAACTGGGGCAAATTTAAAAACATAGTTTGGCTGATTAGATATATTGACGTCTCTATAAACTACTTCAATTTTACTGCAAATATCTGTAACACTGTCAACAAAATACGTATTCAGTTGGTTTGCGATATCAGATTCATCATAATAAATGTTACCATTTATTATTATTTTCTTAATTACGGAACTTTCTTACCCCATACTAATTGCCTGTTTCAAATATTTCCACATCATTTTACTATCACGGCTATGGCTATCTATTTTATACTCCATATACTTGGCTTTTTTTAATTTTAATAAGCTTTTTATATTCATTTTTTGTATTTCGGTATTCATCCCATTCTCCCGATATTTGGGCCTGTTTATATAGCTGAAATTTATATTTATTCATAGCGAATATGTCATACCATTTATTCATAATTTTTAAATGAACTTCCTTTTCATAAGTCAGGCTTCGTATAGCATTCAAGATATTATTATTAATATGTAACACCTTAGTCTCCATATCAAATCGATCAAAATTACTGAAATCACTTAGGCGCAGTTGATTCATAAGTGCTTCACTATTGTAATACTCCCAAGAGGTTATTTTGATTATGCTTCTCATCCTAAATTTGGAGATACTTTCAAGTTTAAATTGAATAGTTTCATGATCCGAAATTTGATGTTCATCTAATTTTTCACACACTATATCAATCATATTCGAGAACAGTAAGTCAATTTTGGTTTGGGATATACCCGTTATATTAAATTTTTTCCGATTTTAAAGTGTGGTACCACAACGAAACGCATGAGCTCAATTAACTTTCTGGTGTGAAAACCTCCTCTTTGAGACGAAAAAATTGATCCGTCAAACTTTAAAATCCGACAACATATGCCAAAGATTTGAAGAAAAATTTAAAATGTAATTGGTTGCCACAAAAAAAAAAAAAAAAAAAATTAATTTTAAAATAGCCTCTAATCGCTTAGGCAATTTTGGCCGTCCCTTAGCGGTCGCTGGCTGACAAAGCCAAGTTATTAGGCACAGTTCTGGATAGGAAACTAACCTGGAAGGAGAATGTTCTTCAGCGCCAGAAGAAAGCGTGTATTGCACTCTACACATGCAAAAGAGCCATTGGAAAGAAATGGGGGCTCAGCCCCAAAATATGCAAATGGATCTACACTGCAATCATTCGACCAATCATGCTCTTTGGAGTTGTGGTATGGTGGCCTGCGCTGAGCAAGGCAACAAACCTTAATCTGCTAGGTAAAGTACACAGATCTTGCATGATTTGTATAAGCGGTGCGTTAAGAACAACGCCCAATGAAGCACTCCAGGCCATTCTTGGCATTTTGCCACTCGATCTGGAAGGGCACCGGGTAGCAGCAGCATCGGCTCTGCGTCTAAGGGAAACGTCCAGCTGGGGCGAAAGCACTACTGGACACGCCTGTATTTTGGGATCCTATAGCTTTCTTCCGCTGAGCACAGATCGTTGTGCGACCACAACAGTCGGAGATAGCGGTTTTAAAATCAACATTCCCAGCAGGGAAGAATGGGAGAGCACGGATCGGAGTTCCGCCACTCATGGCGGCACTTCCATTTATACTGATGGCTCGAAGTTAGACGCCAGAGTTGGAGGAGGGGTTTATTCAAAGGATCTGAACCTTGAGCTCTCCTTCAGACTACCTGATCACTGCAGTGTCTTCCAGGCTGAAGTTTCAGCAATCATGGACGCCGCGGCTTGGATAGGCCAACACACTATCGAACAGGACATTTTTATATTCAGCAACAGCCAGGCGGCCATCAAATCCCTTGGCTCTTATTCGTTCAACTCTGAACTGACGCTCAGCTGTCGTCGATCTCTACAAGAGATGGCCCAACAGAATCGCGTGAACCTCACATGGGTCCCGGGGCATAGGAACATTGAGGGAAATTGTAGGGCAGACGAACTTGCGAGGCAGGGCACGACCAAGCAGGTTCTTCGGGATAAAGAGCGCTTAGGTATGCCGTTTGCCACATGCAAGCTTATGCTGAAGGAGTACACACTCCGCCAAGCCAACGAAAGATGGCTGCAATCTCCAGGATGCCGGATATCCAAAGAAACCTGGCCGAAATGGGATCATAAAAGATCAAGACAAATTTATGCCCTAAGGAGAAGAGAAATCTCCATATTAATAGGCGTATTAACTGGGCACTGCCTCATTGGTAGGCACGCAGAAAGACTTGGTGTGCCCTACCGACGATGCTGTAGGAGTTGTAAGGATGATGAGGAGGAGGAAACGGTGGAGCACCTCATCTGCAACCCGGCTGCATCACCGGCTTTAAGTGGCGCGAGAATGCGCTTTTTGGGAGTTCCCTTCCTGGTTAGCCTACGCCAGGTCACGGAGCTGGACATAAAGGACCTGATGGCCTTCATCAAGTCATCTAAATGGTTCGAGGAGGAGTAACGGTGTCGGTATAGGAACGTCAGTCCCGGGATTCTGCTATGTGGAGAATTCCGTTAATACCGGGATTTTCCATATGGCAGGGTCCCGGAACTGACTTTCCTAGTGTTGGTGGTATCACAACGGGCCTTTTAATACTGGCCTAGGTGTGCCTCTGCGGTAGCCACTTGAACCTAACCTAACCTAGCGGTCGCTTTTTCGCCCTTTCCCATAATTTTTTTGCGGGAAAAAATGGAATTCTTTTAAAAGTGAGTTTTCTTATTATTTGAAACCTTTTGCAAAAACATATCCTTAAAGTGGAGGTTTTTAAGTTTAAAATCTTTCACATTATGCGATTATCATTATTATTAAACTAATTACAACCATTTAAAAATGTTTATATTTTGTATGTATTACTTGCAATAGTACAAAACTCAGTCATTCAACATAAAAAAAAAATGGAAAAATGCCTAACCACTTAAATCCGAACACTGTCAGCCCGAACCCATTGGCGATATCACCGACTAAATCTAAGGTGACACTCTTTACGCCATGGACGCACCAAGTGAGAAACTAATTAGACATTTAAGTTGATGGCAATAAGCTACCAACTGTCAGCCACCCAAAGTTACTGGGGGTGACACTGGATAATACTTTCTCATTTGCTGGTCATGTGTCTGCAACGGTCTCAAAGGTACGAGGTCGCAACAAGATCCTCAAGTCATTTGCCGGCAGTACTTGGGGAAAAGACAAGGAAACGTTGCTGACTACATAAAAGGCCATTAGCCGACCAGTATTTGACTATGCTGAACCCATATGGTCGCCTAACGTGCGTAACATCAACTGGACGAAGTTACAAGTCTGCCAAAATACACCTATCAGAACTGCTACGGGATGTCTACACATGCCTCCTGAGCCTCACCTCCATCAAGTGGCAAAACTGCTCAATGTAAGAGAGCACGCGGAAATGCTCAGCAGGCAATTCCTTCTGAACTGCCACAAGCCGGGACATCCAAACTGACATCTTTTGGACACAGATCCGCCCCCGAGAGACATAAGGAGTCATCTCCGTAAGCATTATGACGAGCTCCGGCATCATATTACTTTGCCGATTGATCTGCGGAATCATAAGCGGGCTCTAACCGACATCCACACCAAGTCCGTTGACACTTTTGTCAGATCTCGACCTGTGAACCCCGTTCTAAACATACTCCCACCCGATATTGCTGAAGAAGAACGCACCTTACCAAGGGAGACAAGAGTGACCATGGCACAGCTTTGTTCTGGATACAGTGTCAGGTTAAACTCTTATTTGTCCAGACTAAATGATACAATTTCAAACACATGCCCTGCATGTGGTAGGACCCCTGATACCCTACATCTCTTCAATTGTCCAATTGAACCTACTCTTCTAACCCCTCTGTCCCTATGGTCCAACCCTGTTGAAACTGCGCGTTTCCTTGGACTCCCGTTAGAAGAGCTTGATGAAGATCTTGGGAATAATCATACCCTCTAGGCAGGGACATTCATTGTTAATAACAACAACAACAACAGCTACAAAACTACATACTCGAAAAAAATCTAAAAAATTGAGTATAAAATTTTAATTTTTGATGAAAATTGTCCGAATTTTCCTGAATTATCCACAAAGTCGTAAGCCTTAATAAGCAGTACTTGTATTGTATTTTTACACATACTTGAATAACAAAATAGCGAAATTTGTGAAACAGGTAATTCTTACTGAAATTTGCATTTTTCATGGTGGACAATATTTATTTCATGTCCCTTTACTACGTACATGACTACGAGTATTTATGTACATATACATCTGAATGTGCCTAAAAGTATGTTTAAATAATAATTATTGAGTACATATGTTGACGAGATTATACCAACCAATAATAATGACCAAATACTTGCCAAAAAGGCGCAGCGGCCTTTTGAGTTTTTTGATCCGTAAAAAAACTTAAAACTCGGAACTTAATTTTTATCCTTGAGCAAAAATATAAAACTCAAGAGTAAGTTTTATTTTTTATAAAAAAAAAATAAACTCAAGAAATAAACTTTACGTTTGATCAAAAAAATAAAACTCAAAAAGTGATCATTCCGCTTAATCAAAAAAATAAAACTCAAAAGTAATGATTAAGTTGTAATTTATAGAGGATTCACTCAAACTTTTTTTAATCATTGTAGGTTTCGGTTGAGCATGAAGAGACATGCCCATTCATGTACTTGAAACTGTTATACGATAGGAGGAAGCCTTTGAGTTTTTACCTTAAAAATACAAAAATAATCATTATTGGGGGTCCCTGATTGAAAAAATAATCATTAAAAAGTGAAAGTAATTGGTAATCAATCATTAGGTGGCTTCTAAAAAAAATCAATGAAATCTAATCATTACCGATTACTAATTATTAACAGGTCTGATTTAAAATAAAGGGATTCATAACTGTTATAAGTTTACGAAATGCGTAAGTTTATACATTTATCAGCTCAGTTAGATGAACGCCCTAGATAAATTTATGTGTACTTGATGTCAAACAAAAACCTTTTATTTCGAAGTTCTCATTAAAAAAGTAATTTTCGAAATTTCTTCTTTTTGTCCAGTGTGCATTGAATGCATTAAAAAAATTTCATGTCGAATGTCGTCATTGCATTGTATTAATTTACGCACTCTTTTACACACCAAAATCGACGCAGAAGTTTATCAAATTTGTGTAAACTGCGTTCCATACAAATTTTGACAGTTCATTTACACACTTGATAAATTTATACGTTTACACGCTTTATACGGTATTTATAAGCTTTGATGAGTCCCCTTAATATCTTAAAAAAAGCGGCGTAGGCGAAAATTTTTAATTTATGTCATAAAGATATAACATATGCATTTAAAATTTCTTTAAAAAAGCGCCGCAGGGGAAAATTTGGAATAAAAAATCGCGCGATTTTTAATTCCAAATTTTCAATTTATGTTATGAAATGAATAATATCATATTATTTTAAAATTTGTTTATGTTTCTATGGCTTTTCGAAAGGAAAATAAAGGCCACCAACATCACAACAATAACAATAAAAAATGTATTCGTTTATTTCGGATTCAGTACTTAGTTGCAACAATAAGGAGTTTCGGATATATAATATGCGTCGCTTTTTTAAAGAAATTTTAAATGTATATAATATAATTCATTTTATACCATTAATAGAAAATTTGGAATAAAAAATCGCGCGACTTACCACCTTAATATGTACATATGGACTCGATTAGGGCACTGTAAATGGGTCAACGTAGGATTTTTAAAACTTTGACGCTCAATGATGAAACCAATAATATTTAGCTACAATAAGACGACTAAAAATAGTCGGGCGCAGAACTCCCCATAGAGTAATGTCTTCGGTTTTATTTATTTATTTATTTGTTTAATATCTAAATAATTTCATGACTTTTGAGAATTAAAATTGAAATTGCGAGAACAGGTGTTGCAGTTGAATGTGCCCTCTTTAAAAAAGAAGGGGTATAATTTCGCTTAAGTGCGCGATATAGAACCCGGTAATTAAGGCCGAGCTTGCAATTTTTACAAATTGTTTTAAGCCGACTCCAAATGGCATTTTCCAAGAGAAGCCCTTTGGTTGCTAGACACTGCCGCCCTCTTTTTATAGAAACTTAGTTCTCAGGTATGTATTTTTCGATGATACACATTCCGGGATGTGACTTCGGCATGGTAGGCGGGAGCACATCCACTTTACCACATCGGCTGCCAATTTAATTTAAATGCACAACCAAAATAAAATTAAAAATAAATTGCGGGAATTTTTGATTTTCAAGGTAAACACAAAATTATATTTTTAATCTGACAAGTTAAATGCCCGAAGTGTACATTCATATACATTAAGGTGGTCCATCTTATAAGGTAAACACTTTTTTTTATTTTTCTGCCTCCCACCCCCCAGAAATGTTCTATTAGGCTAAAAATAATTTGTGTCAAAATTTGGGATAAATTGGATAACTCTAACCCATGCCGCAGGAGGGTTAATCATTTTATATAAAGCCACTGAGTGGTTTATGCAAATAAAGAAGTAGGCGTCATGGCTGGTTTTCATGAGGTCAAAATATGACATCAAATGTTGTCAAACCAATGAAAACGGCTGGCATATCCCTGCAAAAATCGAGAGTACTCTATTTCCTATCCAAAGAGTAGTCCAATTGGAGCATCAGAGTACTCCAAATGTAATCCTTTTCATATAAAAACTATGCTCCAATTAACATTGCGATGTCCTAGGACTGGACCACCTACCCCAACCGTCGCTTTCTTTCTGCTACTCCATGGAGTACCTACTGTCAGAGTACTTTGCAATGTACTCCAATGTTGTTACTCCTTGGAGTATATACTGTCAGAGCGATAGTGTCTTGATTTTCGTCGATAAGGCAGGAGCAATGATCGGCCCTCAAAAAGCTGAAGGTGGTCCGATGAGGTATACAAAGGATTACTATTGGAATACTCCAATATCAAAAAATTGGAGCACATAATCCGACGATTTTTGCATGGATTGTGTCAATTGCGTTTGTAGTTAGTTTTGACAACACATTGTCATATCAAATAATTCATGTGAAAACGATCGAATTTCAGTTTACCAGCGGAATTTTCAACGTTTGACATACAAAATAAATTTCTAGTTTTCTAGTGTACTTTACGCTTTTTTAATTTTGTTTTGTACAAACTTGTTTTACACATTTTACATCTTATTAATGTATCTATTAAATATTCGTATTTGTCGGTTTTCATTACTTAGATAATATGAAAAACTAGCTGACCCGGTTTCTCTAACCCGATCCCTATATCTACATATCTCAATCCTAATGGCGTAGCTACATAAGTGCTTCAATCAAGGCAAGCCCTAGTCATTATAACACCAAAAAAGGAACATACTGCTGCCAAAGAACATTTCTGAGGAAGAAGAAGAGTTTAGGATAGATATTTTGCGAATGCTTAATCGAATTTCCCCTGGCACACAGGAAGAAACCCTAAACAAGTTTGTGTATATATTTTATAAGTTCCTCCAATAGTTACGTTATTGTCTAGCAGACAATGCAATGATTTATTTGCACTATTCCCCTTACAAGGCATTCACGTTGACAATAAACTCGAGTTTATTGACAACAACAATATGAATAAACTCAAAAAATGCCACTTTAACTCGAGTTTATGGCCCAACGTGAACGCCATATTACATCGGAAAAGCTTATGATACATTTACACTGCACCAAATGCGTCGCATTTGGCGAAGTTATTTCGAGAATGTTTGTCCGCAGAATGAATTTGTTTGCCAAATTAGATGAATTTAATTTAATTTGGCCTAATTTGGTGATCAAATTCAATCTGCGGATGAACGGTCTCGAAAAAACTTGGCCAATAGTGACGCATTTGGTGCAGTGTAAACGTAGCTTTAGAAGAAACATAAAAAAATAAAAAAATACTACTACTTTTTTATATCATTTCAGTAAAGCGGTTTGTAAGTTAAAATAATACTAGATAGCAATAGCCGTGAAAATTTGTTTGATAAGAGACTTGTACGGAGAACATAATGCTGGCAATATCTCTAATTCATCTAAACTTGAGTTTGGCTTTTGTTGCTTATGGTAGCAAGCCGCAGAAGCCAGCTTCCAAGTTTCATATAAAATTCTTGCAGATTCAAAAAAACAATTGCTTAAATGCCCGAAATGAGCTTGTTTTCACCTGAGAAAAAAGAAAACGACTACAGAGAGTTTTTGGTTTTGAAAGCCAATAAGTAAAAGCGAGATGACCAGCATTGAAATATTTGTATGTAAATCAGCCTATTATGTACGTTTAAGGCCCGGTTTTTCAGTGCAGGTTTAAACTCCAATGCTAGCTTAAACTTGGTTTAAACGTCCACTTTGTATGGGATAAACTCTAGTCAACTTTATATGTGGTTTAAACTTGCACTGAAAAACCAGGCCTAAGCTATTCACCAGCAGATGACAGGAAGAGCATTAAAACCCCGTATTAAAAGCCGGACAAGAAGAGAACAAGTTGTGAACGTTAAAACGAATCATTAGATACCATTAATTTTATTTAGAAACATACTGTAGCTCACAGAGCATTTTCTGGGCAAGCCGGGCTTTTCGGCTTCTATGAAAGGCACGCCACTGCTCAATCCCTATCCCTACCATCAGGTTCTGACATGCAATATAAAAAAACTTATGGGTGCTGTAATTCATGTCTAGCAGGGTTTAAATTAAAAAAAGTGTATTGTGTCCTGTTGTGGCCGGATTATGATATTTTAAAATTTGAATGAAAAAAAATCGGGCCAGTGGATCAGCTGTCTAGATTTAAAAAAATTTCGAGTAAGATTTTATATATATAGTATAGATAAGCTGTACAAATATTACGGATAATTCAATGTATTATTATATGGGTAAGACGGGATGTTGTTCGGCTCGCCTTCACCTAATTTCTGCCCAATAATTTTTTAACGGGGTTATTTTTTCATCAATTGAAACTTTTTCCACTCTCAGAAAAGATCTTCCTTATTTTGGCTCCAAAGACATAGCTTACATTGAGGAAAAAAGCCTTTAAATAAGGGATGTCATGCCTTTGGAAGGAAACGTTTCCTTGAAATAAGGAAACTCTTTTCTGAGTGCATGGTTGGGAAATTAAAATTTCCGACATCAAAAAAGATGGACCACCCTAATATACATACATCGATGCAATGCCAGACATTTCACAAATATGTTTTTTGTTTGATAGATGATGTACACTAAGCTGTTCATTACATCAACTTTCTTTGCAAATATTGGGCTCGCCGGGCAGAATATGATAGATTTTGCTCTAAAAATAAGCTGTGCAAAATTTCACTCGAGTTGGATAACTTTTAGAACTTGGATAACTTTTAGAATTTAATACACTTTTAAAGCGACCTAGTAGAGATTGTTCATCTGGTCGAGTTATACACGAAACGATTTGTAACACCCCCAAAATCTCATTTTAAGGCCGTTTAAACCGTTTTTTCAGAATTTTGTTGAAAAAAAAATCGTTAAAAATCAGACTTCCGAAATAATAGTTATCTGTTTTTTGAGTTTCAAAAAAATCACAAAAATTTCAACAAATATAATAAAAAATCTTATCGTAATAATTATGTTTGAGAATTATTTTTGAGACAACCGTAATTATTACTCGGGCTTTTTATTTTAAAAATTTCAAAATAATAGGTTTGTTTACTGACAAAAAAAAGTTCAGAGCAGGTTAGAGCAGAGCAGAGCAGGGCAGCTGTCAAAATAGAAATAGAGCAACTCAGAGCAGAAATGCCATGAAACACTTGAATCTCGATAGTTTCTTTTTATTTGCCTTTTTTGTTTAAATCTTCAAAATTAATGCAAATTCACGTTTATAAAAAAATTGATTTTCTTGCAAGCTAATATTTTTGAAGTTTTCAAAAATTTATTTTTTCCTGACTGACAATTGCTTCTCTGCTCTAATTTACTCCATAAAAAAAGATAGAGCAGAAATTTGTGATCTGGATTACTCTAGTTTTGTTTTGAGCGTACTTATGAAACAAAAGATAGAACAACCTAGAGCAAGAAAAGTGTTCGTTAAACACAATTTTGTGAAATATCTCAATCTGGCGTAAGCTAGAGCAGCCCAATAAACAAACCTAATAATTATGAGAAATTTTTGTTTCTTTTGGGTCTTCAAAGATTTTTTCATGGGACTTTTATTTTAAATATTAAAATATTTAAATATAAATTAATAATTATGAACAATTTTTATTTTTTTAAGTCTTCAAAAAAAATTGTTTGTGATTTTGTATTGGAAATATCTTCGCCGAAATAAGCTAAATTATACCAGGTCATTACACAATAAGTACGAGGGTCATATATAATCATTTTGGGGTCACTTTGGAATCATATTGCGGTCATTTTGAATCATTTTGAGACATTTTTTTCTTTCGAGTCTTCAACGACCTTTCCGAGGGGCGGGGCAGACTAAATTCCACCAAATAAAGGAGCGCCGGCTAGCTAAGTCGTTGTGTGGCCGAATTTGAAAAGCAACTGGTAAGAATCATTGTTGGATCAATAATAATTGGCGATTAACGGCCGCGACATCTGTCTTTCAACCCAAAGCACGCACCGATATTCCCCTTTAGACGGTGAAGTCATCGTACTTCTCTTTTTCCATCGCTTTCGAAGCCTTGTCTCCCGCCGAGTTAGGGCGGGAAAAGAAAACCAGAGCAGGAGCTTCTTTCACCATTCTCATAAAACGGAGCTTTTTTGGCTTTAATCTGTACTGTGCTCATACATATCGTTACCTTAATTCACAAAGGCCCTCATTGACACATTTTTCTAAAACGACTTTTCACATATTTAAGTATGATATAGTAAAATACACGCTCACTAAAAATATTAGGGAGTTACTAGCAGTAGTAACAGAGATATTTATCCCAAATTTACAAAGCTATATTTGTATGCGTTCAATGTAAAAAAATTTTTGTTTTTTGCTTCTCCAGTAACAATTTTTTTATGTCAGTTAGGGCCTTTGTGATATAAGGTAACGATATGTACGTAAAGCTAGAACAGCTCATGGTTAAATTTCCTTTCGTACTCGGGTTAGTCACTACGGGAAGGACCATAAATCGTCCTGAAAACTTTTCTCAGCTGACAGACCATCAGCGCCCGCCGCTTTATTGTTTCTTAATCGGGATACAATTATTCGCACCTCGTTATGGTCGGGTTGTGAACGTCAATTCCATCGTATTCGATTGTGGGGTCGGGCTCGTCATCATCTCTGGATGTTTGCTCAGTTTCTCCATTTAAAAGAGCTGAGAAGTGATCCCTCCATAACCTTAGTACTCTCTCTCTGAACATTGTCCCCCAGGTCGCCGTTTACATTTTTACCGAGGTTTGCCCCAGGTTTAAAACCTTCAGTCATTCGTCGGATTTTTTGAAAGTATTTCGAACGTCACTTCTATTGGCTAGCATCTAAAAGCTCTTTGTACCATAATGACCTTAAAATGATACCAAAATGACCACAAGTTGACCCCGAAATAGGGTTTCCACCTTTTCAAACCCCCAGACCCCAGGATTGAAATTTTTTTATAATTTTTTTTTTATTTAACTTTGAAAAACAATCCAGTTCGACTGAATAAAAAATCAAAAAAATATATGTAAATTTCAGGTATTTCTACATTTTTGCAAGTGCATACATTTCAAACAGTGGCGTGCCTTCCATATAAGCCGAAAAGCCCGGCTTGCCTAGCTAATCCCCTATGAGCTACAATATGTATGTTCATTTGGCTTCTTAAAAGGATATCCGGTTTTTATTTCCCTGCCTGCCACCTACTAACAAATAGCTGTTAATAGCATGGAAACATACCTACAGCTTTTCCTGCCACCTGCCGGCTGATAGCAATAGTGGTAGGTGCTGTAATTTTTTTTTATTTGCTAGGCACTATAAAACTTAAAAAGTATATTTAAGATTCCTTAGCTTCTGCAATGTACCTAAATGGGAAATAGTGCGAATAAAACGTTTCCCTTGGATTGGAAAAGCTTACAAAATCTGCAAACAATAACGTGCCTATTAGCGGAACCTAAAAGTTTAAAATTTTCCCCATCTGCAAAAGTCGATAAATATCCTGAACTCTTCTTTGTCTGAAATGTTCTCTGGCAGCAGTAAGTGCTTTCGTTGGGGTTATAAAGACTGGGGCTTGCCTCGGTTGATACTCGTAGGCACGCCACTGATTTCAAACACAACTTATGTCTATAAATTATATATTATTAATTTGATATACATATTATATTTTTCCATGTTTCATGATACATAACTATGTATATGTAAATTAAACTTATTTTTTAAAACTGTACTTTTGCTTGGTTAAAGCTTTTTGCAAAAGAGGCTTTTGTTGTGGTTGCTTGAAGAACTCTAAAAACTCGGAACAAGTCATATTAAAATTTGTTCTTGTACAAAGCTCGGCTTTGATTAGATCTCTCATTTTGTTTCTATCGCCCCCCCAAACAGATTCCATTATTGAGAATATACGTTCCACGAAGGCGTTGCTAACGTGAGTGAGTACCTGTTACACGTCAATATTTATGCGTGAGTGTGTTTGAAAACCATAAAATAAAATGTCGAATCACTAACCACCGCATATCATTAAACTAATTACACAAATAAAAAGCTTTTTTCAAGACTTAAAAAAATATTTATCAAAAATAACCATTATCTTGAGACTTTTTCCCCCATATTCATAAAAAATAAAATGGTTATAGAGCTTTTTAAAATGACATTTCCATAAAAATTCTGAATTATAAGAGCTCAATAAACCTTTTATATTTTTTATGAATAAGGGGGTTAAAATATAAATATCAGAATAAAAGTCTTTGAAGACTTTTAAAACTAAAAATTGCCGATAATAATTATTTCCTGACGAAAATTTTAAACGTCTTTCAATAACTCTTATAAGCAATTTTTAATTTTTCTATCGCAAAGTAATAATTATCTGAGGGCCTCATTATCTATTGCGAAACGATTCTTCGTTTCGCCTTCGAGACGAATCGTTCGCCTATTTGTAATATGTTGTTGTTGTTGTTGTAGCGAGGTGTAGCCCTGCCTAAATGTCAGACAGGGTCACCTCGAGTGTATTGCTCTTGGCCGGGTCGATATAAGAAAACGGCCCGGGTCGTTTCGGCACGATGGGTACAGCACAAGTACTGGCACCGTTCTCGTAGAACCGGCAATACAAGAAACTAGCCGTGTAGGCTATGTAGGTCATTTAGCGTTACCCAGGGTGCACCAACTGGGAGGCGACCTACTTTTACACCCCTAATATGTTAAACGATAACAGAACGACGAATGAAGCCAGCTGATTCTTACGTGAGAAACCCGAAAAGCAGATAAAGCAAAAAAAAAAATACCATTTTCAAAAGAAAACAAATAGCACTACTCGACAAATTTTGATCAACTTTAGACTCCAAGAATAAAATAGACCTTTCCTAAAGTAAAATTTTCTCCTGATTCCGAATATGACTTCCATTTTCCGGTGGCAGATCTAGTTTCCGAGATATCGGCGAAAATATGAAAATTCCCATTTTTGCAAAACACTACTTCATATAGGTACGGCAAAAATTTGTATTTTTAATTTTTTCGATTTAAACTGTTGAATTATACATTATACTAATTCCCATAAACATTTTTTGCCTTCACCTCCCTTAAGTATCTTCAGTAATTTGGCCACTATGCCAAAAAACGTTCAAAAAATTTTGAAAAAAAACGAAATTTTTTACAAAATTTCAGATTTAACCACTTTAAAATCGGAAAAATTCTATGGACGAAAAAAAGTTAGCCCTCCTATGTTGTAGGTAATTTAATTACGAAAATTTTAAGCATACCAGTACAACAATCGGACGTGTCGTTGAGACTATAGCCCCGTTAACTTGCAAGCGTCTAATCTTAAAATTTTAGTATTACTTTGATAAAATTGGCGAGACATTTCATTTGGTAACTCTACCTTAGGGTCTAATAAATTTAAAAAGACATCAATTATTTAACTGTCATTACTGTTTGTTATAAATTTTGTTTTGCAAATTTTAGTGCAAATTTATACATACTATATCGGTAGAAGTGTTTACGAAATGGCTTTGCAACAAGCGATTTTAAATGTAAAAATAATCCGGATGATTTTTGCTTTATTTGCGGACATTATATAATTCTGTCAAAGATGCATACTTTCATTATTTCGGTTTCTGTGTAAAAAATCTCGATAAATCTTGGACACCTAATTTTATTTGCGCCTGCTGTAGATTAACTTTAATGAAATGGGTATCGGGTAAACGTCATTACATGCAGTTTGGTATTCCAATGTGGACTGAACCCTTTAACCACGACCAGTGCTATTTTTGCGTGATAGACCTTAAAGGTAAAACGAGAAAAAAGAGGAAATTAATAAATTATCCAAATGTGGCATCAGCTAAAAAACCAAAACTACATGACCATACCTTACCCATACCTAGGCCGCCTATAAGTTTCGAAGCCTCAAGCGAAAGTGACTCCGAAGCTGATAATTCAGACAGTGAAAAAGTAGGAGAGGTCCCACATCGAGTCTCACAAGCCGAACTTAATGACTTGGTCAGAGATTTGAAATTATCGAAATTTGATAGCGAAGTTCTAGGATCTCGATTGCAGCAATGGGGCAGCCTGGGCCCTTCGACAAGTACTACTAAATTTCGAAATAGACACAAGACTTTCTCTTCTTTTTTTACTAAAAGTGAAAATATTTGCTACTGCAATGATGTTCAAGGTTTATTTGAAGCACTAAAATTAGAAAATAAAACTGATGATTGGCGCTTGTTTATAGACAGTTCAAAGCATAGTTTAAAAGCAGCATTACTCCATAAAGGAAATTCGTTACCGTCAATACCAGTGGCACATTCTGAGAATACTAAAGAAACTTATTTAAGTATATCTAATTTACTTGAGCTCATTCAATATAAACAATTTAATTGGAAAATTTGTGCGGACTTAAAGGTAAGCAGTTTCGGTGGTACCATTTAAAATAAATAGTATATGAAATATCTACATCCCAGGTTGTAGCTATAATTCTCGGACTTCAAGGAGGTTTCACTAAATTTTGCTGTTTTCTCTGTCTTTGGGACAACCGTGCTAGAGAAACCCATTATATTCAGGAAAACTGGCCACCAAGAGCTGAGTACGAACCAGGTGCCATCAATATCGCAAACTCGCCTTTAGTAAATCCCGAACGAGTTATTTTGCCAGCACTTCACATCAAATTAGGATTAATGAAAAATTTTGTAAAGGCTTTAAATAAGGACGCGCCATCCTTCCAGTACCTAACGAAATTTTTTCCTAAAATAACTCAAGCCAAATTAAAAGAAGGTATATTTGTTGGTCCGCAAATTAGAAAGTTGCTGAAAGACGAAAATTTTGCGAATCATTTATCATCAGTAGAAGCAGCGGCTAGGGACAGCTTTAAGCAAGTCGTTAGTGGATTTCTTGGCAACAATAAAGATCCCAACTACAGAGAGATGGTCAAAACCTTGAAAAAAACTACAGAGCTATGAAATGCAACATGTCCCTCAAAATGCATTTTTTGCATTCACATTTGGATAATTTTCCCGCAAACCTAGGTGCTGAAAGTGATGAACAGGGTGAAAGGTTTCACCAAGACCTCATGATTTTTGAAAAACGTTACCAAGGTTTTTGGGAATGAAGAAATGATGGGAGATTATTGCTGGACAATAATACGGGAGACAAACCCAGAAAATTATAAACGGGTAGGTAAAAGTACCCACGTCCCTCAGTATTGACGACCACGGTCAAATCGCCCAATTTGCATTTTTTTAGATGTAGATATGTATTTATTTAATGTTGTTTTCGTTGTTGTTTTTTGCGGAATTTCTGATTTATACTCATATTACTCAATTGAATACAGTTTAACGTGCAAACAAATGTCTCTAATAAAACGTTATAAAAAAAATAAAAACGTAGTTTGAATAAAAATTTTCTCTATAAAAAATTTTAGGATAGACGCTTGCAAGTTAACGGGGTTATAGTCTCAACGGCACGTCCGATTGTTGTACTGGTATGCTTAAAATTTTCGTAATTAAATTTCCTACAACATAGGAGGGCTAACTTTTTTTCGTCCATAGAATTTTTCCGATTTTAAAGTGGTTAAATCTGAAATTTTGTAAAAAATTTCGTTTTTTTTTTTCAAAATTTTTTGAACGTTTTTTGGCATGGTGGCCAAACTACTGAAGATGCTTAAGGGAGGTGAAGGCAAAAAATGTTTGTGGGAATTAGTAAAATGTATAATTCAACAGTTTAAATCGAAAAAATTAAAAATACAAATTTTTGCCGTACCTATATGAAGTAGTGTTTTGCAAAAATGGGAATTTTCATATTTTCGCCGATATCTCGGAAACTAGATCTACCGCAGGAAAATGGAAGTCATACTCGGGAGAATCAGGAGAAAATTTTACTTTAGGAAAGGCCTATTTTATTCTTGGAGTTTTTTCTTGTCGAGTAGTGTAGTCTAACCTGGGCTTTTGCGGTATATCCACTGCATCTCACAGCATCTAGCTGTAGGAATCAGTAACAAGGCGTGTATAAATGTAGGTTAACTAGAATCTACATCCAAAAAGAACCCAGTTTTCACCCTCACAGGCCATAGATCCGATTCTAGGTTGTTTGTCCACGAGACCCATGAACTCCTCATATTTTCCGCACTGCATCTACACCTTTTCAAGTTTATATTGAGAAAAAAAAGTTGATAATGAGAAATGTAAGTTCATATTGAGAAAACAGAAGTTGATAATGAGAATTATAAGTTGATATTGAGAATACGTAAATTGATAATGAGAATATGTAAGTTGATAATGAGAAAATATCAATATCAATATCAACTTACACTCTCTCATTATCAACATAAATTTCTCATTATCAACTTTTGTTTTCTCAATATAAACATACATTTTCTCATTATAAACTTGAAAAGGTGTAGATATTTAATGCCACCCTAAGTAGTTGTATGTAATTTTCGAAACGCCTAAACTACGTTTTTGGCCAAATTTGTTTAATAGGAATAAAATATTTTTGTAAATAAAATAGTTTGTAATTTGTATTTTTTTTTTTTTTTCAAATGAAATGTTAACTAGCCAATAAAGTGTTCCCAGATTTTTAAAATTCAGCAAAGAAAATTAAAAACTTTGAAAAACTTAACTGGTTCTTATACGATTTTCTATAAATTACATACAATTTGACAAATACTTTTGACTTCTAATTAACGTAAACACTTACGTTGGCGAACGAAAATTATTGAGAATGCAATTGCTACACAATATCGTCCCGAGACGATTGGTTCGTCTAGGGCTTTCGTTCGTGATACATAATGATGCCCTGAGAATCAAAAAGAAATCTATTTTCAATATTTGTTATAACCGTTATTACTCTGTTAAAAATCAAATTTTCAACCGATTTTGAAATTCTCAACGGTTTCGGGTAGAGAATTGTTGACATTTTCGAAATATATATAGTGTTTTGTGATGGCATTCGCTACTAAATATTCTATTTTACATAATGCCTTACTTTTTCTTTCTTTCTTTAATGTTAAGTTATTGACTTGTGTTACTTTTGCTATATATACACAGTCAAAAATGAAATATTACTTTTAATACCAGTCGCTATTGAAATTAAGCCTTTTTGGAATTAAATTTGAGTTTTAATACTAAATAGTATTAATTTAAGACTCTGAAAAATTTTTAATTCCAAATAGTTTTAAAATAGTACCAAAATAATACTAAAGCGCTCTCTCTATAGCGCTCCCTCTCATTATAATGTTTTAGTACTATTTGTTTAAAAACAAAGCCGGAAAAGTATTAAATTAATTACTTTTTAGCATTAAATTATGTCATGTTACATGTCATTTAGAACAAAGCTGAAATTAGGCGCTTGCAAGCATAAGCACTCGATGGCTTGATAGTAGACATCTCCGTTCAGCATTCAATATATATAAATACATAATTTTTTTTTTTTGCCTGAGAGAATCTTCGACTGAATTCCTCTCTCAAGAGAAATTAGACCGAACATGGTATTAATTTAATACTTTTTGGCGTTGTTATATATAAACACCAAAAAGGTATTAAAGTTAGACTTTTATTTTTACTGTGTAGCGTTGGATAGATGAGTACGAAGGCTACATATGACAAAAAAAATTATTCTGATCCAAAGACTACAATAGGTTTTATACTTAAAATAGTGTGACAGCATGGAACGTTCGTAACGCTGGAAACACCCATATATGAGTGGCTCAGTGCCATCCTTGCCTAACCCTCGAAATTTTTTATATGGAGTTATTATGGTATGCTATGCCAAGAAAGACTTCCAGGAGTACAGGAACGCCCGGAGGGATTTTAAGAAAGCCGTACGTGTTGCAACGGCGAAGTCCTGGCAGGAGCATTGCGAATCTATCGAGTCCATGAAGGACTCAGCAAGGCTCGGGAAAATACTTGCCAGGGGACACTCCAACAGAACCTTTGTAAAGCGCGCTGATGGCACTTGGGCGGGATCATCAGCGGAAACCCTAGATATCCTGATTGAGGCTCACTTCCCAGACGACCCTGTAGGGACGGAGCAAAGGGGAGAAAAGGCGCAACGGGAGGCACCTAGTGAGCTGATAAGCAAACTCTTAGCAGAAGACAAAATTGCCTGGGCAATAAATAGCTTCTCACCATTTAAGTCACCGGGAGTAGATGGTATACTCCCTATCATGCTGCAGAAGACTCAGATACCTCTGGTTAAGGAGTTAAAGGAGATCTTTACGGCCTGCATTTCTTTTAATCACATTCCGGACACATGGAGGAAAACAAGGGTGGTTTTCATTCCAAAGTCAGGAAGAAGAGGGCACGAAGTTGCCAAAGATTTTCGACCAATAAGTAAGTCTCACTTCCTTCGTGCTAAAAACGTTTGAGAGGCTGCTGGACATACACATACGGGAACTCCTGGAGGGGTCCCCACTGTCCGGTGCGCAGCATGCTTACTTAAGGGGGAAATCCACGGAGACTGCGCTGCATGAAGTAGTGCGAACAGTGGAGAAGTCCCTTCTATATAAAGAATTCACTCTAGCAGCGTTTGTTGATGTGGAAGGTGCTTTTAACAACGTGAAAGCTTCAGCAATATCAACGGCGCTGGTTGGGTTAGGGGTGGAAGAACCAATACGGAACTGGATCTCATGCCTACTTCTAAATCGTGAAATAGCAGCAGAGATAGGGGGAGCAAAAGCTAGCAAACAGATTTGTAGAGGAACACCACAGGGGGGGGGGGGGGGGGGGGGGTTCTTTCGCCTCTGCTATGGCTCCTTACTATGAACGATATACTATTAAAACTCAGTACTAATGGAGTAAAGGTTGTGGCGTATGCCGACGACGTGGTGATCCTTGTCTCGGGTCCCTTCCCTTCCGTGATGAGCGAGATCATGGGAAGAACGTTGGCAAAGCTAAGTAGGTGGGCACAAGAGTGTGGCCTAGGGCTGAATCCGGACAAAACGGAGCTTCTTCTCTTTACGAGGAAGTATAAGCCACCTACGTTCGAACTACCGATGCTGAATGGTCAGCAACTAACTCTATCTACCAGAACCAAGTACCTGTGGCTGATAATTGATTGCAAGCTAAATTGGAAGGAGTGCATCGAGGAGCGGGTGCGGAATGCATGTATCGCCTTCTACGCTTGCCTTCTACGCTTGGGAAGCTCTTCGTAAGAACTACAATCTCGCCAGCTTGCAGAGGGTACAGCGCACTGCGTGCGTCGGCGCCACCGGGGCCTTGCGCACCTGCCCCACTGCGGCTCTGGATCCTATTTTGAACCTACTTCCAATTGACTTATATATACTTTCTACATCGGCACAAACCGCACTGAGACTCAGGGAGGCTGGGTGCTGGAAGGATACTCAGCATGGGCACAGTAGTATCCTTAACACCCTCCCAGAGGGAATAGTTAATAGCGCAATAGACTACTATCCTCACAAACTGAAGTTTGAGAGGAATGCCACCACGGTCCTTCCAAGTAGGAATGAGTGGAAAAAGGGCAGGGACAAATAGCAACATTGAAGTGTATACAGACGGATCCAAGATGGATTCGGGGGTGGGAGCCGGCGTATTCTCGGCAGGTCTGGATATTTCAGAAGCATTCAGACTCCCGTCGTATAGCAGTGTGTTTCAAGCAGAAGTTCTTGCGATTGTTCAGGCGTGCAAATTGCTTGAGCAAAGGAACACTACTGGGAAAGTGGCTATCTTCACCGACAGCCAGGCGGCGATAAAGGCAATCGCATCGCCATACACAAGCTCTAATGCAGTGCATGCATGTAAACAAATTTTGGCCACGTTAGCTGAGGTTTTAGAAATATCCATTATCTGGGTCCCGGTCATAAAGGGATCGAGGGTAATGAGAGGGCTGATGAGCTAGCACGGGCAGGCTCATCAGCAGAGAACGAAGAGATATCTAGACTCGAAATTGGGGTACCCCTGGCAGTAGCCAAGGGGAATCTCCAAAAATATTTTCTCAATGAAGCACAGCGGAAGTGGAAAGCTACTACTACATGTGCAATATCGAGAGCCACTTGGCCGAACTACAGCGAGAAGAGGACAAGGGGACTTCTAAGCAGGTCCAGAGTAGACACCTACAAGCTTGTAGCAGTCTGCACGGGCCACTGGACGAAAGGTACGCATGCGGAAAAACTGGGTATTCCGCATAATGACCACTGCAGAAGCTGTAAAGACATTAATGCAAAAGAGACCGTTGAGCACTTCCTGTGTAAGTGCCCCGGTCTAGCCAGAACACGACTGAAAGTGTTTGGGACCCCTTTTTTGGAAAATCAAGGGAGAGTGTCCGAATTAGGGATCCCAAGCATCTTGGAGTTTATAAACAGCTCTGGGTGGTTGTAGCATATACTCACGGCAGTAGGTTTCTACGAGTTTTATGGCATCAAAACGGCTTTTAAAGCTACTTGGGCGACTTTGTCGCAGCCATTCCACCTACCTACCTACCTATTATGGTATAATACTTAGAAATACTCCAAAGAGAGAGAATAGAGAGAATAGATTATTTAAATATTTTTTTTCGCATAGTAAAGATTGTGAGTGTTAGGCATTTCTGGCCTTAGGCTGTTTAATTTTTAATTACCTATTAACTTTGTCACTAATTATTAGGAAATTACTAAATTGAGGGTTAGGCAAGGATGGTACCGAGCCACTCATATAGTGTTTTGTTCATTTGAAAAGGGTATGACATGTTTTTCACGTGAAAAGTTGAATTTTTTCGGGTTTTCCGGTTTCGAAGTCATTTTTTTGCCACTAATTGACAACGAATAAACCGAATTGGGCACTAGGGTGACCATAAAAAATCGATGTCGTATTTTTGTCAACGGGAACCATATAAAATGATCAGCCTTTGCAGATATTAAGATAGCCAAAGTTTAAGAACTTTTGGATCATATTAACACGTACCGCTGGGCGCTTGAAGTTTCAAAAAACTTGATTTTTCGGCCGAAGAGCGAAGTTTTTGGGCCGTATCTCCGGAACTCTTCATTATTTTCTCATGATTAATATCTCCAGGTAAAGGCATGTTGTTTCCACTAATTTTTATTTCATACATATTTTTTGTTATTTGTAACCGAACCGAGCTATTACAGCCTTTGTTACCAAAAATTTTAATAGGTACCTCTAGGAACAAACTTATGATATCATGAAAAATCTCTTATATTCTTTAAAGTATAAATGTTGGAATGGAAAAACAGTTTTTTTTACATACGTTAATGTATTTTAACACATTTTATTATTTTTTAAGGACACAAGGATACAATAATGAATACTCTATTCTACAGGTTTCCTCAATGTTCTTTTTGAACAGTCAGGATAAAAATTTCGGCATTGGCTTACGACTTGCATAATATATTGTTTCTGCTCCTCATCTTTGTTTAGAAAGTCATTGAAGTCAGTAATAAATTTCACCCCTCGTTCTGCAATATCGTTAACGACCTTTAGTGACTTCACAATCTCCAATCCTTCCTTAAAATTATTATTTTTATTATTATTTTTAAAAAAGGCTATGGGAGCATTGAACCAAGCTTTGCAATAAACTCTAACGATAAAAACACAGACTGTTTTCTTTATCACACAGTTTGAATTGTCTACGGAATAAGAATATCTTTAGACAGTAGATGGCCTTGGTCATCCACCGGGCATGACTAATGGCACCCGGGACTCTAAATCCCACTTCATTTCCCTCCAAAGATCCCACAAACACCAGTACCAACTGCGGAATCAAAATTTGATGGCAATCGGGTATCGTCGTGTCACACCTACTTGTTGTCGGCTCGGTTTGACGAAAAGAAAAACATTTTTGCTTTTTTCGCTTGACAAGCGGTCTGTTTGATAGTGGCGCAAAGCGTTGACAAGCAAACGACTGCAGTCGCATCGCGACTGCCATGACGAACACATATGCGCATGAAAAATTAGAATTGCTTTCGTGCTGTATGCGATGTAAAACAACATAGAGCGAGATCCCAGGGCCGCCAGACATCACTTATTTTCTTATGGATGAAACCAATATTGTTGGATGGTCCTCCCCGAATCTATAACGAATGTGAAAATTTCAAAGCTGTACCTAGGTCTCGGGCCTGGAAATAGGGGGTCAAAGTCGCAAAAAATGACCCTAACTTCACTTACCACCCCGCGTCAGTATTAAGTGTTGAAAGACCCGTACCATGGTCTAGGCTCCAGCCAGACACTCAAAGCTCGGATTTTCCTATGGAAATTAATTCCGTTGTAACAATTTAACGTATTTGGCCAACTTTGGCTACTTTTACAACCCAATTTTTCCCGTTTTTTGTAGAACACTGCCCTCAAGTATTATCAAGCATTTTTAGACATCGTCCCATGGCAAAAACTTCAGCCAGACACCTCAAAACTCGGGAATTTTCATGATTTTTACTGCGCTTTCACATGTTTGAGCGGGTTGGTCCAACTTTGGCTGCCTTTATATAGGGGATCTTTACACATGTGTCACAAAACACTACCCTTTAGTAGAATCAGGCATTTCCAGACATCATCCCATGACAAAAACTTCAGCCAAACACCTCAAAGCTGAGGAATTTTCCTAGTTCTTACTGCGCTTTCACTTGTTTAAGCGGGTCGGTCCAACTTTGGCTGCTTTTAAAGGGCACATCTTTCCACATGTGTCGTAGAAAACTACCTTTAAGTGGTATCAGACATTTTAAGACTTCGCCCCATGACAAACACTTCAGCCTGACACCCCAAACCTGAGGAATTTTCCTAATTCTTACTGCACTTTCACATGTTTGAGCGGGTTGGTCCCACTGTGGCTGCTTTTAAATAGCGGCGGCCGCCGTGGTCTAGCGGTTAAGTGTTCGGCCTTCTACGCCAAGTCGTGGCGGTTCGATGCCCGGCAAAAGTAACATAAAAAATTCTTTAGAAAAAGAATTTTTCTAAACGGGGTCGCCCCTCGGCAGTAGTTTGGCAAACTCTCCGGGTGTATTTCTGCCATGAGAAGCTTCTCAGCAAAAAATTCATTTGCTTAATTTGCAAGTGCCGTTCGGAGTCGGCAAAAAACTGTAGGTCCCGCCAACTTGTAGGAAAACTCAAAAAGCAACACACCACAAGTTGGAAAGAGAAGCTCGGCTAAAAATATAGTTAGAGGTTATGATAACCTGTTGGTATATCGCCGCCATTAGTTTTTTTTTTTTTTTTTTTTTTTTTACAAACGTGTCACAGAACATTACCCTTAAGTAGAATCAGGTAAAATCATTTCCAGACATCATCCCATGACAAAAACTTCAGCCAGACACCTTAAAGTTCGGGAACTTTTCTGTTCCTATTACTTCGCTTTCTCTTGTTCAATGAAGTTTGTCCAACTTTTACTGCTTTTAAATGACGGATCTTTACACATGTGTCGTAGGACACTACCCACGAGTAGTATCATGTATTTTAAGCCTTCGTCCCATGGCAAAAACTTCAGCCAGAAACCTCAAAACTCGGGAATTTTTGTAATTCTTACAGCCATTTCACTTGTTTAAGCGAGTTTGTTCAACTTTGGCTATGTTTAAATGGCGGATCTTTGCACATGTGTCGTAAAACACTACCCGTAAGTAGTATCAGGCATTTCCAGACTTCATCCCATAAAAAAAACTTCAGCCAGACACTCCAAAGCACGGGGACTTTTCATCATTTTTAATACGCTTAGACATGTTTAATCGGGTTTAAACAACTTTGGCAGCTTTTAAATGGCGGATCGTTACACATGTGTCGTACAACACTACCCTTAATTGGTATCAGTAATTTTTAGACTTCGCCCCATGACAAAAACTTCATCCAGACACCCCAAAACTGAGGAATTTTCCTAATTCTTACTGCGCTTTCACATGTTTGAGCGGGTTGGTCCCACTTTGTCTGCTTTTAAATAGCGGATCTTTACACACATGTCACAGAATACTACCCGCAAGTAGTATCAAAGCTGAGGAATTTTCCTAATTCTTACTACGCTTTCACTTCTTTAAGCGGGTTGGTCCAACTTTGGCTGCTTTTAAAGGGCAGATCTTTTCACATGTGTCGTAGAAGACTACCCTTAAGTGGTATCGGGCATTTTTAGACTTCATCCAAAATGGGTACAATTGATCTCCATAGGACATGATCAAGCAAATTTGGACAACCCGCTTAACATGTGAAAGCGCCGTAGGAATTCTAAAAATTCTCATCTTTGAGGTGTCTGGCTGAAGTTTTTTCCATGAGACGAAGCCTAAAAATTCAATTTCAATTTATTATTAACAAACACAACCTTAGGTTACTTTACAGTGTTTGAGCTTAAATTATATTAAATTAAACAGAATTTAACTTAATTACGTTGGAAGTCTTAACTATAACATTAATTCATGTAGAGGTGGTAAGAGATTCCAAAAGGAAAAGAAAAGGAATAGGGGAAAGCTGGAAGAAAATATGAAAATTAAACGAAAGGACCGTATGCACGATTAATTAGGCAAAATGTTGTAGCAGCTCGGTTTTGAAGCGCAGCGGATTATGTATTGCTTTAAGCTTCTCAGGCAAAGATTTCCAATGGCGAACAGAAAAAACGAAGAGCTTGCGTTCAGTTATTAAGTTGCAATACTTCATATTAACCAGGTTCAACAAAAGAGGCGATCTGGTAAATTGAAGGCGTTCCTTAAGGCATTCGGGTTCTTGTGTTGCTATGACCTTGTGTAGAAGTATTAGACATTTTATCTTGAGTAGATTATCAAAGCTTACAGAGGATAACTGTCTGGAAAAAGAGGATATGTGTTCACGATGTTTAACACCATACATATATCGTATATATTATTGTATAGGACATTAAGCTTGCTAAGGCACACTGTCACAACTGGCATATACTTCACAACCATAAAGAAGGGTTGGTAGCAAAAATGTTTTAGCTGGAAGCAGTCGAATTTTCACTGGGGTAAAGTGTTGAGTCGTCCAAAGAGAGCGAAGCATTCCATAGACCCTGCCTGTGTTCATATATTTTATAACCGAGTTGTTTAGTTTTAACTCATCGAAGTCATCAATTGGCATGGACTTCTTATAAATTAGTATGCACTGCGATTTGCTGGGATTTAGAAATAGCTCATTATGACAAACCCACTGTTTACGATTTCTAGGTCGGTATTGATATTTCTAATACAGTTATTGACAGATCCAATGGGGCAACTGACAAATAATTGAACATCGTCCGCATAAATATGAATATTACAGTAGTTTAACACCCTTTCAAGGTCATTTATGTATAACACAAAAAGCAGTGGACCAAGAATCGAGCCTTGAGGAATACCCTTGCTTGTCGATAAATAATTGGACATACTGTTGCCGGCGCAAACAGCTTGCGACCGGTCGCTGAGGTAGGAAAGTAGCAAACGTAAAGATGGCGATGAAAAATTGAAAAGCTTTGAGTTTCATGGTGAGAATGTCATGGTCAACAGTGCCAAAGGCCGAAAGCCAAAAGCGTTAAAAGAGTAATAAAGTTGTTGTTAATGTTTAGCCTAATATCGGCCGATACCTTGATTAAATCAGTAGTACAGCTTCGGTTGTCTACACATTTCTCGGTTTTTCGTGCAACAGTATTCTCGAACGTTTCTCTATCGTCATCTCCTCTTTGTGTCACATTCGCACTCTCTCGCTCTCGCGCCATGTACCTAAACAGCTGTAGTTGTGGTAGTGACGCTAGTGATGGAAATACGCTAGAGTTGGGAGGTGAGCGATTCTTGAGAACATTCGCCACACTGCCCTCCGATCGTCCCGATCAGACACATTTCCCGATCCAAACGTTGCTAGCCTCTCCAGGTGAACCACCTTCATTTTGTTTCGTGGTCTTCCAATAGTTTGTATGCGGTAGACAACATCATTTATCCGCTTTATTACTTTATACGGGCCTTCCCAGTTACATTGCAGTTTTGAGGACAACCCGTTTCTTATCCACTACTTTCCTCATGTGCTCTTCCAAGGTTCGATTGAAACGTTCCACCATGCCATCTGACTGAGGATGCAGTGCAGTTGTTCGAGTTTTCCGAATACCCAATATCTTGCACATTTCTTGGAATACGACTGATTCGAAATTCCTGCCTTGGTCAGAATGTAACTCTATCGGTACACCAAACCTCGCTATCCAATTGTTAGTGAACACCTCTGCAATGGTTTCTGCCTCTTGATTTGGAATCGGGTAAACTTCTGGGTATTTGCTGAAATAGTCGATAACAACTAATACGTACTTGTTCCCGAGTTTGCTAGTAGGAAATGGTCCAGCTACATCCATGGCAATCCTCTCAAACGGTGCACCTGTGTTGTACTGCTTCATCTGTCCATGGCTTCTCGACTTCGGACCCTTTGCTTTGATGCACACCTCACAGTTGGCAATCCACTCTGCGATCGACTGCCGGCAACCAACCCAATAGAATCTCTGCTTGACTTTCTCCAACGTTTTCGTGACTCCGAGATAACCTCCACTTGGACCATTATGTAGCTCATTCAAAACATCAGAGATTTTCTTCCTTGGGACAACTACCAGCTTCCGAGCACATTGACCATCTTCGCTTTCCCATACTCTATGTAAGCAACCGGATACCAATTTCAGACTGTTCCATTATGCCCAATATGACTTGGCAACAGGACTCTCTGCTGACATCTCCTTTCTTGTTGGTCGTTCGTTTTGCTCGATTCTTTGCATCAAACGTACCAGATCTGGGCCCTCTAGCTGATGCTTCCTTAGTTGATCCATGTTCCATTCGTCCGTAGATGTTATAGTCATTAGCCGCACATCTATAACATCTTCCTTGGCCTCAGCTTTCGAACAATGCTTGCATTCTAGGTTACATGGTCGCCGGGACATTGCATCAGCATTGCCGTGGTTGCTGCCTTTGCGATGCTCTTTGGAAAAGTCATAACTTTGTAGTCGCTCTATCCACCGTGCCAATTGACCTTCCGGATTACGGAACTGCAAGAGCCATTTCAAGGCTGCATGGTCTGTCCTGACGTGGAATCGCTGTCCATAGAGATACTTGAGGAAATGCTTGATGCACTCCACCAATGCCAGTAGTTCTCTCCGTGTTACACAATAGTTCCTTTCGGGCTTCCCAATTGTGCGGCTATAGTACGCCACTACCTTCTCCTGCCCATCGACAATCTGTGACAAAACTCCTCCAATCGCGTAACCGCTCGCGTCTGTATCCAAAATAAATGTTGAGCCTGGGATTGGATACGCTAACATTGGGGCAGTGCACAGCCATTCCTTCAAGGTTTGGAAAGCCACTTCATGTTCCTTATTCCAATCAAATGACATATTCTTTCTGGTCAACTCATGAAGGCTTCAGGCTACGCTGTCAAAAAAAAAAAAATCGGTACAAATCGACGATAATACGTGCACAGTCCGAGGAAACTTCGTAGCTCAAGTAAATTTTTCGGTCTTCGCCAATCCTTTACTGCTTCGATCTTCTCTTTAGCAGTGCAAATTCCCTCCGTAGTAACCTTGTGACCTAAGTAACTTACTTCCTTCTTGAACAATGCACACTTTCTGGGACTTAATTTCAGACCGGCGCCAGCTATCCTTTGGAAAACTTCCTCCAAGTTCTTAAGGTGTTCCTCAAAGCTTTTTCCTAGCACGATGATCTCATCCAGGTACACCAAACATGTTTTCCAATGGAGTCCTTTCAATACTTGATCCATGAGTCTCTCAAAAGTAGCTGGAGCGTTACATAGTCCAAAGGGCAGTACCGTAAATTGCCACAGCCCCTCTCCAATGCTGAAGGCTGTCTTTTCCTTATCCTCATCTTTAACCTCTACTTGCCAATAGCCGCTTTTCAAGTCCAGTGTTGAGAACCATTTCGTACCAGATAGTGAGTCCAGAGTATCGTCAATTCTGGGCAATGGATAGCTGTCCTTTTTCGTTACGTCGTTCAACTTCCGGTAGTCCACACAGAACCGCATTTTTCCATCCTTTTTCTTCACTAGCCCTACCGGTGAGCTCCATGGACTAGCTGATGGTTCGATCACGCCGCTGTCACTCATTTCTTGTATAATTTCTCTTACCACTTGGCGTTTGGCCAATGGAACACTTCGAGGAGCTTGGCGGATTGGTCTCGCGTCACCGGTATCAATGTGATGCTTCACTACATTGGTCCGACCTGGTTTGGAGCCATCCTTGTCAAATATGGTAGAGTACTTTAGTAGAAGTTGTTTTGCCTTACTCTGGTGGTCTTCTTCGAGATCTTGCGTCCACGCCGTGATATCATCTGATAGATTAATGTTTCTGGTAGAGACATTTTCCTGGAGCTGTTCAAAATTTATAACCACCTCCACCTCCTGACATTGTCCCAATATAGCTCCTTTGGAAAGCTTGATTGGCGATCGAAACTCATTTAGTACTCTTACCGGTATACGTCCATCTTGATTTGTCATAGCTAGTGTTTTTCCTACTAGTATATCCGTCTTTGATTTGTTTGCTGCCTCGACAACCCACAATTTGTTTGTCCCATAATCTCCATCAATTCTTGCCCAAACGACTGCCTCCGACTTCGGTGGAATTTGTTGACTATCTTCCACGAGTACCCGCTTACTGATGTACTTGTTCTCGTAACCAAAATTGAGTGGCACATCCATGTTCTTATAGCTCATAGTCCTGTTTTGCATGTCGATCTTGATGCCTTGGTTGCTTAAGAAATCCACACCAACTATGATGTCATCAACAATATCTGCCACTATAAAATTGTGCAGTACGGTGACATTTCCAATTCGATTTCACATGTTATTTCTCCTTGGACTTGAGTGTCCTCACCAGTCGCCGTACGCAATTTATTTATTTATTTATTTATGTAATGGCCTCACTTCTTTGTTGACTAAATCAGATCGAATGATGGAATGAGATGCGCCCGTATCAATAGTCAGTAAACGCTCTTTTCCGTCCACGAGTCCTCCAACAGTAACATTACTTGACTTCCTTCCGATCTGTGAGACAGAGATTATGGGGCATCCGATTGCGGGAGCCAGCCTACGCCCCTTGCGGCTGACTCTCTTTAGTTTAACGGTTGGTTGGATTGGGAGACTTTCTCATCTCCTTCAGCCTTGCGCTTACGTCCGCTGGCATTACTGGAATTATTGGAGCGAGATCCAGACCCACAATAACGTGCAATATGACCAGATTTTCCGCACTTGAAGCATTTAATGGCCGCTTCATTTTTCTGTTGATTGCCGTTTATTGCTTCTAGGATTGCGTCCACCCATTCTGGTCGTTCTACTTCCACACGATGAGCTTTGTACGCTGGTTTGGACAAAAGTGATGCTGTTTCTTGAGTTAGAGCATGTGATACCGTCTCCGCAAATGATCTCTTTGGATTTGCATAGGTGGCCTGCTTCGTCTCCACGTCACGTATTCCATTTATGAAACTTTGGATTTTCACCCTCTCGATGTATTCCACTGGTGCGTCTGCGTTTGCTAGATGAGCCAACCTCTCGATGTCCGATGCAAACTCCTGTAATGTTTCGTTAACCTTCTGGAAGCGATTCTGTAGCTCTATTTGATGTATCTGCCTTCTATGCTCGCTGCCGTAACGTCTTTCAACGGCTCCCATCAACGCTTCATAGTTGGTTCTTTCAGCGTCCGGAATAGTCTGTAAGATTTAGGCTGCAGGTCCTTTCAATGCCACAAATAAAGCAGCGACTTTGTCCTCAGCGCCCCAGTTGTTCACAGCTGCTGTCTTCTCAAATTGTAGCTAAAATATCTGGAAAGGAACAGAACCGTCAAAGGATGGGGTTTTTACCTTGGGCGTGCTTGTGGAAACACTTGGACGATTCAGCTGCAACTCCTGGATACGAGATTTTAACGCATCCACCTCGGCCTCGATCTTATCTTGTCGTCCCCTGAAAACTTCTAGCTGCGATGAGACTCTTTGCTCTTGTGCCTCTAGTTTTAACGTTATGCGTGTTTCCTGTTCCATCAACTCTTCCTTGATCTGTGACGTCATGTACGTCTTCGTTTCGTCCAACTGAGATGACGTGCTTGATGTTATGTTATTTGACATCTGAGCTAAGGCAGCCAATAAAGAGTTTGTGTCCACATTTGCCACTGAATCCGAGGTATCCTTTTTCTCTTCCACTTTCGCTACCTCATCCACGAGCTGGATGTCTACACATTTCTCGGTTATTCGTGCAACAGTGTTCTCGAACGTTTATCTATCGTCATCTCCTCTTTGTGTCATATTCGCACTCTCTCGCTCCCGCGTCATGTACCTAAACAGCTGTAGTGGTTGTAGTGACGCTAGTGATGGAGATACGCTAGAGTTGGGAGATGAGCGATTCTTGAGAACATTCGCCACAATACGTATCAGGTTACGTGTGCTGTTATAAACCATGGAACGAAAGCTGACAGAGCTCAAAACAATAGCATAGATACTGCGCTTTGATACCAAACAAACAGACCTACATTCATACCGAAACAAACGTGCAAATTGTTAGGTGGGGTAGACAAAGAAATCAGAAAGAAAAGCTGTAGAAAAAGAGAAATACTAAAAGCAAGATAAGCGGGAGGAACGAAAAAATAAGAGTGTAGAGGTAGCAAAAACATGAGAACAAAAAATGCTTAAAAAATAGAAAACAATAAATGTGCTAAATATAAATCTTAATTTTCTGCTGCACTCAAAAGAGAATTCACTTCGGCGCGAGTGCATACTTGCTGCGCCTCATCGTTTGGCTTACAAACAGAATAATTTCTGTCAACTCGAACCATGTTAAACTAACAAGAAAGATCCTGTTAAATTTGCATGAGATAATGGGGCAGATAGTGTTGTTTTAACACGAATTAATGTTAATTTAACAGGAAGGCATGTTAATTTAACACGAAGTCAAGTTTTTCAACATGAGCTTCATGTTAATTTAACAGGAAGTCATGTTAATTTAACACGAAGCGAAGTTATTCAACATGAGCTTCATGTTAAAATAACATGATCGATAGTGTTGAAAAATAATAACATGAAAAAGTGTTAAAAGGTGTTGATTTTACATGAATCTTTTTCTGTGTGTACGTCTGATGAACACTTTTCCTCTTATAGAGAAAGCCGACGTAAATTTTTTTTTCCTTCTCCTACCCGGCTGGTCAATATCGCAGAGTGTGAGAGATCTCTTTCGTGATTTACAGAGTACACCTATGGCCAAAAAAATGGCGTCAAAACCGGATGAAATTTCCAAAAATTTCAATTTCTGGCTTAAAAAACGTATCATACTTTTTTTAAATGAATAAAACACTATATACATTTTGAAAGTGTTAACAATTCTCTACCAAAAACCGTTGAGAATTTTGAAATCGGTTGAAAATTGGTTTTTTAATGAATTTTTTTTACGAAGGAACTGAAAAAACGGGTTTTTGGCCTTAAAAACAGATTTTGGGGGTGTTACAAATTTTTTAAAGGGCGTTTCGAGTATAACTCGACCAGATGAACAATCTCTACTAGGTCGCTTCAAAAGTGTAAAATGGCTGTAGCACTGTGTAATCTGTAACTCTAATAATGGTTTTCAATCAGATGACCAGATTAGAAGCTATTAGCAGATTAATATAAAAAAGTAGTATGCATTGATATACAGCGCAAACTAATAACTTTTTTAATTTTATTTTGATACGATGTCAAAGCTGAATCAATTCCAAATCATATTAGTCAAAGCTGTTTGGTCAAAGCTGTTTGCAAATCAGCTCAGAAATACAAAAGTTATAAAGATTTTAGTAAGGCTATAAGCTACATTTGGTATATCGATATTCATAATCGAGAAAATTATTTCAAAATCAACAAGTGTTTTTGATGTCAAATCCATACGAATATTGCTGTGGGTTTCAGGTATCAAGTTTTCGACTGCTTTGCTGTACAGAATCGATATCGTCGATGCCTATGCAATACCACCTATCTACCAGATGCAAAACCACCTATCTGAAAGCAATACAATTTTACAGGAAAGCAAAAAAACTAATTTCCTTTTAATCCTACGTATAATCTTGGTTTTTGGAGTTACAGAAGATCTTAAATCCGGTGCCAAGCGAGGTTCGGTAGGATACGCTAAACTGGAGATTTTTTTAAAAATACGAAAATGGTGTTTTCTCAATTTAAAACAAAATCGACAACTTTGCGAAATCTCAATGCGAATTTCTCTCTTGCGAGTTTTTAATTTTTCTTTTCAGAATCGGAATCTGCATGTTTATTCACGTAATAAATGTGTACCAAGTTTACGGCTATCAACGTTTTAAATAATCTGCTGCACTCTGAATGCATATAGATTTTAAAATTTTCAAATGCAACGTGCAAGTTCTAAAAGTTATCCAATTCGAGTGAAATTTTGCCCCGCTTATTTTTAGAGCAACCCAATATTTGCAAAAAAAAAGTTGATATAGCGAACCGCTTGATGTACACAAGCATTTTGGCAAAACGATTTTACAAATTTCATTGGAATTTGTTGACCATTTTTTGGTAAGCACACAAATTAATATATGGGTATTACCTGGCGCTGCAGATCTCACCTTTGCACTATGAATAAAAAATTATTCAAATGAAACATAAAAAAGTATTCATTATTTAAGAAATTTTGAGTGATGAGTAGCCGGCTATTTTTATTCAAAAAAATCAAATTAACAAGTTATTTTTATTTCAAGCGATTCTTGAATAAAATGACTGTTTATTCATCACTTAAGAAATTTTGAGTGATGAATAACGCGTTTTTTTTTATTTATGGAATTCTTTAATAACGATAAAATTTCATTTTTAATCAGTTATTTACAAATGAAAAATTTTTCGAGACCCCGGCAAATTATACCCATATGCGCAATACATTCGGCATAACCTCGGGACCATTTTCTGGATCGTTTCGTGTTTCGGGATCGTTTTGGGACCATTTTCACGACTGTTTCGGGATAGTTTCTGGACAATTCCGGGATCGTTTTTGGATCGTTTGGGGACCATTTTCGGGATCATTCCGGAGTATTTCGGGATTGCCGGCGAGGGGTCGTACGAACAAGATGAATAATAAAAATAATAAAACCACTAAAACCAAATATACAGCAACTACGTATACTGCACAGCAGAGGAGAACAATGCTGGAGCAAGCGAGAACACAACGTCGGAGGACAATCTCCATTTCAATATCAGCCGATAGATCGACAGCGATGGCAACTACGGGTCCCCAAATCAAGAACCGGTACAAACACATTGAAGCCAACAACGGCTGAAGCTAAACCTCCATTAAGTGCCGGAACCGAAACCAATTCCTTAACGTCTGTGGCAGTGGTCTCACGACCAAAAAAGGGAACGACCCCGATGGCAACTACGGGTCGAAATTCCTCCCAAAAGACATCTCCCAGTCGCTCTGAGTACTTGGACAAAAGAGCGGGGAGGAGGGAGTTTCACAGGAGACGCTATCGCCGAATGCCAGAAAGACGGTGGAGATAGCTGAAGCTCTGTTACCGAACTTCCAAAGCAATTATGCGCCAAAGAAGGTTAACGGAAATCCCTTCAAACGCCAGAGATCGGACGGGGATTTAAAACCTCATCCGAAGCAGCAGCAGAGCACCCCCGGAGTGGGTAAACTTAGCTTTGCTGAAGTGACCAAGGACAGGATCCTCATAGGCGTCATTGACCGAGGCAACGAAAGCTGGGCCATCCCTAAGGACCAGTGGCGGTACGTCTGGAACGCGATCGGTAATGTCCTTCTTGACATTATGGATGAGTCTCCTGGTGCCACGGCGGTAGGTTCTGATACGGGATGGTACCAGGGTCGAATCAAGGTATTCGCTTGCGAGGATGCAAAAACTGTTACACTGGGTGAGATCTACCAAGGCGCAAGTATCGAGGTTGTCGACCGCAAGGACATTCGGCCAAGGGCATGGATTCCTGCCATCCCTGCTGAACCTGAGAGAATTCTCAGGATGCTGCGGATCATGAACCCGTCTCTCCCGACGCAGGACTGGAGTGTCAATCTGGTTAAGGATGCGGTAGGGCCTGATAGGCAGGTGGTCTTGCATTGGACGTGTGCTCTATGACATAGGTCAGATCGTGAGCACATCGCAGTGCCGGAAGAAGAGTCGGAGGTGTCCGACTCGGAAAGTATGGTATCTGCCACGTCAAATGGCGAAGGAGCAGTGAACAGCTCGGAGATGGGAGACAGCTTCCTGGACGGGGAAGACCTTAACGTCACGGTGATAGCAGTTAATCCTGAGCGCATCAATGTTTATAGTGCCACAGTTAGTAGGGTTTCCGCCACGCGGTGGCCGGGTAGTCTGAGCGCTCTTATGTTGGTGGTGCTTCAGATAAACCTGCATAAATCTAAAGCAGTTTCGGCTGCTTTATTCAGTCGTCTTCCTAAGGGCGACGTAGATGCCCTCATCCAAGAACCCTGGGTCAATAGCTCAAGGATTTGCGGTCTGGGGACTAAGAGTTTTAAGCTTATCCGAGCCGGCGAAGGGGCAGGGTTAGAGCCTGTATTTTGGTTAAGTCCGAGCTGAACGCCTTTCCCTTGCCCAACTATACCAGTTTTGACGTTACAGCTGGCAGTTTAACAGTTGACAGCCTGACGATGGCGTCGGTCTATATGCCCTAAGATGCCGAATAACCTCCTCCACAGAGGGAGGTAAAAGACCTGGTGGCAATTTTTTCATGGGTCATCTTATTATCGGAACTAACGCTAATGCTCATCACGTCCAGTGGGGAAGCACCGATGTCTATGCTAGGGGAGACTCGTTGATTGACTATTTATTAACGGTGCAGTGCAATAAGGCCCGCGGAAACAGCGACCGCGGGCGTTATTTCCCAAAAAAAATAACTCCCGCGGGCGTTATTTCCTTTTTGAAAAAGCAATAAAGCCCGCAGTCGTTGTTTCTTTTTTAAGTGGGCGTTTTTTCTCCTTAGCATTTAGCATTTTTTATGGTTTGACTATAATCGTATACGTAAAAAAATGTATTTAAAAAAGCGCTGCAGCCTAAAATTTTTAATTCGTTGCGTACTTTTACGAGATTTAAAATGTCCATACTTTTACGGGATTAAAAATTTGCGTACCATTGATGTGGGTGCAAAACCGCGTATGTGCAAAATTTAATTAAAAAAACAACCCTGGACTGCACCATGCTAAGTCCTTCTGCGTAGTACACCTTTCTGCAAAAAAAATTTCATAGGTATCTCAATTAAAATTGCTATAAAATTTGTTACTCAAAGCTGTTGTCAAGCGACTGCTCCTTGTTCTGTTTTATGTTGGGTCAAAATTTCTGAAGTGTATCAAGATTTTTCGACTGTCTCGTTTTTTTGTATTTTATAATTTTTGGATTGGCATACAAAAAAATTTCTACGAACCACAGGTGGCAGCACTAGTGCTCCCACCCAGTGTAAAGTAGCGAATTGTCGCTATTTTTCCAATATATAAATAAAAAATAAATAAAAAAAATACTACATTCAAAATTTTTTTTTGTTTTTCTGAGAGTTATAAGCAAATATAGAAATATATGAAACTTGTCCCACTTACTTTTGCAATTTAATATTATTGCATTTTTACTCGATTTATGATGCGTTACTATCAAAGACAAAAACATAAAAACTTTTTAACAGACAAAAGTTACATCAATTTATATTCTGTGAATACAGACATAAGAAAAGTTGGCACATAACAAAAATTCAACAATGGCTTTCGTGGGAACGAAATAAGTCCCAAATATTTTCCATACAAATTGGTACTTATTTCATAATGAAATAACTCCCAATGCGTTGGGACTTATTTCATAAAATTTTGTTGGGAATTATTTCATTTTCCAGCATTGGGAGTTATTTCATATTTGTTGGGACTTATATCATTTCTCTTAAAACTACAATTTATTACATTGGGACTTATTTCATTTCTCTAAAATTGCAATTTAACAAGCTCTCACCCTTTTGTATCTGTTTCTATAACTGTTTTAGCAAAACAACCAACAGTCTTATTACATCAAAAAAGTTTTTGCGACATCTCCGAATCGTCCTCGGATGGTGGGAAAAAAGGAAAAAAAAAACCTACCAGTTTTTGTAGGAAAAGCCCACATATCACATACCAGCTAGTATCTAGATCATAGTAAAATTTAATCGATTTCATCGAAATTTGGCAGTGACTTTTGATAAAGTTGATGTAATCTCTTTCGAATAGTGGCCGGGCAGTCCGCCGAAAGACCCCATAAAATGATGTATATTTTAGAGTCATCTTCAAGTAGACACAAATCTATTTTAGGTTGAATATTAGGGGAAACTCGGATACCTTTGACTTTAAGGCAGATTGTAATGACTTGACCTTGAAAAGATCATAGTCAAATTTAATCAAATTCAAGAATGGTAAACGGTAAAGTATTTGATTTTACTCAGGGTCATGCAATTTTACAGTTAACGCGAAAATTTTGGGGAAAGAAACAGGTTTTTTTCGGTTTTTAGGGCATTCTGTGTTATTTTGTGACAGTGTTATGGGCATTTCTCCCAAAAAGTCAACTTTTGTAGCGTGCGAACTCCTTCGTTTTTTGTAAAACAAGCAAATGCCAAAACGCTATTTTATTTTGACAAATAGTGAATCTTATAGACCTTGCTTAACACAATAATTTGTGTTAAGGATGATTTTGGGCAAGTGTTAATTTTCAAGATATTTACAAAAACCGAAGGAGTTCGCACGCAACAAAAATTGACTTTTTGGGAGAAATGTCTATATGTAAGAGATTTTTGAAGTGAATGTAGGTCATATTCAAAATTTCTGAGTGAAAATTAATAACATTGCTTAAAAAAAATGTAAGTTAAAATGTGTAAGGGTTGCTCTCGATAAAAATACAGTCAGCATCAAAGTCAATTAATCACCTTCAATAAAGCAACATTGCTTTGTAAGATTGTTCAATTATGTTTCGAGATATTTTGATTTGAAAAAAAAGGTGTCAAAGGTACCCCAGTTTCCCCTACTAAGGGCCACTGAACTTTATGCATATGTAGCACTACTATTATTTTGACTGCAACTGTATATATGCACATATGTACATAGGAATGTATATTGGCATTTCTTAGTTGTAGATTACCCGGCATTGTGGTACACTTTCGAATGCCTATGAAAATTCAAATCCCAAATTGCACAATTTACCTTTGTCATGGTAGCTTGACAACTATTCTTGTTATTTTACTATATGGACTTAAGCAAATTTTTGTTTTGTTTGAGTGTTGTTAAAACTGTATGCGTGTATGGGTCGTAACGATTTTCGGCTATATTTCGTCAGTCGTATTTTTAGTTGAATGAACAAAGTTGTTAAAACTATTTAATGTGAAAAAATATGACAAAAATTCCAATAAATAGAGAAAGAGTTCCAACCAATGCCAGTAATTAAATATGATGGTGGTGAAAATGCGAACCCAATGGTTATTGATGTTGTGTTGGCGTGGAATAATGCGCAAAGTGCTGTATTCCAAAATATTCGAATAATGCAATACAAAGTTTTGAACGGCGCTGTCTCTATATACGTGTATTTATACAAAAGTTTCATAAGTTCTTATTAGACTGTGCGTTGTAGTTATTCATACTTTTAGTTGAAATTATAGTCACCATCATGTGAAATACTGCGTTCTTTTCAAGGATAAATTTCAGAACATTAACTTAGAGCGTAACTTTTACTGAATTATTTAGGCATTCCATTGGTTTATTTCAGGCGTTATATGGGGTTCATGCTGCATTAAAAATGCAGCATTTTGCTTTATTGGACATGAGCGTCCGAAAAGCGTTCATTTAGTAAATGCACACTTGGCTCAGTTCGAATCACGGTTGCAATTTTTTTTAGGTTACGAGCACACGTGTACAAAAAGTTACACTTTTTTATACATTTGGTCGATTGAAATTGTTTCACACACATCAGTTCAGTTGTAGTTCCACTTTTTTTTAATTTAATTTCAACAAACGCGGGCGAATTTGCAAGTTCTTCAACACAATAAATTTGACAATTGTTTACGAATGAAAGATAATGAAAGAATATCCTGAAACCAGTACGGCCTACTAAAATTTTTGAGTTCGAATCCCCTTTTTTCTCCGAACATTGCATGGTTGCTTCTCCATTTATAATGCTAATGCTAAAATAAAAATGCAAAATTTGTATGGTAAAATGTCAAAATTTGTATGGTAAATGCAGAAATAAATGCTGCATGTTTAGCTAAATGCTAAAATGGCAGGATAAAGCAAAATGCAGGCCTAGCATGAACCCTACATTAGACTCAATGTCGCTAAGTGGTTTCTCGACATAGTTTTTTTTTAAAGAGAGCAAGAAAACGGGATTGCTCAGAAAAGGGATTGCCAATCTTATTTTTGAAAATTGGCCATTACCTTAAATTAGGGCTGCCAGACGTCCCGGTTTTCCGGGACATGTCCCGGTTTTAGGCCATTTGTCCCGGTGTCCCGGTCCAACCCTAAAATGTCCCGGTTTTTAAATCTAATCGATTGTAAGGAGCCATGAAATCTACCAACTATTTGGTTTGCTTATAATGCGCCGCTCCAACTAGTCTGAATAAAAGTACCAACTACCGACTTCAATTGTAAAACTCTAGCATCGCTCGATAGTTGCACATTGTATAGTATACATATATAGATTATCGATGTAAAGTGTTCTTCCTAATTAGCTACAGCTGTTTTTGTTTTGCGCTAAGTATTTGGTTCTTCGAGTTGAGTGTTTCTGATTTCATTGTAAGTTTTCTCACAAAATTTATAAAATAGATATGTTTATAATACATTAAACCACTTGGAATGTTCTTTTATGAAACGTGGGAGAAGTAAACATGAATCGTTGTGTACAGTTTGCGATTGTTTTATTGCCATTGGTAATGGTGGTCGCTCAGATATTCTTGATCATATCGGCAGTTCCAAGCACAAATCAAGGTTATGCGAGGCGTCTACTTCAAAAGAAATTTCTTCTTTTTTTGTAAAACCAAATACAGCAAAGAGGCATCTGATCTCCGCCGCTGAGCTAACAAATGCCTTTAAGATTATTAATCACTATCAGTACTTCAGCTCAATAGATGTCACTACAAAACTAAATGCGCTCATGTATCCTGATTCGGAAATAGCAGCAAAGTAATCAGTTTGCAGGACCAAAGCAACAGCTTTAATCAAAAATGTTTTGGCTCCGCATTCAGTAGCAAACTTTGTAGATATTTTAATAAAAAATGTACCTTTTTATGGAATTTCAACGGACACCAGCAACCACAAAGCCGAAAAAATGTTTCCATTGCTTGTTCACTTTTTCTTGAATTTCCAAAGTGTCCCGGACACGCTTTTATTATTAATAAAATTAGGAATGTGATATATACTGGAAGATTTAATAATTTAGGTGTAAACTTTTAACGTTAGAAATATATAATTATGTACAATATGGAATTATTTTGTGGCAGACGAAGAAGCCAAATTATCTTTAAAGGTTACAATGAACTTATAAAGTGTTATATTCCTTTACAGTCAATTTATTTTTTACTTTTTAGTTAATTTTATAAACCAATAATACAAGCTTATTTTTAAAAAAGTTTTTTTTTCTTTAATTTTATTTTTTACTTTTTAGTTCGATTTATCAACAAGAGGCAATAATGTCGCAGCGACATCAATCGGCTGCTAGCAGCAACAGAAACCATAGAATCTTTTACAATAAAGCCGCGTGGTTAATAAAGTTACTTTTGGGATATTGGAATAAAGAATAAACTAAACGATAAATGGGATTTTTGAAATTAAGCTAATTTTTTTATTTACTGTTAGCGAAGCCTGAACGATGATGAAAATTTGCAAAATCCCATCTTAACTGCAAGTTAGTACAATATCAAAAGCAAAATTTCCTGGAATGAAAACTTTCGAATATCTCTACTCGTGCGTCACCTATCGGAATTATTTTTTTGTTATTTTGCGTGGAGGCAGAAAACTAAACGATGATGAAAATTTCAAGATCCTACCTCAACGGGAAGTTCGTTGAAAAACGAATTAATCGACACTGAAAACAGACCTTCGTAATTCTCAAATAAAGCGACTCACGCGCCACCTAGCGAGTCCAATTTTTTTTAACATTTAGAAATTAATTAAGTAACACACTCGTAAAATATCAGCCAAATCGGTCCATAATTACGATTTTGAGTTTTTATTACCGCTATCTCAGCCCCACCTAGCGGAATTTTTGTTTACAAAAATATTTCTTTTCATGGTAGTAATACATGTTGCGAATTTCAGCTAAATCGGACCATAAATGCGAATTTTGAAAATATAGCGACCCACGCGCCACCTATCGAATTTTTTTTTTTATAATATTGCATTGTCATCGGGGTTATACATGGGTGCAGAATTTCAGATCAATCGGACACCGGGAAGTGTACAAATTTAGCTTGCAAGATTTGATTACAGACAGCCGTTAGGTGAAACTAAATCATGCCGATTCTAAACAATTTCTCACTTTCCGGATTTTCTCACTATAATATAATTTGTGAGCAAAAATGTACGAAATGGTGAAACGGTTTGCACCGTTTCACTAGTGAAAAATTGTTTAGAATAGGCATGAATAAAAGCTAGAAAAGCCGAATGTTGCATTCTTCAGCGCCATCTGCATATCAATATATAATGCTCAGTGCCATCTGCATATCAATAGACAATGCTCATAAGAGTAAAGGAATTCACCGCGTGGTAAGTAAAGGTACTTTTGGAATACACCACGCGGCGAATTCCAATCTTCTTTCTATGGCAATAGGGGAAAACGACTAAACTTGGGTGATGATTGGATTTTTGCAAATAAAGCAATATTTTAGATTTTTTTTTTGTATAATGCATTGTCAGTAAAACCTGATCGATGGTGAAAATTTCAAAACCTCTGCTCAACGGGGAGTTAGCTCAAAATCGAAAGCAAAATCTCTGTAAATTAAATTTTTCAAATATCTCTACCCATGCGCCACCTATCGGAATTATTTTTTTATTATAGTGCATTGGGGTATAAAACTAAGCGATGATGAAAATTTCAAGATCCTACCTCAACGGGAAGTTCGTTGAAAAACGAATTAATCGACACTGAAAACAGACCTTCGTAATTCTCAAATAAAGCGACTCACGCGGCACCTAGCGGGTCCAATTTTTTTTTAACATTTAGAAATTAATTAAGTAACACACACGTAAAATATCAGCCAAATCGGTCCATAATTACGATTTTGAGTTTTTATTACCGCTATCTCAGCCCCACCTAACGGAATTTTTTTTTACAAAAAATCGGACCATAAATGCGAATTTTGAAAATATAGGGCCCACGCGCCCTATACGAAACTAAACTATATTGTACAGTACCATTTCGTTTGTTTATTACTTTCATCGTTCAAAACAAAACAAAATCCAAAAGCTGAGTTCACTTTGAAAATTGTAAAATAAATTTTTTGAAATTTACACCCGAAATAGAAAACAAAACTGAAGAAAATTTTGTTCTGTGTGAACATACATTCATACACTTATATTTTTATTCATTCAATTGAAACGTTTGTGTTTATAAATTTTTCCTTGTTGGAATTGTCACAAACAAAAAGCAAACGTTTCCAAAAGGTAATAAGGTTTGTTTACTGACCAAAAAAAAGTTCAGAGCAGGTTAGAGCAGAGCAGAGCAGGGCAGCTGTCAAAATATAAATAGAGCAACTTAGAGCAACTCAGAGCAGAAACGCCAGGAAACACTTTAATCTCGATAGTTTCTTTTTATTTGGTTTTTTTGTTTAAATCTTCAAAATTAATGCAAATTCACGTATACAAAAACATTGATTTTCTTGCAAGCAAATTTTTTTGAAGTTTTCAAAAATTAATTTTTTCCTGACTGATAATTGCTTCTCTGCTCTAACTTACTCCATAAAAAAAGCTAGAGCAGAAATTTGTGATCTGGATTACTCTAGTTTTGTTTTGAGCGTACTAATGAAACAAAAGATAGAGCAACCTAGAGCAAGAAAAGTGTTCGTTAAACACAATTTTGTGAAATATCTCAATCTGGCGTAAGCTAGAGCAGCCCAATAAACAAACCTATAAACTGTACAAAACTTAAATGAAAGTTTATTTTCGTACGCCGGATTTAAGTAAAAAATTCCCTCCGTGTACCCCATGGAGACTCAAAAAATAAAATTTTTCCATTTTTTCTAATACTCAAAAACGATAGCACTATGGTCGGAGATATCACATATAAAATTTGGTTCCGATTGGAAACAACTAAAGCGTGTAGCAGGGGGTAGTCTGAACTTTACTAGATTTTGCATGTGATATCTCCGACCATAGTGCTACCAATTTCGAGTATTAGATAAAAAGAAAAATCACTTTTATTTTTTTAGTCTCCATAGAGCACTCTGGACTTTGACCCCCTGCGACACGCCTAAACCATCTCCAATCGGAATAAAATTGTTTGTACGATATAGTTGACCGTGGTGCAACCGATCTAGGTGGTTACACTGGAAAAAATGCTATATTTGATTATAACCACCCTAATGTATATATGAGCCGTTTAAAGCACAAGTGGCATAAGTCTAGTTTTGGTTCTTTTTGTGTTAGGCATGACACTACGTAGGGGAAAATGTGTCTTATATAACACGCTAGCGGGGTAAAAACCTGAGTTACTCAAGAACGTAGAATGTGTCGGCTGGCACGACCTGTCTTATGAGAGCGCTATGCAAGTGTTTACTCACCGACGTACGTCTACGTTGAACGTAGCGGAGAAACCAAATGTGTTTTGATTTGCTGCGTTCTACGTACGTTGAGCGTTCTTACGTTCGTCGGTGGCTAACAGCACAGTAAATCCTAGTAGGTACCTCCTATTAGTTGACAACAAAAAACCTTTAATATCTCAGTTCGAGAAAAGGTGGACCACTTGCGTTTTGAGGGGCTCATATGTATATCGATTAGTTTATGCAGTTAAAATTCACCGGCTAAAGTTAATGTACTCGAGGTGCTAGATACAATTGAATATAGTGAAAATATCATCGCCAAAATGCTCTTCAATGGAAAATAAAAAGAGTGTATGTTTTGCCAAGTGAAATGTTATAATAATAAAACTTAGAAAAATTTCAACATGGAATTGCAGTTAAGCTGATTGGAGCGGAAGTGTAAAATTTGTTTAAGCTTAAAAAAGTTCTTCATAACTTATAGTAATGGAGCTTGGTGGCATAGGCGGCCGAGTGCAGTTTCTACAGGCACAGTTGTTTCCTACATATACGCTTTCGCCAATAAATACTGCAGGTAAATGTCAATATCATATTTTATTTAAAACTTAACTTAGTAAAACAAAAATCGTAGAAATATCTAAATGCAATAATCTATTTTTAAATTTGGCCATGCCTACAAAATACATATGTTAAAAAATCTGGACTTAAGCGTACACATACATATGCATAAGCTAAGCTGTTCGGTATATGAACTTTTTTTTTGCAAATATTGGGTTCGCCGAGCAGAATAAGAATGATTTTGCTCTAAAAATAAGCTGTGCAAAATTTCATTAGAATTGGAGAACTTTTATAACTAGCACGTTTCATTTGAAAATTTTAAAAACTATATGCGTTCAAGGTGGCGCGGACTTAAGTCAGTGGAACTAATGTCAGTAACATTAAAACGCATTGCCAAAAGCCAATTAATGTCAGTGCCATTAGTTCGCTTAATGTCAGTCATTCGGGTTTGAGATGTGACGCAGTGAAAATCCTGAGAAATCACCTCCAAATTTTCAATTTATAATACAACCTGAATCATAAAAAATTAAGCCTTTCATTGGAGATTTATATAAAAAGCGGCTCCGGCGAAAATTATAATTTTGTATTACCACCTAAAATTAAGCAATAGATATTATGTTATGTATTTGGGATTTTTTTAGATCCCATATTCAAGATACAATATTCTTTATTTTCAGGTGATAATAAAAAATGAAAAAATAAATTTTGCCTGCGGCGCTTTTTTTATAGATCCCACATTCATGATATAATATCGCACACCTAGATCTAAAGGGAGCTAATTCAAAATTCTTAAATTTTGAGCTATGCATGAGTTCATGAAAAACGCTGAGTAGGTCGTGAAAATACCATATAACAATAACAACAAAAAATAACCTACCAAGTTGATATAAGCGGGTTGAGTTGAACTAATTCAATAACCGACCTCATGACCAGAGTTGTGCAACGTTGAAAAGTAAAAAAATAGTGTCATTGTGAATGGGGCATTGGAAAGTGCAAAGCAAAATGTCAGGAGCCTGGAAATTTCAAAAAAGGTCAAATGTTTATTTTTCAATAAAATTAAAGAAAAAAAAACTTTTTTAAAAATAAGCTTTTATTATTGGTTTATAAAATTAACTAAAAAGTAAAAAATAAATTCACTGTAAAAGAATATAACACTTTATAAGTTCATTGTAACCTTTAAAGATAATTTGGCTTCTTCGTCTGCCACAAAATAATTCCATATTGTACATAATTATATATTTCTAACATTAAAACTTTACACCTAAACTATTAAATCTTCCAGTATATATCACATTCCTAATTTTATTAATAATAATAGCGTGTTAAATTTCGATAGCAAGAAAAGAAGGTCCTGAATGTTCTTAATTATACCATCAAATAGAAAAGAAGGTCCTAAATGTTCTTAATTATACCATCAAAAACCAATAATAAAAGCTTATTTTTAAAAAAGTTTTTTTTTTTTAATTTTACTTTTTAGTTCGGTTTATCAACAAGAGCAATAATGTCGCAGCGACATCAATCGGCAGCTAGCAACAACAGAAACCATAGAATCTTTTACAATAAAGCCGTGTGGTTAATAAAGTTACTTTTGGGATATTGGAATAAAGACTAAACTAAACGATAAATGGGATTTTTGAAATTAAGCTAATTTTTTTATTTACTGTTAGCGAAGCCTGAACGATGATGAAAATTTGCAAAATCCCATCTTAACTGCAAGTTAGTACAATATCAAAAGCAAAATTTCCTGGAATGAAAACTTTCGAATATCTCTACTCGTGCGCCACCTATAGGAATTATTTTTTTGTTATTTTGCGTGGAGGCAGAAAACTAAACGATGATGAAAATTTCAAGATCCTACCTCAACGGGAAGTTCGTTGAAAAACGAATTAATCGACACTGAAAACAGACCTTCGTAATTCTCAAATAAAGCGACTCACGCGCCACCTAGCGGGTCCAATTTTTTTTAACATTTAGAAATTAATTAAGTAACACACACGTAAAATATCAGCCAAGTCGGTCCATAATTACGATTTTGAGTTTTTATTACCGCTATCTCAGCCCCACCTAGCGGAATTTTTTCAGCTAAATCGGACCATAAATGCGAATTTTGAAAATATAGCGACCTACGCGCCACCTATCGAAATTTTTTGTTTTATAATATTGAATTGTCATCGGGGTTATACATGGGTGCAGAATTTCAGATCAATCGGACACCGAGAAGTGTATCAAATTTAGCTTGCAAGATTTGATTACAGACAGCCGTCAGGTGAAACTAAATAAAAGCTTATAATTAATATATATTATATAATTAATATTAGCTGGAAAACCAATCCTCATTGAACCAGGGGCTTAGGACTTTTCGAAGTTGAAATACTTATTACTAACCGGATAGTTATTTCCAGTACCTGGGAAATGAGGACTATTGTTATTGTGAACAAAAACCATGAACTACAAGTTGCGATTGAGCATTGCAAGCTGCACGCAATCGTGGCTGCCGCCGGAGGCCTCTTTATTCCATCTATACAATGTCCCAGGGGGTACCATAACAGTCGCCCCATACGGCAGTTGCTACCCAAGGCCTTTTTTGTTGCATCTTGAATGAATGAATTAATCTTATGCACTCTGCGTTTATGCTCCTTTTTGGGGCAGCTAAAATCAAATCTGTTATAAATATTTTTAAAATAATTTAGTTTATGTTTAACGCGGTCAAGTGCTTCAGCGAAATCAAAAATTGAGTACGTTAAAATGCAAAAACGGCAACCGTGGTATGGAAGGTTTTAAATTAACAAGAAATACTATTCACAAAAAGGAAAAATATACTTAAAAAAATTACTCTCAATTGATGCACTTTGGTTGAAATTATTTGAGATTGCAATTTCAATGTTTCTAAGACGTTGGCAACATTTTTTATTGCAAAGAGATGATTACGCCATGAAAACACTTTTATATTCCAAATAATTAGAGTGTAACCCCAAATAGTTTATAGCCGAGTAGCGAAATTTTCACGTGAAGGCAATACCAAGCCTTAAGTAAAAAGAGTTCTGTTTTTTGCAAAAAAATTTATAGTCACCGTAGTTATAAATGAAACAAATTAATATAAATTTTCATCATTTGCACAACTTTTTTTATTTCCATTTGATTTTCACCACGCGTGATAGGGTTGTGTTTAATCACTCAGGGCTGCATTTTGTTGAAGTATTTGTTAGATAGTGATATTTTCTCTAATACTTCACGTTGACCTGCAAACTGGTTTTCCTTTCAGTTTAAAACGGTTAAAACAATTTAGGCATGTTCATAATCGATATAAAGTAGGTACTTAAGTTAGCGTCAACCCTTTGATACCCTTTCCAAGGGTCTATCTGACGCTAAATTTAGTACCCACTTTATTTCGTTCAGATTGTTGGACAGAGACAGATAAATATACAAGACTAAATGGGCTTGCTCAAGAACATCCTACAAATTATGACGGATAACACATAATAATCAAAAAACTAAATTTATAATAGAACTATTTTTTCTACACCTTTTTCACTCGTACTTCAAAAACCGTAAAAATACTTTAGATAAGGTTAAATGCATTTAAGAATAGTGAATGGTAGTCCAAGACCCATACAATTATTTTCAGAATAGTCAATTGTATCTTAAAAACTGTAAAATATGCTTTAGAATAATCAACTGTACTCCAAAAACTATAAATTGTACTTCATAAACTGTAATTTGTACTCGAGACCGTAAATTAGACTTCAGAAGCTTAAAAATGTACTCCAAAATAATCAGTTCTACTTCAGAAACAACAAATTCCAATCCAGAAGATGTTTCTGAAGTACATTTGATTTTTCTGGAATACATTTTACAGTTTCTCGAATACAATGGGCTTCTTCGTAGCAAATTTTGCGAATATTAACAACCATTTACGTTTTTTAAAGTACATTTTGCACTCTAACCCACAATAAAATATACAGGCAGATTCTAAATAATTTCTTACTTTGCGGATTTTCTCCCTCTCATATAATTTGTTAGCGAAAATGTATGAAAAAGGTTCACTAGTGAAATTTATTTAGATTGGCACGATAAGCTTTTTGTCGAAAAATTCTCAAATTTCGAAATTTGTTTTGCGTAAAATTTTGCAAAAATCATTGGATCATGTGTTTCAATTTTGTGATATTGGAGTACTTCAATTGTAATACTTTCTAATACCTCAGCGGACCACCTTCAGCTTATTGAAAGCCGATCATTGCTCATGCTTTATTGACCAAAATCACGACACGATCGCTCTGACAATAGATACTCCAAGGAGTAACAACATTGGAATACATTGCAAAGTACTCTGAAAACAGAAACAACTGTAGCGTCTCGTTGTGACATTTAATTTTGACAGCTGACATAAATGCACGTAGACAAAGGCAACCTGTCTTATAACCGCGGTTTAACACGCGTTAACGCAGACTTGATCTAGTTTTATCTTTTTGGGTACGATGACATAATCAGCTGATTTTTCCTTATATATTTTTTGGTTTTGTGCGTATTTGTCAAAGTTATAAATGTCACGCAACGCAATAAAGCTGTATTTGTTTTCGCCTGAATACTCCTATGCGTGAGAAAAAACGCTGTGCATTGGTTCTTGGTTGAGTTGTAAAATAGCAATTTCTTTTTTTTTAGAAATATAACCTAATATATACATATATAGTTTTACTTAAAACGCAAAATCCTAAATTTGAATATTTCTCCTCTTTTAAAGTAATTTATTACCTCATAAAATTTGCAAACACAACACCCTGAAATGGCTGAAAATAGTTGACTGCAATCCGAAGTTCTCCATGGAGGTGAATATAAGTACGTTTGTGTTAGTGAGTGCAATCACTGTCTATACTGTGCTCATAAGAGTAAAGGAATTCGCCGCGTGGTAAGTAAAGGTACTTTTGGAATACACCACGCGGCGAATTCCAATCTTCTTTCTATGGCAATAGGGGAAAACGACTAAACTTGGGTGATGATTGGATTTTTGCAAATAAAGCAATATTTTAGATTTTTTTTTTTGTATAATGCATTGTCAGTAAAACCTGATCGATGGTGAAAATTTCAAAACCCCAGCTCAACGGGGAGTTAGTTCAAAATCAAAAGCAAAATCTCTGTAAATTAAATTTTTCAAATATCTCTACCCATGCGCCACCTATCGGAATTATTTTTTTATTATAGTGCATTGGGGTATAAAACTAAGCGATGATGAAAATTTCAAGATCCTACCTCAACGGGAAGTTCGTTGAAAAACGAATTAATCGACACTGAAAACAATTTTTTTTAACATTTAGAAATTAAATAAGTAACACACACGTAAAATATCAGCCAAATCGGTCCATAATTACGATTTTGAGTTTTTATTACCGCTATCTCAGCCCCACCTAGCGGATTTTTTTTTTTACAAAAATATTTCTTTTCATGGTAGTAATACATGTTACGAATTTCAGCTAAATCGGACCATAAATGCGAATTTTGAAAATATAGCGACCCACGCGCCACCTATCGAATTTTTTTTTTTATAATATTGCATTGTCATCAGGGTTATACATGGGTGCAGAATTTCAAATCAATCGGACACCGGGAAGTGTATCAAATTTAGCTTGCAAGATTTGATAACAGACAGCCGCCAGGTGAAACTAAATAAAAGCTTATAAAAAATAAAATTAGGGGTCGTGCATATATGACGTCACGCTCTTTGAGGGGGGGAGGGGTCTGCGATTTGTGACGAAATGTGACATGCGGGGAGGGGGGAGTAGCACTTACGTGATGTCACGTTATTTTTTGCATGTTGCATGTGCAACGTCCGTGAACGTTTTCAAATTTGCCACGTTTTCATTCTTTCGATTGGCAAATATTATTTAATAATTAATATAAACATTCTAAATATGTATCAGATTTTATGTCAAATAAATATTGAATTTATATTTACATATTAAGGGTGTGATGTGACATTCGAGGGGGAGGGGTGGGGGGGCGGTCTGGAGTTTGTGACTGGGTGTGACATGGGGGAGGGGGGGGGTCAAAAACTACCAAAAATCGCGTGACGTCATATATGCACGACCCCTTAAAGAAAAAAAACTTTTTTAAAAATAAGCTTTTATTATTGGTTTATAAAATTAACTAAAAAGTAAAAAATAAATTGACTGTAAAGGAATATAACACTTTATAAATTCATTGTAACCTTTAAAGATAATTTGGCTTCTTCGTCTGCCACAAAATAATTCCATATTGTACATAATTATATATTTCTAACATTAAAACTTTAGACCTAAATTATTAAATCTTCCAGTATATATCACATTCCTAATTTTATTAATAATAAAAGCATGTTAAATTTTGATGGTATAATTAAGAACATTTAGGACCTTCTTTTCTATTTGATGGTATAATTAAGAACATTCAGGACCTTCTTTTCTTGCTATCGAAATTTAACACGCTTTTATTATTAATAAAATTAGGAATGTGATATATACTGGAAGATTTAATAATTTAGGTGTAAACTTTTAATGTTAGAAATATATAATTAAGTACAATATGGAATTATTTTGCGGCAGACGAAGAAGCCAAATTATCTTTAAAGGTTACAATGAACTTATAAAGTGTTATATTCCTTTACAGTCAATTTATTTTTTACTTTTTAGTTAATTTTATAAACCAATAATAAAAGCTTATTTTTAAAAAAGTTTTTTTTTCTTTAATTTAATTTTTTTTTTTTTTAGTTCGGTTTATCAACAAGAGGCAATAATGTCGCAGTGACATCAATCGGCTGCTAGCAGCAACAGAAACCATAGAACCTTTTACAATAAAGCCGCGTGGTTAATAAAGTTACTTTTGGGATATTGGAATAAAGAATAAACTAAACGATAAATGGGATTTTTGAAATTAAGCTAATTTTTTTATTTACTGTTAGCGAAGCCTGAACGATGATGAAAATTTGCAAAATCCCATCTTAACTGCAAGTTAGTACAATATCAAAAGCAAAATTTCCTGGAATGAAAACTTTCGAATATCTCTACTCGTGCGCCACCTATCGGAATTATTTTTTTGTTATTTTGTGTGGAGGCAGAAAACTAAACGATGATGAAAATTTCAAGATCCTACCTCAACGGGAAGTTCGTTGAAAAACGAATTAATTGACACTGAAAACAGACCTTCGTAATTCTCAAATAAAGCGACTCACGCGCCACCTAGCGAGTCCGATTTTTTTTAACATTTAGAAATTAATTAAGTAACACACTCGTAAAATATCAGCCAAATCGGTCCATAATTACGATTTTGAGTTTTTATTACCGCTATCTCAGCCCCACCTAGCGGAATTTTTGTTTACAAAAATATTTCTTTCGCTAAATCGGACCATAAATGCGAATTTTGAAAATATAGCGACCCACGCGCCACCTATCGAATTTTTTTTTTTTATAATATTGCATTGTCATCGGGGTTATACATGGGTGCAGAATTTCAGATCAATCGGACACCGGGAAGTGTACAAATTTAGCTTGCAAGATTTGATTACAGACAGCCGTTAGGTGAAACTAAATCATGCCGATTCTAAACAATTTCTCACTTTCCGGATTTTCTCACTATAATATAATTTGTGAGCAAAAATGTACGAAATGGTGAAACGGTTTGCACCGTTTCACTAGTGAAAAATTGTTTAGAATAGGCATGAATAAAAGCTAGAAAAGCCGAATGTTGCATTCTTCAGCGCCATCTGCATATCAATATATAATGCTCAGTGCCATCTGCATATCAATAGACAATGCTCATAAGAGTAAAGGAATTCACCGCGTGGTAAGTAAAGGTACTTTTGGAATACACCACGCGGCGAATTCCAATCTTCTTTCTATGGTAATAGGGGAAAACGACTAAACTTGGGTGATGATTGGATTTTTGCAAATAAAGCAATATTTTAGATTTTTTTTTTGTATAATGCATTGTCAGTAAAACCTGATCGATGGTGAAAATTTCAAAACCCCTGCTCAACGAGGAGTTAGCTCAAAATCGAAAGCAAAATCTCTGTAAATTAAATTTTTCAAATATCTCTATTGCATTGTCATCAGGGTTATACATGGGTGCAGAATTTCAAATCAATCGGACACCGGGAAGTGTATCAAATTTAGCTTGCAAGATTTGATAACAGACAGCCGTCAGGTGAAACTAAATAAAAGCTTATAAAAAAATGAACAGAATACAAATTTCAATCAGTGCCTTATTCAAAACTCTATAGCGGGATCCGCTGAATAAATTGATTAGGGAGCGGCCTTGCAGTAACCAACTAATTTCAGTTTTCCGATTTTCTTTTGTTTTTACCACGATTTTATTAGCTTCACTTGTATGTTTGCTTGTTTGTTTGCTTGTATGTATGTGACTCGTTCGGTCGAAGATCCCGTGGCCCAAAAACCGTAAAATGTCCCTACAGTATGAGTATCAAACGAAAGGGGAAGGCCCCAGGTTTCATTTGGACTTGGATATATTTCGATAAATTTATCGATAACTGAGTTATCGGTCAAAATATGATTGCCCAAAAACCTAAAAAATTCCCCACAATATGGGTATCAAACGAAAGGTGAAGGCCCAAGTTTCATTTGGACATCGATATATTTCGATAAATTCATCGATAACTGAGTTATCGGTTAAAATATGATTGCCCAAAAACCTTAACATTTCTCGACAATGTGAATTCCAAACGAAAGGGGAAGGTCCCAGGTTTCATTTGAATTAATTTATCGATAACTGATTTATCGGTCAAAATATGATTGCCCTAAAACCTTAACATTTCCTGACAATATGGGTTCCAAACGAAAGGGGAAGGCCCCAGGTTTTATTTGGACATCGACATATTTCGATAAATTTATCGATAACTGAGTTATCGGTCAATATGTGGTTGGCCGAAAACCTTAAAATTTACCTACAATATGGCTATCAAACGAAAGGGGAAGGCCACAGGTTTCATTTGGACCTCGATATATTTCGATAAATTTATCGATAACTGAGTTATCCGTCAAAATATGATTGCACAAAACCTTAAAATTTCCCTACAATATGGGCGTCAAACGAAAGGGGAAGACCCCAGGCCTCATTTGGACATCGATATTTTTCGATAAATTTATCGATAACTGAGTTATCGGTCAAAATATGATTGCCCGAAAACCTTAAAATTTCCCTACAATATGAGTATCAAACGAAAGGGAAAGTCCCAGGTTTCATTTGAACTTCAATATATTTCGATAAATTTATCGATAACTGAGTTATTGGTCAAAATGTGAATGCCTAAAAACCTTAACATTTCTCTACAATATGGGTATCAAAGGAAAGGGGAAGGCTCCAGGTTTCATTTGGATCCCGATATATTTCCATAAATATATCGATAACTGAGTTATCGGTCAAAATATGATTCCCCAAAAACCTTAAAATTTCCCTAAAATATGGGTATCAAACGAAAGCGGAAGGACCCAGGTTTCATTTGCACTTCAATATATTTCGATAAATTTATCGATAACTAAGTTATCGGTCAAAATGTGGTTGCCCGAAAACCTTAAAATTTCCCTACAATATGGGTATCAAACGAAAGGGGAAGGCCCCAGGTTTTTTTGGACACCGATATATTTCGATAAATTTATCGATAACTGAGTTATCGGTTAAAATATTGTGACGAATTCGATGAATCCTCGATTATTTTCCCTGAGTTCGATCACAGTACGTTAAATAAAACACTCAGATTCTGCTTAATAAGTAGTACGCTTTATTCACTACTAAAAACCGTAGTACAATATCGCGGGTTAATTCACTGTTCAGTACTTCACTGTACAATACTTCAAACCAAACTGAATGACGTGCGTTGTCTTTGCGCTTTTATATACCCTAGTAGACTGCGGCTTCATCACCTAGAAATGTCTACACATTTCTGGGTTATTCGTGCAACAGTGTTCTCGAACCGTTTATCTATCGACATCTCCTCTTTGTGCCACATTCGCAAACACGCGACCTGCCTCTCCCTCTCTCGCTCTCACGTCATGTATCTAAACAGCTGTAGTTGTGGTAGTGACGCTAGTGGTGGAAATACGCTAGTGTTGGGAGATGAGCGATTCTTGATAAGATTCGCCACACTGCTCGTCCCGATCCAAACGTTGCTAGCCTCTCCAGGTGAACCACCTTCATTTTGTTTCGTGGTCTTCCAACAGCTTGTATGCGGTAAACAACGTCGTTGATCCGTTTCACAACTCTGTATGGTCCTTCCCAGTTGCACTGAACTTTGGGAGACACACTTTTCCTCCGTTGTGGTCTGTATAGGAATACTAAATCTCCTTCCAGGAACCCTTCCGTTTCCATTGCTTTGTCTTACCTGGTTTTCATGTGTTTGCTTATAGTTCTGGGGAATGGACCAGCTTCATCCAAGGTAATCCTCTCAACCGGTGCATCTGAGTTGCACTGCCTCCTTCGACCATGACTCGTGGACCTCAGCACCTTTGCTCTGATGCACTCATCGCATTTGGCAATCCACTCCTTTACCGACTGACCGTAACCAACCCAATAAAATGTCTGCTTAATCCTCTCCAAGGTCTTCTTGACTCCTAGATGACCTCCACTTGGATCGATATGCATTTCCCTGAGAACATCAGACACCCGCTTCCTTGGAACAACTATAAGCTTCCGAGCGCATTGACCATCCTCACTCTCCCATATTCGATGCAAACAACCGGATACAAATCGTAAACTTTTCCATTGCGCCCAATATGATTTGGCAACTGGAGAACTTTTCTCTCAAATACTCCAAGGGCCATCTCATCTTCTCTTGACACTGTCCATGATTCCGAGCCGTACATCAGGACTGGTGTGATGAAAGACTTATAGAGCGTGATCTTTGTTTGTCGAGAGAAGACTTTACTTCTCAATTGCCTACTAAGTACAAAGAAACACTTGTTGGCAAGAGTGATTCTCCGTTGGATTTCTAGACTGATATTATTTCGGTGTTAATGCTGGTTCCCAAATAGACGAAGTCCCTCACAGTTTCAAATTTGTAACTATCAACGGCGACGTGGCTGCCATGGCGCAGATGCGCTGATCCTTTCTTTGATGACAGCAGATACTTCGTCTTGTCATCGTTCACCGCAAGACCCACTTTTTTCGCTTCTTTATCCAGTCCAGAGAAGGAAGCGCTTACGGCTCTGTTATTAAGGCCAATGCTATCAATATCATCGGCATACGTCAACAATTGCACGCTCTTGTAAAAGATTGTGCCATTGCGGTTAAGCTCTGCCGCTCGAATTATCCTCTCCAGCATCAGGTTAAAGAAATCACACGAAAGAGAGTCGCCATGTCTGAAGCCTCGTTTGGTTTCAAATGGCTCAGAAAGGTCCTTCCCGATTCTGACGGAGCTGTTGGTATTGCTCAACGTCATTTGGCAAAGCCGTATAAGTTTTGAAGGGAAGCCAAATTCAGACATGGCGGCATATAAGCCACTTCTTTTCGCACTGTCAAAAGCGGCTTTGAAATCTACAAAGAGATGTGCGTGTCGATTCTCTTATAATGGGTCTTCTCCAGGATTTGGCGCATCGTGAAGATCTGGTCGATGGTAGACTTACCAGGTCTAAAGCCACACTGATAAGGTCCAATCAGTTTGTTTGACATTAAAAGTTTGCAAAGATTCCTTGAGAAACCTAATAGGTATTTTCTATATCATTATACCCTGTACAGATTAGTATATATTTTACTTACTTGTTCGACTACCACGTCCGCTTTTCTGCTACAAGTTTCTCTCCGCATTCACCCATGTACCGTTATCGCTTTTGCTTTTTTTCAGTCATGCGGTTGTATTTTTTTTTAATGTTTTTGTTTTTTGTCTAGCTTACACTTTTTTTTGTCGTTTTTGAAAACTCCTTACAAAATGTTGTCAATGGCAATTGTTGTGTTGCTTTTGCGTTGTTGCTGGTTGGATATATAGAGCGAGATCCCAGAGCCTAAAAGCGTCACTTATTTTATAATGGATGAAACCAATACCGATCGATAGTCATCCCCGAATCTAGAAAGAATGTGAAAATTTCAAAGCTGTACCTATGACAAGGGCTTGGGAATCGGGGGTCAAAGTCGCCAAAAAATGACCCCAACATCACTTATTTTATAATGGATGATTTTCACATATTTGACGTAGATTACCACCCCGCGTCAGTATCAAGTGTTAGACCCGTTCCAGTGACAATGCTCCAGCCAGACACCCCAAGTTGGCGGATTTTTCTATGGAAATTTGTTCTGTTTTACCAATTTCACGCATTTGGGCCACTTTGACTGCTTTTAACTATCTAATATTTTCCCATTTTTTGTAGAATACTACTCTCAAGTAGTATCAGGCATTTTTAGACTTCGTTCCATGGCAAAAACTGCAGCCAGACACCTCAAAACTTGGGAAATTTCCCAAATTTTTACTGCGCTTTCACATGTTTAAGCGGGTTTGCCCAACTTCGGCCTCTTTTAAATAACAGATCTTCACACATGTGTCGTGAAATGCTACCCTTAAGTACAATCGAGCATTTCCAGACATCATCCCATGGAAAAAACTTCAGCCAGACACCTCAAAGTTCGGGAACCTTTATTTGCCTATTAATTAGCTTTCTCTTGTTTGTCCCACTTTTACTGCAAAACTCGGGAAATTTCACTAATTTTTACTGCGCTTTCACATGTTTGGCCGCCGTGGTGTAGCGGTTAAGTGTTCGGCCTTCTACACCAAGTCGTGTCGGTTCGATGCCCGGCAAAAGTAACATCCAAAATTTTTTAGAAAAACCATTTTTCTAAACGGGGTCGCCCCTCGGCAGTAGTTTGGCAAACTCTCCGGGTGTATTTCTGCCATGAGAAGCTTCTCAGCAAAAAATTCATTTGCTTTGCAAGTGCCGTTCGGAGTCGGCAAAAAACTGTAGGTCCCGCCAACTTGTAGGAAAACTCAAAGGCAACACACCACAAGTTGGAAAGAGAAGCTCGGCTAGAAATCTCGTTAGAGGTTATGATGACCTGTTGGTATATCGCCGCCACTAGTTTTTTTTTTTTTTCACATGTTTAAGCGGGTTTGACGAACTTTTGCTACTTTTAAATAGCAGATCTTCACACATGTGTCGTAAAATGCTATCCTTAAGTAGAATCAAGCATTTCCAAACATCATCACATGGCGAAAACTTCAGCCAGACACCTCAAAGTTCGGGGACTTTTATTTTCCTATTAATTTGCTTTCTCTTGTTTGTCCCACTTATACTGCTTTTAAATGACAGATCTTTTTACATGTTTCGTAGGACACTACCCACGAGTAGTATCATGTATTTTAAGCCTTCGTCCCATGGCAAAAACTTCAGCCAGAAACCTCAAAACTCGGGAATTTTTGTAATTCTTACAGCCATTTCACTTGTTTAAGCGAGTTTGTTCAACTTTGGCTATGTTTAAATGGCGGATCTTTGCACATGTGTCGTAAAACACTACCCGTAAGTAGTATCAGGCATTTCCAGACTTCATCCCATAAAAAAAAACTTCAGCCAGACACTCCAAAGCACGGGGACTTTTCATCATTTTTAATACGCTTAGACATGTTTAATCGGGTTTAAACAACTTTGGCAGCTTTTAAATGGCGGATCGTTACACATGTGTCGTACAACACTACCCTTAATTGGTATCAGTAATTTTTAGAGTTCGCCCCATGACAAAAACTTCATTCAGACACCCCAAAACTGAGGAATTTTCCTAATTCTTACTGCGCTTTCACATGTTTGAGCGGGTTGGTCCCACTTTGTCTGCTTTTAAATAGCGGATCTTTACACACATGTCACAGAATACTACCCGCAAGTAGTATCAGGCATTTTTTGGAAAAAACTTTAGCCAAACACCTCAAAGCTGAGGAATTTTCCTAATTCTTACTACGCTTTCACTTCTTTAAGCGGGTTGGTCCAACTTTGGCTGCTTTTAAAGGGCAGATCTTTTCACATGTGTCGTAGAAGACTACCCTTAAGTGGTATCGGGCATTTTTAGACTTCATCCAAAATGGGTACAATTGATCTCCATAGGACATGATCAAGCAAATTTGGACAACCCGCTTAACATGTGAAAGCGCCGTAGGAATTCTAAAAATTCTCATCTTTGAGGTGTCTGGCTGAAGTTTTTTCCATGAGACGAAGCCTAAAAATTCAATTTCAATTTATTATTAACAAACACAACCTTAGGTTACTTTACAGTGTTTGAGCTTAAATTATATTAAATTAAACAGAATTTAACTTAATTACGTTGGAAGTCTTAACTATAACATTAATTCATGTAGAGGTGGTAAGAGATTCCAAAAGGAAAAGAAAAGGAATAGGGGAAAGCTGGAAGAAAATAAGAAAATTAAACGAAAGGACCGTATGCACGATTAATTAGGCAAAATGTTGTAGCAGCTCGGTTTTGAAGCGCAGCGGATTATGTATTGCTTTAAGCTTCTCAGGCAAAGATTTCCAATGGCGAACAGAAAAAACGAAGAGCTTGCGTTCAGTTATTAAGTTGCAATACTTCATATTAACCAGGTTCAACAAAAGAGGCGATCTGGTAAATTGAAGGCGTTCCTTAAGGCATTCGGGTTCTTGTGTTGCTATGACCTTGTGTAGAAGTATTAGACATTTTATCTTGAGTAGATTATCAAAGCTTACAGAGGATAGCTGTCTGGAAAAAGAGGATATGTGTTCACGATGTTTAACACCATACATATATCGTATATATTATTGTATAGGACATTAAGCTTGCTAAGGCACACTGTCACAACTGGCATATACTTCACAACCATAAAGAAGGGTTGGTAGCAAAAATGTTTTAGCTGGAAGCAGTCGAATTTTCACTGGGGTAAAGTGTTGAGTCGTCCAAAGAGAGCGAAGCATTCCATAGACCCTGCCTGTGGCATCATATATGTGGTTATCCAAGTTAAAGTTCTGTTGAAAATTACTCCTAGATTTTTAGCAGTGTTCATATATTTTATAACCGAGTTGTTTAGTTTTAACTCATCGAAGTCATCAATTGGCATGGACTTCTTATAAATTAGTATGCACTGCGATTTGCTGGGATTTAGAAATAGCTCATTATGACAAACCCACTTGTTTACGATTTCTAGGTCGGTATTGATATTTCTAATACAGTTATTGACAGATCCAATGGGGCAACTGACAAATAATTGAACATCGTTCGCATAAATATGAATATTACAGTAGTTTAACACCCTTTCAAGGTCATTTATGTATAACACAAAAAGCAGTGGACCAAGAATCGAGCCTTGAGGAATACCCTTGCTTGTCGATAAATAATTGGACATACTGTTGCCGGCGCAAACAGCTTGCGACCGGTCGCTGAGGTAGGAAAGTAGCAAACGTAAAGATGGCGATGAAAAATTGAAAAGCTTTGAGTTTCATGGTGAGAATGTCATGGTCAACAGTGCCAAAGGCCGAAAGCCAAAAGCGTTAAAAGAGTAATAAAGTTGTTGTTAATGTTTAGCCTAATATCGGCCGATACCTTGATTAAATCAGTAGTACAGCTTCGGTTGTCTACACATTTCTCGGTTTTTCGTGCAACAGTATTCTCGAACGTTTATCTATCGTCATCTCCTCTTTGTGTCACATTCGCACTCTCTCGCTCTCGCGCCATGTACCTAAACAGCTGTAGTTGTGGTAGTGACGCTAGTGATGGAAATACGCTAGAGTTGGGAGGTGAGCGATTCTTGAGAACATTCGCCACACTGCCCTCCGATCGTCCCGATCAGACACATTTCCCGATCCAAACGTTGCTAGCCTCTCCAGGTGAACCACCTTCATTTTGTTTCGTGGTCTTCCAATAGTTTGTATGCGGTAGACAACATCATTTATCCGCTTTATTACTTTATACGGGCCTTCCCAGTTACATTGCAGTTTTGAGGACAACCCGTTTCTTATCCACTACCTTCCTCATGTGCTCTTCCAAGGTTCGATTGAAACGTTCCACCATGCCATCTGACTGAGGATGCAGTGCAGTTGTTCGAGTTTTCCGAATACCCAATATCTTGCACATTTCTTGGAATACGACTGATTCGAAATTCCTGCCTTGGTCAGAATGTAACTCTATCGGTACACCAAACCTCGCTATCCAATTGTTAGTGAACACCTCTGCAATGGTTTCTGCCTCTTGATTTGGAATCGGGTAAACTTCTGGGCATTTGCTGAAATAGTCGATAACAACTAATACGTACTTGTTCCCGAGTTTGCTAGTAGGAAATGGTCCAGATACATGGCATGGCAATCCTCTCAAACGGTGCACCTGTGTTGTACTGCTTCATCTGTCCATGGCTTCTCGACTTCGGACCCTTTGCTTTGATGCACACCTCACAGTTGGCAATCCACTCTGCGATCGACTGCCGGCAACCAACCCAATAGAATCTCTGCTTGACTTTCTCCAACGTTTTCGTGACTCCGAGATAACCTCCACTTGGACCATTATGTAGCTCATTCAAAACATCAGAGATTTTCACATCTATAACATCTTCCTTGGCCTCAGCTTTCGAACAATGCTTGCATTCTAGGTTACATGGTCGCCGGGACATTGCATCAGCATTGCCGTGGTTGCTGCCTTTGCGATGCTCTTTGGAAAAGTCATAACTTTGTAGTCGCTCTATCCACCGTGCCAATTGACCTTCCGGATTACGGAACTGCAAGAGCCATTTCAAGGCTGCATGGTCTGTCCTGACGTGGAATCGCTGTCCATAGAGATACTTGTGGAAATGCTTGATGCACTCCACCAATGCCAGTAGTTCTCTCCGTGTTACACAATAGTTCCTTTCGGGCTTCCCAATTGTGCGGCTATAGTACGCCACTACCTTCTCCTGCCCATCGACAATCTGTGACAAAACTCCTCCAATCGCGTAACCGCTCGCGTCTGTATCCAAAATAAATGTTGAGCCTGGGATTGGATACGCTAACATTGGGGCAGTGCACAGCCATTCCTTCAAGGTTCGGAAAGCCACTTCATGTTCCTTCTTCCAATCAAATGACATATTCTTTCTGGTCAACTCATGAAGGCTACAGGCTACGCTGTCAAAATTCGGTACAAATCGACGATAATACGTGCACAGTCCGAGGAAACTTCGTAGCTCATGCAAATTTTTCGGTCTTCGCCAATCCTTTACTGCTTCGATCTTCTCTTTAGCAGTGCAAATTCCCTCCGTAGTAACCTTGTGACCTAAGTAACTTACTTCCTTCTTGAACAATGCACACTTTCTGGGACTTAATTTCAGACCGGCGCCAGCTATCCTTTGGAAAACTTCCTCCAAGTTCTTAAGGTGTTCCTCAAAGCTTTTTCCTAGCACGATGATCTCATCCAGGTACACCAAACATGTTTTCCAATGGAGTCCTTTCAATACTTGATCCATGAGTCTCTCAAAAGTAGCTGGAGCGTTACATAGTCCAAAGGGCAGTACCGTAAATTGCCACAGCCCCTCTCCAATGCTGAAGGCTGTCTTTTCCTTATCCTCATCTTTAACCTCTACTTGCCAATAGCCGCTTTTCAAGTCCAGTGTTGAGAACCATTTCGTACCAGATAGTGAGTCCAGAGTATCGTCAATTCTGGGCAATGGATAGCTGTCCTTTTTCGTTACGTCGTTCAATTTCCGGTAGTCCACACAGAACCGCATTTTTCCATCCTTTTTCTTCACTAGCACTACCGGTGAGCTCCATGGACTAGCTGATGGTTCGATCACGCCGCTGTCACTCATTTCTTGTATAATTTCTCTTACCACTTGGCGTTTGCCCAATGGAACACTTCGAGGAGCTTGGCGGATTGGTCTCGCGTCACCGGTATCAATGTGATGCTTCACTACATTGGTCCGACCTGGTTTGGAGCCATCCTTGTCAAATATGGTAGAGTACTTTAGTAGAAGTTGTTTTGCCTTACTCTGGTGGTCTTCTTCGAGATCTTGCGTCCACGCCTTGATATCATCTGATAGATTAATGTTTCTGGTAGAGACATTTTCCTGGAGCTGTTCACAATTTATAACCACCTCCACCTCCTGACATTGTCCCAATATAGCTCCTTTGGAAAGCTTGATTGGCGATCGAAACTCATTTAGTACTCTTACCGGTATACGTCCATCTTGATTTGTCATAGCTAGTGTTTTTCCTACTAGTATATCCGTCTTTGATTTGTTTGCTGCCTCGACAACCCACAATTTGTTTGTCCCATAATCTCCATCAATTCTTGCCCAAACGACTGCCTCCGACTTCGGTGGAATTTGTTGACTATCTTCCACGAGTACCCGCTTACTGATGTACTTGTTCTCGTAACCAAAATTGAGTGGCACATCCATGTTCTTATAGCTCATAGTCCTGTTTTGCATGTCGATCTTGATGCCTTGGTTGCTTAAGAAATCCACACCAACTATGATGTCATCAACAATATCTGCCACTATAAAATTGTGCAGTACGGTGACATTTCCAATTCGATTTCACATGTTATTTCTCCTTGGACTTGAGTGTCCTCACCAGTCGCCGTACGCAATTTATTTATTTATTTATTTATGTAATGGCCTCACTTCTTTGTTGACTAAATCAGATCGAATGATGGAATGAGATGCGCCCGTATCAATAGTCAGTAAACGCTCTTTTCCGTCCACAAGTCCTCCAACAGTAACATTACTTGACTTCCTTCCGATCTGTGAGACAGAGATTATGGGGCATCCGATTGCGGGAGCCAGCCTACGCCCCTTGCGGCTGACTCTCTTTAGTTTAACGGTTGGTTGGATTGGGAGACTTTCTCATCTCCTTCAGCCTTGCGCTTACGTCCGCTGGCATTACTGGAATTATTGGAGCTAGATCCAGACCCACAATAACGTGCAATATGACCAGATTTTCCGCACTTGAAGCATTTAATGGCCGCTTCATTTTTCTGTTGATTTCCGTTTATTGCTTCTAGGATTGCGTCCACCCATTCTGGTCGTTCTACTTCCACACGATGAGCTTTGTACGCTGGTTTGGACAAAAGTGATGCTGTTTCTTGAGTTAGAGCATGTGATACCGTCTCCGCAAATGATCTCTTTGGATTTGCATAGGTGGCCTGCTTCGTCTCCACGTCACGTATTCCATTTATGAAACTTTGGATTTTTACCCTTTCGATGTATTCCACGGGTGCGTCTGCGTTTGCCAGATGGGCTAACCTCTCGATATCTGATGCAAACTCCTGCAATGTCTCATTAGTCTTCTGGAAGCGATTCTGTAGCTCTATTTGATGTATCTGTCTCCTATGCTCGCTGCCGTAACGTCTTCGGTTCCCATCAACGCTTCATAGTTGTTTCTTTCAGCGTCCGGAATAGTCTGTAAGATTTCGGCTGCAGGTCCTTTCAATGCCACAAATAAAGCAGCGACTTAGTCCTCACCGCCCCAGTTGTTCACAGCTGCTGTCTTCTCAAATTGTAGCTTAAATACCTGGAAAGGAACAGAACGTCAAAGGATGGGGTTTTTACCTTGGGTGTGCTTGTTGAAACAGATGGACGATTCAGCTGCAACTCTTGGATACGTCCTCTCAGCGCATTGACTTCAACGTCCATTTTATCCTGGAGCTGTGCAATCTTTGCATCTTGTGCTTCCAGGTTTGAGGACACCAACACCTCCTGTGCTTCCAACTGCGAAGTGATAAATGACCGCTGTTCCTCCATTTGAGCGGAGATCTGTGATGACACCTGTTCCAGCCGAGATGTCATGCAAGTTTTCTGTTGTTCCAACTGAAATGCCATGCAAGTTTTCTGTTCTTCAAACTTTGATGTTATATTCGTCGACATCTGAGCCAATACAGCCAACAGCGAGTTTGTGTCCACATTTGCCACTGAATCCGGAGTATCCTTTTGCTCTTCTATTTTCGTCGCTCCTTCTTCCGAAAGCTGAAAAACATAATTGTCAACGTTGATTCCTTCCGCTTCCATAGCCTCGCGTAGACGTGATTGTAGCTCTGGCTTATTGCCTGTTGTTACCATTCCACGTTTCTCCAACTCGTTTTTGAGTTGTTGGATCTTCAAGTCATTAAACTTTGCCATATCCTTGTTACCTTTACAATGTCGTTGTTATCCTTTTCAATGTCCGTGTTATCCTTTTCAATTTCCTTGTTATCCTTTTCAATGTCCTTGTATTTATTTAACAATACCGCTTCTGACACCAATTGTGACGAATTCGATGAATCCTCGACTATTTTCCCTGAGTTCGATCACTGTACGTTAAATAAAACACTCCGATTTTGCTTAATAAGTAGTACGCTTTATTCAGTACTAAAAACCGTAGTACAATTTCGCGGGTTAATTCACTGTTCAGTACTTCACTGCACAACACTTCAAAATAAACTGACTCAAGTGCGTTGTCTTTGCGCGGTTTATATACCCTAGCAGACAGCAGCTTCACAACCTAGAAATGTCTACACATTTCTGGTTTATTCGTGCAACAGTGTTCTCGAAGCGTTTATCTATCGTCATCTCCTCTTTGTGCCACATTCACAAATACGTGAGCTACATCTCCCTCTCTCGCTCTCACGTCATGTATGTAAACAGCTGTAGTTGTGGTAGTGACGCTAGTGGTGGAAATACACTAGTGCTGGAAGATGAGCGATTCTTGATAACATTCGCCACAATACCAACAACTTAATATGTTAAACTATTCTTGGTAACTATTGTTTGTATAAAATTATTGTTGTTGCACAAACAAGATTGATTGAACCGCACGAAAATGCACAAATATTATTAAAATACACGGCAACTTTATATGTAATCCACTTATAGCTGATATTTCTTTATAATGAACACCGTTAAAGGGATTATAAAAATATTTAACTTGTAAAAAAAGTAAAATAAACAAAAAACTTTAAGAGCGATCAAAAGCACGTCGATTAGATAAAGAGGTTGCCAGATATATGTATCTATATTTCTACATATTCATTTTTCTGAATGTATACATAAGTTTGTATATATATCATTTTATATACTAAAACCCGGCAGGGGCATGCCTGACTGTTTTAACCAAGGCAAACCCTAGTCATTTTAACACCAAATAAATATAGTTTAAAAAAACTAAAACTCACGATTTTAAAGAGTATTGAAGTAAAAAGTTGAAAATAATTTTAAAACCCCTACTGCGTTTTCCGTTTTGTTCCATAAGCTTCGTTTTTTATTTAAATCAAGGTCTGAAACCGATTAAAATAACGTTCCGATTTCGGTTTCAGTTTTTGCAACGTGTTTCGGTTTCGGTTCCGGTTTCGTTCTTCAAAATTTATTTCGGTTTCGGTTACGGTTTCGTTCCGGTTTCGGTTTCCAAATAAAAACACGAAAAAAAAAATTTACTACTAAAATACTCAACTACCTATGTAGCTACGAAATAGGTCTGAATTTTCATAACTTTTTTCCTGCGGCCATGATGGGATTTCTCCAATATAATAATTTATTAACGCTATGCATGGATGAAATTTCTGAAAAACAAATTCCTAAAGTTAACTCTACTTTTTTATTAAAAAAATATTAAAATGGAAGCCAACTGAAATGTATAAATCGGTAAAAACATTAAAATTAGTGGCGCTTTCCGAGACAAGCCTGAACATTTCTTTTTCGGATCTCGTAAATTTGTTTCGATCGCTTCATTCAACTATAGTCAAAACGTGGCTCGACAATCTTCCATGAAAACTTTCAGGGTACCTGTTTGTAAAAGGAAGTACCTATGTGCCCACTCACAGAAGTAAGGTATTGAAAAAAATTCAAAACCGTTTGGAACCGGTTCCGGCTTTTGAAACGGTTTCGGTTTCGGTCTTTTCCAGATCAAAATAACGGTTACGGTTTCGGTTTCGGTTTTGAAAAATGAATCGGTTTTAATCGGTTACGGTTACGGTTTCGGTTTCGGTTTCAGTCCTTGATTTAAATTATTTTTACCTTTTTAGTGCAATATTCTTTAAAACTTGTGGTTTTACTCTTTAAACTATATTTATTTTTTATTTTTTAGTTAAATGTGTTATTAAGTAATCGATAAATATATCGAAGTATACCGCATTGCAGACGCAACCTCTGGGCCTCCACTTTCGTTTGATACCCATATTGTAGGCAATTTTCAAAATTTTGGACAACCTCATTTTGACCGATAACTCAGTTATCGATAAATACATATATTGAAATATTCCAAAGTCCAATAGAAACCTGTAGACCTTTCCTTTCGTTTTATACCCAGATTGTAGGCATTATGACCGATTACTTAGTTATCGATAAATATATCGAAGTCCAAATGCAACCCCCAATCGTTAGACACCCATATTGAAGGCACATTTTAAGGTTTTTGTGACAGTCATATGCCACTATCGGGTAGACTAAAGTAGAGTTACATACAAGCAAGCAAACATACATATGAATGTATGTACAAATAAAGCTTATGAAAGCGTAGTAAAAAAACCAACATTTTGTGGGAAAAGCGTCGAGCGCTCGATATACGAAAATTATGGCACAAAGCGGACCACGCTTTTTCCACAATAGTACACAGAGCAAAAAGTCACATAAAATGCCCTGTAAATCAGAACAAAGTTTAGCGGATTTCTCTATGATATTTTTCCTATAAGATGCCCGTCTCATTATGACTGGGTGTCTCTTTTTAATAAAACTGAGTAGATAATAACATAATGTTAAGAAGATTTTATTTTTAATATTTCAAATTAAAAAAAAAAAAATGAACGCTCAACCCAGATGTCTAGTCTAGTCTAATCTACACTACCATGCCATCGTATACTTAACTTGCCAACGTCTAATTACAACCTTTGTTTCTTTTGCCTCACCACATGTCCACTTGCCTTATTGCCTTCACCGCGAATCGAACTAAGAATTATAAACTGCTGAACGGAGATCTCTACCATGATGCTATCGTGAACTTGTGCTTGGTAGCGTCGAATTACACATTTGAAGAAGGTATACTTTTATGTACATATGTTGTATGTACATATGTTGTATGTACATATGTTAAGACGTTAATAGCAAAATTTGAATTAATAAGAGATCTTTTAAAAATAAATAGTTTTCCTTTTTAATAAATTCAATATGAATCTACACCATTTCAAGTTGGATTTTAGAAAATGTCAAGTGGATTTTAGAATGCGTCAATTGGATTTCAGAATAGTCAATTGGATTTTAGAAAGCGTCAGTTGGAGTTTAGTATAGTCAATCGGATATTAGAAAGAGTCAATTGAATTTTAGAAACAGTTAATTGGATTTTTAAAAGCGCCAATTGGATTCTAGAAAACGTCAATTGGATTTTAGAAAACTGGAAATTGTTCAGTTGGACTTTAGAAAGTGTGAATTGGATTTTATAATTGTTAATTAGATTTTGGAAAGCGTAAATTGGAATTTAGAATTGTCAATTGGATTTTAGAAAGCGTCATTTGGATTCTAGAACAGTCAATTGGATTTTAGAAAGCGTCAGTGGATTTTAGAAAACGTAAATTGGATTTTAGAAAACTGGAAATTGTTCAGTTGGACTTTAGAAAGTGTCAATTGGGTTTTAGAAAGCGTGAATTGGATTTTGGGAAGCGTCAATTGGATTTTAGAAAACGTAAAATGGATTTTAGAAAGCATAAATTGTATTTAAGAATAGTCAATTGGAAATTAGAAAGCGTCAATTGGATTTTAGAAAACGCAATTTGGATTTCGGAAAGCGTAAATTGGATTTAAGAAAATTTGTACTGCACAATTTGAATCTGATATATACTTTGCAATAAACTTCAATTTGTTTTGCCGGCATACCCGGGGCGGTCAAGGGTCGGCAGACATGCTGTGCAGCAGCTTTCTGCAGCCAGAGTGCCAAACGTCCCCTTGATAGCAATCGCAGCATCAGGGATTGTGACTGTTGACAGACAACAAGGCTCATTTAATTCATCTGCTTGCGGTTTATGGGCACATAATATGTTGGACGCGTGGGAGCAACAGGGAAATAGCCTTAGCGACTTCTACGGCTGGGACCATATAGCCCTATGCTAAACCCCGTCGAAATTATTTGGGCAAAAGTGAAGATCTACGTGAAAAGCCAAATGGAAGTTCCCATTACAGTAGGCTCCGGAGTACGCGAGCAAAGATTACAGTACGTTGAAACGCTTATAGACGCCGCTAAGGCAACGATAACTGGAGGAGATTGCGCCAGGGCAGTGCAGCACAGCTCCACTTTTTACGCTGCTGCAATGGCAAGAGAGGACATGCCGGTCGGTGAATGAACATTTATTTTTTTTACATGATCTGTTAGTATACTTTTCCTTATAACTCTTACTTATTTAAAATAACCGTATTAACCATCTGTTATAACTCGTTCCTAAACTATGTAATTTAACCTATTCATATTCACATTTCAAATGTATGTACATTTACATAGATAAGTATTCTTTAATAATGCTATTGCTTGTTCATTACCATGTTGTTGCTATTATATGTACATATGCATACGTAGCGTGTGAATTACTATTTTCAAAATACAATTGACGCTTTCCAAAATCCAATTTACGTTTTCTAATTTACAATTGCCCTTTTCTAGAATCCAATTGACGCTTTCTAAATTTCAATTGACTATTCTAAAATACAAGTGACACTTTCTAAAGTTCAGTTTACAATATCTAAAATCAAATTGTCGCTTTCCAAAATCCAATTGACAATTCTAAAATACAATTAACACTTTCTTAAGTCCAACTGAACAATTTCCAGTTTTCTAAAATCCAATTTACGTTTTCTAAAATCCAATTAACACTTTCTAATTTCCAATTGACTATTCTAAAATCCAAATAACGCTTTCTAAAATCCAATTGAAAATTCCAAATTCCAATTGACGCTTTCCAAAATCCAATTAACAATTCTAAATTCCAATTGACACTTTCTAAAGTCCAACTGAACAGTTTCCAGTTTTCTAAAATCCAATTTACGTTTTCTAGAATCCAATTAACACTTTATAATTTCCAATTGACTATTCTAAAATCCAATTTACACTTTCTAAAATCCAATTGACAGTTCTAAAATCCAACTAACGCTTTCTGAAATCCAATTAACAATTCTAAAATCCAATTAACGCTTTCTGAAATCCAACTTGAAATGGTGTAGTGAAAATAAGAGGATGTTCTCATTAATTTACTTTATACCAATTTTCTCATAAAAACAAGCAGATTTCTTCTAAAAACTGAGCGTTTTTGACAAAAGTACATAAAAAATTCATAAATAAGAAGCTAACTCCTTCTTTTTAGCCGATTTCCTTTTCAATAAATTTGAGAAGAAATTCAAGCTAAAATCTAAAAGATTTCCTAGCACGAATTTCTTCAAATTTGTCCCAACTCGCTCCCCCCGGCCAAAAAGCTTTTTTAGACGTCGATCTCTTTGATTATAGGTGAACTTTTTGGCTCTGTGTACTGTGTAGGGTTTTTAAATTTATTTTCAACTTTTTAGTTCAATACTCTTTAAAAGTGTGAGTTTTAGTTTTTTTAAACTATATTTATTTTTTACTTTTTAGTCAAATGTCCTATGAAATTATCGATAAATATATCGAAATCCAAATGAAACCTGGGCCCCTCATCTTTCGTTTGATACCCGTATTGTAGGGAAATTAAAAGGTTTTTGAGCGATCACATTTTGACCGATTACTCAGTTATCGATAAGATTATCGAAATATATTGAAGTCCAAATGAAACCTGGGACCTTCCGCTTTCGTTTGATACCCATATTTTAGGGGAATTTTAAGGTTTTTGGGCATTCACATTTTGACCGATAACTCAGTTATCGATAAATGTATCGAAAAATGTCGAAGTACAAATGAAACCTGGGGCCTTCCCCTTTCATTTGATACCCATATTGAAGGGAAATTTTAAGGTTTTCGGGCAACCACATTTTGACCGATAACTCAGTTATCGATAAATTTATCGAAATATGTCGATGTCCAAATGAGACCTGGGGCCTTCCCCTTTCGTTTGGTACCCATATTGTAGGGAAATGTTAAGGTTTTTGGGCATTCACATTTTGACCGATAACTCAGTTATCGATAAATGTATCGAAAAATGTCGAAGTACGAATGAAACCTGGGGACTTCCCCTTTCGTTTGATTCCCATATTGTAGGAAAATTTTAAGGTTTTCGGGCAACCACATTTTGACCGATAACTCAGTTATCGATAAATTTATCGAAATATGTCGATGTCCAAATGAAACCTGGGGCCTTCCCCTTTCGTTTGATACCCATATTTTAGGGGAATTTTAAGGTTTTTGGGTAATCATATTTTGACCGATAACTCAGTTATCGATAAATTTATGGAAATATATCGGGGTCCAAATGAAACCTGGGGCCTTCCCCTTTCGTTTGATACCCATATTGAAGGGAAATTTTAAGGTTTTCGGGCAACCACATTTTGACCGATAACTCAGTTATCGATCAATTTATCGAAATATGTCGATGTCCAAATGAAACCTGGGGCCTTCCCCTTTCGTTTGATACCCATATTTTAGGGGAATTTTAAGGTTTTTGGGTAATCATATTTTGACCGATAACTCAGTTATCGATAAATTTATGGAAATATATCGGGGTCCAAATGAAACCTGGGGCCTTCCCCTTTCGTTTCATACCCATATTGTAGGGAAATTTCAAGGTTTTCGGGCAACCACATTTTGACCAATAACTCAGTTATCGATAAATTTATCGAAATATGTCGACGTCCAAATGAAACCTGGGGCCTTCCCCTTTCGTTTGGTACCCATATTGTAGGGAAATGTTAAGGTTTTTGGGCATTCACATTTTGACCGATAACTCAGTTATCGATAAATGTATCGAAAAATGTCGAAGTACGAATGAAACCTGGGGACTTCCCCTTTCGTTTGATTCCCATATTGTAGGAAAATTTTAAGGTTTTCGGGCAACCACATTTTGACCGATAACTCAGTTATCGATAAATTTATCGAAATATGTCGATGTCCAAATGAAACCTGGGGCCTTCCCCTTTCGTTTGGTACCCATATTGTAGGGAAATGTTAAGGTTTTTGGGCATTCACATTTTGACCGATAACTCAGTTATCGATAAATGTATCGAAAAATGTCGAAGTACGAATGAAACCTGGGACTTCCCCTTTCGTTTGATTCCCATATTGTAGGAAAATTTTATGGTTTTCGGGCAACCACATTTTGACCGATAACTCAGTTATCGATAAATTTATCGAAATATGTCGATGTCCAAATGAAACCTGGGGCCTTCCCCTTTCGTTTGGTACCCATATTATAGGGAAATTTTAAGGTTTTTGGGCAGACACATTTTGACCGATAAATCAGTTATCGATCAATTTATCGAAAAATATCGAAGTACGTATGAAACCTGGGGACTTCCCCTTTCGTTTGATTCCCATATTGTAGGAAAATTTTAAGGTTTTCGACCTACCACATTTTGACCGATAACTCATTTATCGATAAATTTATCGAAATATATCGATGTCCAAATGAAAGCTGGCGCGTTCCCCTTTCGTTACGTACCCATATTGTAGGGAAATTTTAAGGTTTTTGGGCAATCATATTTTGACCGATAAATCAGTTATCGATAAATTTATAGGAATATATCGAGGTCCAAATGAAACCTGGGACCTTCCCCTTTCGTTTGATACCCATTTTGTAGGGAAATCTTAAGGTTTTCGGCCAACCACATTTTTTTATTATTATTATTTATTTATTATAACTCTTAGAGCCTAGTTCAACACTTATAAATATATATAATAGTTTAAATACGCATTTTCAAAAAAGAAAATTTCAATTTACATATGTATGTGTTTTAAATTATTTTAACCCTAGAATCGTAATACAGTTTTACCATACGTTAATGCTAATATACGTAAATTTTACGTACTACACCGTTTGGGGCAGTAATTTTAGATAAATGTTTAATAAAAACCTGTTTTTCTTTTGTGTTGATTTTATTAAATGAAAGTACTAAGTTTTTTTGTTTTTAAAACTAAATAATAAGAATTTCTACATACATCCGTCGAATATTTTAATTTGATGCTCACCACACAGGGCAGCTTCATTATGTATTCAAAAAGAGGTAGTTGTCAGCCTTTTTTTTTTAAATAGTTACAAAGTTTTAAGTATAAAGGTTCGCCTTTTGGTGAAAAAGTTAAAGTAATTGCGTTTTATTAGGTTTATCACAGAAACTGTTCTTCAATTGTATAGAAAGTTTGGATAATAATACATACGTTAATGCTAAGACTACGTAAAATTTACGTACAAACTTTTTTTGTAAGAACGATAAAAGCGAACCAGGAACTGACAATTGATTAATTATTCACTTTTTAATGAAAAAATAAAATGAAGAAAGCACTGCCGAGTGCTCACAGCTATGCGGAACTGCGGTAAACTGTAACGGCACTTTTTATGAGACATACACGTAAAATTTACGTATATTACCATTCTAGGGTTAAATAATGTTGCAAAACAAAATAAGTTGAAACATGTACCATAATCGACACAAATAATAACCCTATCTTATATTTATCGATTTCGTGTAATCACACAATCTTTTTTTGAATAAATTATTATCACAATTTTTTATACTTTCTGGGAGCTCATTGAAACATTTTAGCTCTTTATAAAAACGACTATTTTTTCAGATTCGGTTTTATAATTAGGTGGCTTAAAATGATTTCTCTGTCTTGTATTCCTATCATGGACCTCGTAGTTAAATTTAATATTTGTTCTCAGATAATCAGGCAGATTTCCGTTTTTATGTTGAAAATGAATTTCATATCGTGAAAAAATATGAGTTGCTTAACACTCATCCAATTCAAGCTAAGTAGCATATCTTTTATAGGAGTATCATAACGTTTACACAATATGAAGCGCATGGCTTTATTCTGAATTTATTGAAGTTTTTCAATTTGCGAATCTTTCATTATAAAGAAAATTGTAGAACAATAAATGAAATAAGGCCCGACTATAGATCTGTATACTTTTATCTTATAATACTTGCTAAGATTTTTACAAGTTCGTTGAATGAGCCATAACTTTCTCGCTATTTTACTTATTGCGTAATCGATATGAACGTCAAACTTTAATTTGCAATCTACTTATTTGGATACCCAGGTACTTGAACGTTTTCAATTTCCATATTATTCCATATTATTTATTTTAACGGGTTCAAGACAAGCTATGTTTTTCCTTGTTATTAACACCACACCTTGGATCATCGGGTGTACAAGAAGTTTATAAAGTAAGAAAAACACATGGCAAATATTACAAAGAATATAAATGCAAGATTGCATGCAGCGCACATGGCTCAAAGCGTTAAGAGAACGCAATGCCAATGCAGTCTGGTAGGTTCGATGCCAGCCAGACCGGATAAAACACTACGTCTAAATGCTTGGTCGCATGGAAACTAGTCAGTGAATTACCATTCCGCTGTATAAAATTTTGCATTCAATTCTTTCTAATACCTATAATATATTTGGTTTTTTCGATGTTAATTTTCAGTTTGTTTGCACATAGCCAAATATAGAGAGAATTAAGATCACGTTGTAATTTTTCTCTTATATCATTTTCGTTTTTATCATTTATGGATATAAGCGCATCGTCAGCAAATAGTTTTATGGAACTAAATTTTAATACAGAATTGATATCATTAATGTATATATTGAATAAGATTGGAGCCAAGACGGAGCCTTGCGGTAAGCCAATCTTAACGTCTATTTCTTCTGATAGGGTCGAACCAATTATGGTTCGTTGATTACGATTTGTCAAAAAATTTCTAAACCCTTCTAACTCCACATCTTTAATACCAATGCCCTCTAATTTTTCAAGTAAAATTTTCTGATCGATTGTTTCAAATGCTCTTTTAAGAACAATGAAAACTGCTATTATCGACTTTTTGTTATTAAGTTCTTCTTTCCATTCAGCTATCACCATGTTTAATGCTGTTTCACAAGAGTGTTTTTGCCGAAATCCTGACTGTTGCGGTATAAGTATATTATTACTTTCTAAATATTGTACTAATTGATTTTTCACTACAATTTCTAAAAAAATTTCATCGCTTGCCAATGTGTTTATTGGTCGTAGCTCTTCTGCTTTGACCGTGTTTTTGACTTTTTCTATAGGGACAATGGTCGAAGTTTTCCATATAGGAGGAAATATGCCACTACTCATACTTTCATTTATTATTTTAGCATAGAAAAATCCTAAATAAGGTACCACATCTTTAACCACACCATCTGATAATAATGTTTTTTCCACCTCTCTTTGCCGGAAACTTATTCACAATTTCTTCAATATCAACCGTACTAACTGGGGCAAATTTAAAAACATAGTTTGGCTGATTAGATATATTGACGTCTCTATAAACTACTTCAATTTTACTGCAAATATCTGTAACACTGTCAACAAAATACGTATTCAGTTGGTTTGCGATATCAGATTCATCATAATAAATGTTACCATTTATTATTATTTTCTTAATTACGGAACTTTCTTATCCCATACTAATTGCCTGTTTCAAATATTTCCACATCATTTTACTATCACGGCTATGGCTATCTATTTTATACTCCATATACTTGGCTTTTTTTAATTTTAATAAGCTTTTTATATTCATTTTTTGTATTTCGGTATTCATCCCATTCTCCCGATATTTGGGCCTGCTTATATACATAGCTGAAATTTATATTTATTCATATTCGCTAGCTCACTGTCATACCATTTATTCATAATTATACCTTTCATGAACATGAAATGGTATTATAACTTTGGTCCTATGTTTGTAAGTATGAGAAGAAGAAGAGATGGACCCATCAATAAGTATACCGAAATGACCAGGATGACATGCTGAGTTGATTTAGCCATGTCCGTCTGTCCGTCTGTCTGTTTGAACGCAAACTAGTCCCTCAATTTTTGAGATATCTGGCTGAAATTTTGTATGTGGAATCATTTTTGTATAGGAATCATTTGTCGGAACTGGCAAGATCGGACCAGTATAACATTTAGCCCCCATACAACCGATTGTTCAGATATAAGGTTTTTTGACCAAAACTTCTGCAATTAAAAAGTTAGGAACGTAAAATTTTGCAACTCGAGTACTTTTTATTTATGTAGTGTATATAGTGAAAATCAACAAGATCGGGCAAATGTAACATATAGCCCCATACAACCGATTGTTCAGATATAAGGATTTTTGGCCAAAACTTCTGCAATTAAAAAGTTAGGAACGTAAAATTTTGCAACTCGAGTACTTTTTATTTATGTACTGTATATAGTGAAAATCAACAAGATCGGGCAAGTGTAACATATAGCCCCCATACAACCGATTGTTCAGATATAAGGTTTTTTGACCAAAACTTCTGCAATTAAAAAGTTAGGAACGTAAAATTTTGCAACTCGAGTACTTTCTATTTATGTAGTGTATGGAGTGAAAATCAACAAGATCGGGAAAATGTAACATATAGCCCCCATACAACCGATTGTTCAGATATAAGGATTTTTGGCCAAAACTTCTGCAATTAAAAAGTTAGGAACATAAAATTTTGCAACTTGAGTACTTTCAATTTATGTAATGTGTAGAGGAAAATCAAGAAGATCGGGTAAATATAACATATAGCCCCATACAACCGGTTGTTCCGATATAAGGTTTTTTGGCCAATAGTTCCGCATTTATAAAGTTAGGAACATACAATTTTGCAACTTGAGTACGTTCTATTTATGTTGTGTGTAGAGTGAAAAATGATAAGATCGAGTCATTATGACATATGTATACCTCCCATACAATCGATTGTTCCGGTATAAGAAATTTGGGCCATAACTACCGCCAATTAAAAAGTTAGGAACGTGAAATATTGCACCTTTAGTACTTTCTACATATGTAATGTGTATAGTGTAAGTCAGTACAATTGAACACGTATAATCCTCCATACAATCGATGGTTCCGATAACTCGGATCCTATTATTTTGTAAGTTTTTTTAAATTATAACAAAGATGTGTAATGTGTATAGTAAATATAGTTAAATTGAAACAGGCTGTACTGGGGATCGAACAGTGAAAATCGTGACGCTTATTCATGAAAGGTATATAGCCTTCGGCACAGCCGAAGACAGCTTTCCTTACTTGTTTTTAAATGAACTTCCTTTTCATAAGTCAGGCTTCGCATAGCATTCAAAATATTATTATTAATATGTAACACCTTAGTCTCCATATCAAATCGATCAAAATTACTGAAATTACTTAGGCGCAGTTGATTCATAAGTGCTTCACTATTGTAATACTCCCAAGAGGTTATTTTGATTATGCTTCTCATCCGAAATTTGGAGACACTTTCAAGTTTAAATTGAATAGTTTCATGATCCGAAATTTAATGTTCATCTAACACTATATCATTCATATTCGAGAACAGTAAGTCAATTTTGGTTTTGGATATACATATCCGTTATACGAGTATCAAAGTTAACTTTTTGGTGCATAGAATATGCCTTAAAGAGATAAATTAATTGAGTGCTGTATGTTGTTGTATAATTTAAGTTAATATTAAAGTCACCTATAAGAATGTTACTCTCAGACATTTCGCAGGTACTACCTAATATATTGCGCAAATAGTTTAAAAAATCAGCATCACTTGAGCTAGGTGACACACGAGTCCCATGCTATATTTAATCTTTTCCGCTTTAAGATATTTTCAAACGTTTCTTTATCTGTTTCAACAAGCGCATTAAAACATTCCTCCCTTCTACTCAAATTTTCAAAAATCTTTATAACTTCAAATGTTTTACCCTCACACATGCTATTTTGACCGATAACTCAGTTATCGATAAATTTATCGAAATATGTCGATGTCCAAATGAAACCTGGAACCCATATTGTAGGAATTTTTTAGGTTTTTGGGCAATCATATTTTGACCGATAACTCAGTTATAGATAAATTTATCGAAATATATCGAGGTCCAAATGAAACCTGGGGCCTTCCCCTTTCGTTTGATACCCATATTGTAGGGACATTTTACGGTTTTTGGGTCACTGGATCTTCGACTGAACGAGAGTCACATACATACAAGCAAACAAGCAAACAAACAAGCAAACATACAAGTGAAGCTAATAAAAGCGTGGTAAAAAAGGACATACTGCAGCCAAAGAACATTTCTGAGGAAGAAGATTTAATATTTAATATTTTGCAAATGATTTGTCAACTCTACAAAACACGGAAAAAACCTTAAAAAATTGATTTTTTTTTATATATTATTCCAATAGGCACGTTATTGTCTGCAGATATTTTTTAACTTCATGGCAAAACAGCAACTGTTTATTTGCACTATTCCCTCCTTACATCCTTTTATTCAATTTAACTTTTTATTTAGTTTTTTTTATTTTGTTTTGTTTTATTTTATTTTATTTTACTTTATTTTATTTTCTTTTGTTTTATTTTATTTCAATTTATTTTATTTTATTTGACTTTATTTTATTTTATTTTATTTACCTTTATTTTTTTTATTTTATACTTCTAATTTTATTTAATTTCTTTTGTTTTATTTTATTTCAATTTATTTTATTTTATTTTACTTTATTTTATTTTATTTATCTTTATTTTTTTATTTTATACTTTTAATTTTATTTTATTTTATTGAACACAATGTTGGCAATATCTCATATTCGTCTTAACTTGAGTTTGGCTTTTATCGCTTGTGGCAATAGCTGCTGAAGCCATTTTCTGTGTTTCATATAACATTTCCTACAAATTAAAAAAAAAACCATTTCTTAAGCACACATACACAGAAGGGTGTACAACGCCGAAGGACTTGGCATGGTGTAGCCCAGGGTTGTTTTTAAAACTCAACTGGCGCTGGCGCCACGGTTCAGGCAACCACCCGGACTTGGAATGGCGTAGCCCATGGCGGTAGTTATAGCACACACTCGGACTTGGCATTGAGTAGCCCAAGGTTATTTTTTTAAGCGCGGCCGAATGCCGCCTATGCAGAAGAGTGTACAACGCCGAAGGACTTGGCATGGTGTAGCTTGGAAAATATATGCGATTCTAAATGTACGGTTTGATTGAAATTTCCACACGGGGCTATTTACTTTTGAAAGCGGGCGTTATTTAAAAAAAGGAAATAATGCCCGAGGGAAAACCTTGAATGGTATTCAACAGCAAATTTGTAAGAAAAAATTTAAAACAGCATACCGCAAGCTCGGCGCAGAATCTCTTTGGGTTGTTTTTAAAACTCAACTGGCGCTGGCGCCACGGTTCAGGCAACCACCCGGACTTGGAATGGCGTAGCCCATGGCGGTAGTTATAGCACACACTCGGACTTGGCATTGAGTAGCCCAGGGTTATTTTTTTAAGCGCGGCCGAATGCCGCCTATGCAGAAGAGTGTACAACGCCGAAGGACTTGGCATGGTGTTCCTTGGAAAATATATGCGATTCTAAATGTACGGTAAACTAAGGGCCTACAAAAAAGCTCTGAGACAGGCGAAGAGAACCTCGTGGAGAAATTTCTGCACTGGCGTCGAAAAGGTCGACGACACAGCGAGACTTAGACGAGTCCTCTCGAAAAGTCAAACAACCATCAGCTATTTGCGAAAGCCTGACGGATCCTGGACCAGCACGGAAGAGGAAACCCTTGAGCTGCTCTTGAATACACATTTTCCGGGGAATCTGCATGATGCACCACTAGCACCTGCAACAAACCTGGCAGTAAATATACCCATCACTGAGGAAAGAGTAAGGTGGGCAGTTAAGAGCTTTGAACCGTATAAGGCTGCCGGGCCGGACGGGATTATCCCCGCGCAACTTATAAACACGTTGGAGACATCAGCTAAATGGCTGGTATTTCTCTTCACAGCCTGCCTGGCTCTCAACCACATTCCGGGCTCCTGGAGAAGCGCCACGGTAGTGTTTATCCCTAAGGCTGGGAAGGCATCCCACTACGAGCCAAAAGATTACAGACCGATCAGTCTCTCGTCCTTTGTACTCAAAACCTTTGAGAGGATACTAAGCGACTACCTTTCAACGACTATTGATAGCAACCTTATCTCTAGCTATCAGCATGCATACACCAAGAGTAAATCAACAGAAACTGCTCTGCACAGCCTAGTATCTGTCATTGAGAAATCGCTGTGTGAAAAGGACTACTGTCTCGTGGCCTTCTTAGATATTGAGGGGGCTTTCAACAATATAAGCCCGGAGGCGATCAACTCCGCTCTAACTAATCTGGGCGTAGATAGACCTCTAACTGGTTTAATTGACCAACTTCTAAGAGGAAGGAAAATAGCTTCTTCACTTGGTACGGTCGAGTTATCACGCTATGTCACAAGGGGAACGCCCCAGGGTGGTGTTCTTTCCCCGCTTTTATGGAACCTCACAGTCAACTCGTTGCTACGTGACACAAGCTGGGGGGGCGGGAAGATAGTGGCATACGCAGACGATTTAGCTATTGCATTCAGAGGCAAGTTCCCACAAACTCTGTGTGACCTGATGCAAGTAGCACTGCGAGAGGTTTCGAGGTGGTCCTCTCGCTGCGGACTTAGTATCAACCCGGGGAAAGTGGAACTTGTCCTCTTCACCAACCGGTACAAAATACCGCCACTAAGCCTACCAGAACTAGATGGCACGCGCCTGGGCTTGTCGGATAAGGCCAAGTTTCTAGGCATAGTTCTGGACAGGAAACTGAATTGGAAGGAGAATGTTCTTCAGCGCCAGAAGAAAGCTTGCATCGCTCTTTACACATGCAAAAGAGCCATTGGCAAAAAATGGGGGCTCAGCCCTAGAGTATGCAGTTGGATCTACACGGCCATCATTCGCCCAATCATGCTGTATGGAGTCGTCGTATGGTGGCCGGCACTGAGCAAGACAACATACCTGAATCTGTTGCGGAAAGTCCATAGATCCAATATGATCTGTATAAGCGGTGCGCTAAGGACAACGCCCAACGAAGCCCTCCAGGCCATTCTGGGCATTTTGCCACTTGATCTGGAAGGGTTTCGGTCAGCGGCGGCATCAGCTCTGCGCCTAAGAGAAACCTCCAGTTGGGGTGCGGGTACTATTGGACACTCCAGTATTCTGGAATCTTACAGCTTTCTCCCTCTAAGCACAGATCGTTGTGCGACCACTACAGTCGGGGATAGCTGCTTCAAAATAAACATTCCCAGCAGAGAAGACTGGGAGAGGACGGATTGGTGTCCCGAAACAAATGGTGGCACTTCCATATACACCGACGGCTCGAAGTTGGACGGCAGAGTTGGAGGAGGGGTTTATTCAAGGGATTTGGACCTTGAACTCTCCTTCAGACTACCTGATCATTGTAGCGTCTTCCAGGCGGAAGTCTCGGCAATCCGGGACGCCGCGGCCTGGTTAAGCAAACGTGTTATCGGAGGAGATATCACTATTTTCAGCGATAGCCAGGCGGCAATCAAATCCCTTGGCTCATACACGTTCAACTCTGAACTGACGCTCAGCTGTCGTCGATCTCTTCAGGAGATGGCCCAACAGAACCGCGTAAACCTCATATGGGTCCCGGGACATAGGGACATTGAGGGAAACTGTAAGGCAGACGAGCTTGCCAGGCAGGGCACGACCAAGCAGGTTCTTCGGGATAAAGAGCGCTTAGGTATGCCGTTTGCCACATGCAAACTAATGCTGAAGGAGCACACACTCCGTCAAGCCAACGAAAGATGGCTGCAATCCCCAGGGTGTCGGATATCGAAACAAACCTGGCCAAAATGGGATCTTAAAAGGTCTAGACGCATTTATGCCCTAACTAGGAGGGAAATCTGCATATTGATAGGGGCATTAACCGGTCACTGCCTCATTGGTAGGCATGCAGAAAGGCTAAGTGTGCCCTACCGACGATGCTGCAGGAGTTGCAAAGATGATGAGGAGGAGGAAACGGTGGAGCACCTCATCTGCAACTGTCCGGCTTTAAGCGGCGTGAGAACGCGCTTTTTGGGAGTTCCGTTCCTAGATAGTCTAAGCCAGATCGCGGAACTGGACATAAAGGACTTGATGGGCTTCATAAAGTCATCTAAGTGGTTCGAGGAGGAGTAACGGTGTCGGTTTAGGAGTGTCAGTCCCGGGATTCTGCTATGTGGAAAATCCCAACAACTCAGGGATTTTCCATATGGCTGGGTCCCGGGGCTGACTTTCCTTGTGTTGGTGGTATCACAACGGGCCTTCAAAACTGGCCTAAGTGTGCCTCTGCGGCAGCCACTTGAACCTAACCTAACCTAATGTACGGTTTGATTGAAATTTCCACACGGGGCTATTTACTTTTGAAAGCGGACGTTATTTAAAAAAAGTAAATAGTGCCCGAGGGAAAACCTTGAATGGTATTCAACAGCAAATTTGTAAGAAAAAATTCAAAACAGCATACCGCAAGCTCGGCGCAGAATCTCTTTGGAGGTTATATCGCCAAATTTTTTTTTTTTATATAATTACCGCGTGACATTTGACCTTTAACTTTCATCAAAAATATCGATAGACGCGTCTTCATCCAGCTATTAATTTGAAAGCGGTATTTAAAATGTTTACTTTTTTGAAAACCACCGGCTTTCCGGTACCCGATCTGAGCAAAAAAGAGATTTTGCGCCGAGCTTCTCTTCCTGTTAAGGTAACATTTTACACGACGGGGCAACGCTTAATCTTCATCAATAGGGGTGTCAAAAGACGCGTCTTGACCCCAAACCACTGCCGAGAGACGACCTCGTTAAAAAAATTATTTTCCACAGAATTTCGATGTTGCTTTTGTCGGAATTTGAAAAGTGCGAAATTAGTCAATAAACCACCTAGAAGAAGTAAATGTTAACATTAAATCTTAGTTTGGTGATTTAATTACAATATTTTGGTGCTATTGATCATATCAAAAACAAATCAAGTTATACCAATTTTTTTCGAATTATCTTTTTTTGGCAACAACTTTAATTACCTGCTAAATTTCGTTTTAGCGAAAATAAGCTATTTTTGTCAGCAGAAAGTATACTAGAATCGCAATTTTAGCTAAATTAGCTGCCAAAGACAACTGATTGTTTTACCCGGTTCATTTTGTTCATTTGTTTTCATCGCCAAAATACGCTAAAAACAATGAAACAAAATTTGCGATTTTTAAGAGATTTTTCTGTTTGGAATCACAAATATCTCCAAAAATCGCTACAATTCATTTGGCGATTTTATAGGGCTGATAAATTAGCGCAAATTCCGAATTAACTCCGCTTTTGGGAGTTAACTTGAGAACAATCTTCATTATACTCCCAAAAATTAAGAAGATTTGAGAAGCCACAGCAAAATGTTCGCTGGCAACACTCTTCAGATAAATCAACAAAAACTGCACCCCTATTTGCCGCTAGCAATTGTTTATTTTGCAGCGACATCTAACAAGAAATACAACCATACTGACGGGTTGAACGATAGATGTCGCCGAAGTAAACTGCAAGTACTACAACCAAAGCCATCTAGTGCGCCGATTGTTAATCTTCAATTTTGGGTGTGTCAGTGTAAAATTTGGATCTGATTAAAGAAGATTTATTGGAGGTAATCTCCGTGTGTGTATCCATAGCATTAGGCTAAGCAGATTGGGTTGCAGAGGTCGTTTCATATCAATGCCAGACAAAACCAACATCAAAAATTATTTAGAAAAAGAGGGGTCGCCCCTCGGCAGTAGTTTGGCAAACTCTCCGGAGGTTATAACCTGTTGGTATATCGCCGCCATTCGTATTTTTTGAGTGTAGGTACTCGCGAAATGGATGGCAAGAAAACTACATTTAACAAGTAAGGAAGTCTAAGATCGTGTAAACCGAACATTAAATACCCAGCGGTAGTTTTCATATGATTTTCGAAACATTCTATTTCGGAAGTGGGCGTGGTTGGGAAGCGATTTCGTCCAATTACATCAGGTATACTCCCTATTATGGTAGTATACCTTGTACCAATTTCATCGTTCTACCGTAATCAGTTTAAAAGTTATGACCCGTGAAATTTTTAAATATGCCTCCCTGAAAATTGGGCGGTGCCACGCCTACTTTTAAAAATTTATCAAAAAATCATAATAGAATGACTAGGGAGTTCATCCTACCAAACTATATCATTTTAGCCATTTCCGTTACCGAATTATATCAATTTATGTGATTTTCGAAGCTTTCTATATCGGAACTGGGCGTGGTTGGAGAGCGACTTTATCCAATAACATCAGGTATACTCCCAACGATAATAGTATGCTTTGTGCCAAATTTAATCGTTCTACCCTAATCAGTTTAAAAGTTACGATCAGTCAGCCACGCCCACTTTAAAAAAAATTTATCAAAAAATCATTATATAATCACCATGGGATTCACCTATAAAATTATTTCATTTTAGCCATTTCCGTTACCGAATTATGTCAATTTAGGTGTTTTAGAAAGTTTCGATATCGAAAGTGGGCATGGTTGGAGGGCGATTATATCCAATCTCATCAGGTATACTCCCAACAATACTAGTATGCTTTGTGCCGAATTTCATCGTTCTATCCTAATCCGTTTAAAAGTACGACCAGTCGAATTTTCAAAAATGCCTCCCTTAAAAGCGGGCCCACTTTAAATAATGTATCAAAAAATCATTATATAATGACCCCCACGCCCACTTTCGATATCGAAAACTTCGCAAATCACCTAAATTGATATAATTCGGTAACGGATAGGGGGATTCACCTATAAAATTATATCAATTTAGCCATTTTCGTTACCGAATTATATCAATTTAGGTGATTTGCGAAGTTTTCGATATCGAAAGTGGGCGTGGAGAGCGACTATATCCAATTTCATCAGGTATACTCCCAACGATACTAGTATGCTTTGTGCCAAATTCGGCCGTTCTATCGTAATTAGTTTAAAAGTGACGACCAGTCAAATTTTCAAAAATGCCTCCCTTAAAAGTGGGCGGTGCCACGCCCACTATAAAAAATGTATGGAAAAATCAGAAGAGGTTGACTAGGGGGATTCACCTATAAAATTATATCATTTTAGCCATTTCAGCTACCGAGATATGTCAATTTATGTGATTTTCGAAATTTTCGATATCGAAAAAAGGGGCGTGGTTATCCTCCATTTTCAATAGCAACCTACCTTGGCCAGAAAGTAACTTGTATACAAAATTTCATGCAAATATCTCAATTTTTAATCAGGTTATCGTGTACACAGACGTACGGACGGATATGCCTTAATGAACTCCTCTTTTCAACCTAAGAACTTTCATTTAAGGAACTTTATATATATCTCGATTATTTTGTGCCATTACATAGTACCGTTATGTGGACAAAATTCTAATACCCTTGTACTAGTACTAGTACGCTGGGTATAAAAAAGGGAAGCTATTGTAGGACATTTGTCTTACAATTTTAATGTCACCCTTACCACGTATCTAGCATCATTGCATGCTTAACTGCATCGCTTAATACAATACTCGCACTCATTTTGTTGTTGCTGTCATTTTATACGCCAAATATTTTCGTACACAACTAATTAAAATGTTATGCTTGCGTAGGGAAAGTTACAATAAAATGTAAACCAACAAATAAATGGTCTATCTACAGCCGCATCAAAGTGAATCCGGGCATTGAAATATGCAGCAGCTTGCCCAAATTAAATGTTAAATTGCTTTGTGTTTTCGTTCGTGTTTTATTTATTAGTGACATGCAACAAATTTTTAGCGATAAACATAGTTTGATTTATACAAGTCTTATTCAAAATTTCGTTAATAGCAATTTAGACTTAAATACTTCTGGTGTATTACATCATCCCATTCCTGTGTTGAAGAAAAGACCATGTTTATTGAAATCGGCTTGATTAGAAAAAACAGAGACGGTAATCAATCAATTAAAAATTGCGCGATTTATGTTATAAAGTTAATTATATCATATGCATTTAAAATTTCTTTAAAAAAACGCCACAGGCGAAAATTTGGAATAAAAAATCGTGCGATTTTTAATTGAGGAGTTGCGTGCAAAAAGGGCACTTCTCTGAAAAGTATGTTCTGAGATATTCGTGTTTTAAACTTTTGAATCCTTGTAACTTTTTTGTTGTTGTAGTATACAGAAAACGGGTTTTAATATTAATTTTTAATAGTTTATTTCTTATTAATTGGTGAAGTTACAAGAGCGACACTCCACATCGCTAGACAAAAACGATGAAATAAAAAGGTCATAGATGTGCCCTTTTTGCATATAACCAGGTGTGTGTTCTGGTAATATTTTAGTTTTACTCAACCCGAAGTTGGTGAAAATTGCAATAAAATGGATTTAAAGCTATTTCAGAGTGTATAAGAAAAACACTGTATGGGCGTATGAGCAACAACATAATACACATTCTCGAAGTCATGAGCAATGCTATAGATACACACACGGAGATTATCGGTACCACGAAATAAATCCCAAATGAAATAAGTGCCATGAAATAAGTCCCAATGAAATAAATCCCACCAAAAAATTAAATAAGTCCCAACTTTTAGAAATGAAACAACTCCCAAAGAAGGAAACGAAATAACTCCAATATTTGGTAGTTATTTCATAATGAGACCCCAGTTTCCAAAAAAATTAAATAAATTCCAAATGAAATAAGTCCCAAGAAAAATTAAATAAACAATAACAAAAAAAGTTCAGAGCAGGTTAGAGCAGAGCAGAGAAGGGCAGCTGTCAAAATAGAAATAGAGCAACTTAGAGCAACTCAGAGCAGAAATGCCATGAAGCACTTGAATCTCGATATTTTCTATTTATTTGCTTTTTTTTATTTAAATCCTCAAAAATGAATGCAAATGAACGTATACTAAAACGTTGCTTTTCTTGCAAGCTAAATTTTTTGAAGTTTTCAAAAATTAATTTTTTCTTTACTGACAATTGCTTCTCTGCTCTAGGTTAGGTTAGGTTCAAGTGACTGCCGCAGAGGCACACCTAGGCCAGTATTAAAAGGCCCGTTGTGATACCACCAACACTAGGAAAGTCAGTTCCGCGACACGGTGCCACTCCAAAACCAAACGGTGGACCAATAATTTTGAGAAAAAGGACCAAAACGAGAAAAAGTGGACCAAACTGAATTTATTATTGATTTAATTAGTTTATAAAATAGCTCACCCTTTTTATATCGTCGTCGGTTGCCAGAAACATGAATGTACCATTTTTTCGACCTTTAGTTATTTAGTCCTCTTGATTAACTATTTAATGATCTATGTTATATAAACATCTTGAATAAAATGATAATTCATTTAATAATTTTTTTTTTTTTAAACAATCAACTTTTAAACTTAATTTAGATTTTGAGACATGCAATCAAGGAGCGACGTTATCTAATATTTTCAGTAACACAACGAAGGTGATTATGAATTTCATAGTAAACCCAAAAGAACCAAATTTGTTGTGTACATTAAAAAAACAGCACCCAATTGATTTTTTAGAAATTTTTAAAAAAAATCCAATTTCTTGTTAAATATTTAAAAAAAAATTCGACACGCAGATAGATTGGATTTCACCCAATTTTGGAGTTCCCTAATTTTTTTATTTACTTTAAAGGCCGATTTCACAGTGGCTGTGTAACTTACGCTCCACAGATTTTCAATTTTCAACGTTGGTGAGCTAACCTGTGGTCAGATATGAGAATTTCGTATACCAACAATTTATGAAGTAAAAATTCAATTAAATAACTTAAATAAAATTGCGAATCCATATTTAACTGTCAAACCTCTCAGCAAACATGGCTCAACTTTTTCTCCAACCTTTGAAAAAGTATATAGTTCTCAAGTTGATATCCAACACAATTCTCCAATTTTTCTACAACCTTAGAGATATTTTGATAACTTTGTAGTTTTCAAGTTGATATCCAACATCATTCTCCAAGTATTCTCCAACCTTAGAGTTATTTTGATAACTTTGTAGTTCTCAAGTTGATATCCAACATATTCTCCAGCTTCTAATAATCAAATTAAATTTGAAGGGCTTAGGCTAAAATTTATGTAAATAAAATGTTTTTCAACTTATTCAAGGCGTTTTAACTTGAAAAATCATGGTTTATTTTTTTCGTTATTTATTTTCAGAGTCGCATTTTTACCCTAGAGTCCAATCAGAGAATCCCATTGGAGTACAAGTAGAGAACTTTCCCTTTCTCAACTTGAGAAACAGTGTTTTTTTTTTCATATAAAAAAATGCCCTTTTGCTTGAGAACGCCAACGTTCTCAAGTGTTTTTCCTGTTGAGAAACAACGCTTGAGGTTGGAGAAGCCCCGTAGTTCTCAACTTGAGATCAGACGTAACTCACGCTTAAATATTTCCTGGGTTAAGTTAACCTGCCTCTGTGAAATAGGGCCTAAGGGGCATAATTGTGAACAGATACTTCGACCTGCGAAATTTTTCGATAAAATTAGTCTAAGGGCGAGTTCCCGTTAACGCCAAAGTTCATTGTCAATTTAACAGACATTTTTCTTAGCCCTCTTAACACTAGCATGAACTGGTTCTGGATTCTCTAACTGTGAGTTTTGAAATTTAAAATTTGTATCATTTAAAATGTATGGGAAAAAAGTGTACTCACAGTTAGAGAATCGAGGCCCTTCCTATACATTTATAATGAGCGTTAAAGTTGATGGCTCAGGATGGCAATTGTTGTCAGTATTGGCTGTACCGCCAAAATGCTCTATGCTCTTAAATCCGTCAACGCACTAATATTTGTGCACACGGACCAGAGCTGTTAAAGAATTAAATCTTTTGCTCTTTGAAATCATAGTTTTTCTTCATTCAGTACTTGAAATTCTTTTCATCGTTGAAGAATTTAACTTCAATTTACGCATTCAGCAATTCTTTACAGAAATCATGATTTATAAATCCACCAAGTATCAATTCAACAAGAATTCAAAATAGAATTACGAAGAAAAGCTCTTTAATTCAGAATGGCCATTCAGTTGATTTGATTCTTTTGGAGAGTTAATTCCGCTAATTCAGTACGAATCAGTTTTTGGAAAAATGCTAATTTACTCCCTTAAATAGTACTAAAAATTTTCAAGTTCCTTTCACGCTAGAAGAATTTGAAAAAAAAATTACATTACATATTATAATAATCTATAACATAAAATTAGTGGAAAAAGCTTATTCGCGTGTAAGAAATATGTGAATTTAAAAAAATTCAAGTTAAAACATAAAAAAGTATGATTTTGAAAGGTATAACATGCCTGGTCTTCACATAAACTGCCTTATTAGTGTTGCTGATGTGTTAGTTATGAAGCTTTTCGGGCATATTTTATTAACTCTCTGAGCACATTATTGAATTTAATTAAATAAGCTTTTGTCACATAAATAAAAAATAAATATTAATGTGTAATTATTTTATTATCATAACCTCTAACGAGATTTTTAGCCGTGCTTCTCTTTCCAACTTGTGGTGTGTTGCTTTTGAGTTTTCCTACAAGTTGGCAGGACCTACTGTTTTTTGCCGACTCCGAACGGCACTTGCAAAGCAAATGAATATTTTGCTGGCATATTTAGTTTTGGAAAATTTGGCAGTGTCAAGTTTAAATTTAACAACTTCGAAAGTGCTTCAGTATTTTTAAAGATCTTCAACGCACAGCGAATATTGCCGAATTCGCCCTGCTATTACCATATATGAATTTGCGTTGCTCTCATATCTACAAGTTGTACAGGCAATACACAATATTACGTTCAGCTAAAACTCATGCCTTTTATGAATATAAAAAAATTCGGAGCTCTTTCATGGTTTTATTAGTCATATACATACGTCAGTTTTGAAAAATGAAAAAAAAATCAAATCTTTTTTTTTGGATTTATACTTTGAAATCGCCGTGCCATACGAAAACTAACACCAAAAATTTTGTGTCTGAAGAAAACTAACACTTTTATTTTGTGTCTGACGAAAACTAACACTTTCAATTTGTGTCTGATGAAAACTAACACTTTTATTTTGTGTCTGACGAAAAGTAACACTTTCAGGTTTTCTCTGAAGAAAATGTACTAGCCAAAAGTGTTACTTTTCGTCAGACAGAAAATAAAAGTGTTAGTTTTCGTCAGACACAAGTTAAAAGTGTTATTTTTCGTCAGACACAAAATAAAAGTGTTAGTCTTCTTACAGAATTTGAAAAGTGTTAGTTTTCGTAAAAAATGTTAAAAGTGTTAGTTTTCGTATGGCACGTCGAAATATGGAAATTCTTTCCAAATATGAGTATTTTATTTCGATTATTTAGTCAACAATAATTAGTAGTGGAATTAATTTCCATTTAATTGTATAAGAGAAACCATTTGAAATGTCTTTTAAAATTTTCACAAAGCTCAGGAGAGTAAAACGGTCATCTAAACTTTCAACTTCTTCGGCAGATTTTGTATGAAATTTTTGAGGACTCAGTTTGGTAGACCAATCAGTATAATTATATGCAAGTTAGAACTAGCTGAAATATTTTCCTGATTTTCAAGAACGATTTTCGTCGATGGTGTTGAGTAATTTTTTATGCGAAATTAAATTTTGTTCATGCGTTGCATGAAAGATATTACTTAACACCCTCATCGAAAAAAATTCTTAAAAATCAGGAAAATATTTAAATTAGTTCTAACTTTCACATCATACCACTGAAATTGATTGTCCTACAAAACTAAGAAAAATCTGCCAAAAACCTTGAAAATTTGGATGGCCATTTTGCTAAGCTCCCCTGAACTTTGTCCAAATTCTTAAAGACATCTTTAATTTTGTGTCTAACTGTACATATTACTGAAGTGCCTGAAAAAAGCTCATAAAAGCAATAAATCCGCGATTTTACAATCGACGTGGCTGTTTGGTAGTATCCCGCCTTTTTACAAGTCTTCAATGGGTGACCGGAGTTCTGGTCGGTGATAGTGTCGAATTCAGGACATTTTTTATCACGGATAAGAAACGGGTTAATAAAAATTACAGCACCTTAAAGGCATAGTAGGGATGGCAGCTATTTTAGTTTTGTGAGCCCAAAAGTTTCGAGATCCCGAATATGTATTATTTAGATATTTTATACATTTTAACAAACAAAGAGTAGAGTTTAAATATATCCTATAACTTTTTCTTTACATATTTTTATATTAGTACAAGACCGGGAATAACCAAACATCTTCTTACGGTTTCTCCTAGCTGCTTTGGAAGTTAATGCAAATCAACAAGCGAAAAAGTTAGGGATTTTATAAAATTTCTCTCCATTCATAAGTGGGCTGTAATATTAGGTGTTAATTTTTATACCCTGCTTTTATGATTATATATAAAACCAAAAGCTCAAAAAACTGCCTTAATCCAACTTAATGTCATATTATTCGTAAAAAGCTAGCTATTTTAAACATTCGGGATTTTTTAACTGCTTTTCGAGATTTCGGGACTAATAAAAAATAATCCCGGGATTGACTTCAAATGTCAAAGAAAAAATATATAATGACAACATTTCATGATACAATAAGCGCACCAGTAGGAAATTGTAACAGTGAGGTACGTTTCTGACATCTTACATAAGTATTAGGACTTATCACAATATATCTACGTTGCGGTGTTGCATCTACAGCTTAAGTGTTTATTATTAAGGAAATTCACAAGGTCTTTTATAGTTTTATGTACAATTTCAACAACACAACACTTGAGAGCACTACATGAGTTGAATGTTGTGTCTGAATACATTAAATTAAATTTTCATACAAATTTGTCAGAAAATATTGAATTTTTGTGTTCGTGGCTCTTTTACTTTTGAAACTAGAGAAAACGAAAAAACAAGGAAAAGCAAAATAGCACACCTGCGCATTGGGTTGCTTAATTTTATTGTGCTATTCGAATTTTATATAAGAAATGACAACAAAGAAAATATGACAGTCTTAAATTTTGAATTGCCTAATTTTGATTTTTTCTAATTTTAATTAGTACATACACAGAAAAGTTTTAGGGCCACTTGCATAAAAGCCGATTAAGCCTAATCGGTGATTAACTTGACAGCTAACCATACAAAATACGTCAATTAAACTCCGGTTAGTGTTTATCAGCTTTTATGCAAGCGGCCCTTAATGGCTTTTGACATGTGATTAGTGTTGTAAACCAAATGCTGGAAAAGAACTAAACATGAAAGATATTACTTAACACCCTCATCGAAAAAAATTCTTAAAAATCAGGAAAATATTTAAATTAGTTCTAACTTTCACATCATACCACTGAAATTGATTGTCCTACAAAACTAAGAAAAATCTGCCAAAAACCTTGAAAATTTGGATGGCTCCCCTGAACTTTGTCCAAATTCTTAAAGACATCTTTAATTTTGTGTCTAACTGTACATATTACTGAAGTGCCTGAAAAAAGCTCATAAAAGCAATAAATCCGCGATTTTACAATCGACGTGGCTGTTTGGTAGTATACAGTGCTTGTCAGCTGAAGCATCATCGCGAATAACGTTCTAAGTGTAATATTTTTCAAAACCAGTTTCATTGCATAAAACATTTTGTATTGCTCTCCAGTTAACCAATTTTCTAAAATTTGACACCAAAACTGTAAAAATGCATTTAAAAATAGTAGGGTAATTTAAAGTGACATACATTATTTTGCATTGAAGCGTCGAAAGTGATTCGTAACAGCATTGGAAGATCAGAAAGAAGGTGTAAAACTGATAATATGATAGATATAAAATAAAAAGTTAAGGAGACATATGAGAGAAATAAATTTAAAAAATATGACTTTAGCGTTTTTTTGCTCTCCTGACAAATTCTGATTTTGTAACTTAGAACGTTATTCGCTTCGATGCTTCAAAACCCTCTTCCTATCCTGCTCTGTCACCTAAATGTTTAGCAACATCGGAATATGTTACAATTTTTCCAAACGATGGACTTTTCCTTGATATGACATTTTTTCTTTTACGAACGTGTTTTTCGCTTTGTTTATATTTTTGTATGATAATTACTATGTATATACATGAAATATTCATGACTTAGGATGAGCTTTTAGGTAAAGAATAATACATTTTTATTTTTTTTTTTAAGATCAGAGGCAAAGATGCAACGACATGTTAATTATAATATATTTCCCGCTAGGCATGGTCCTGCATTGATCTTGTCAATTATAAAAAATTTTTACTTTTCATATTTCAAATTTTTGTTTTGTTTATAAACCGAAAAAACATGGCCGCTCTTCACAGTGTAGCAATTTCGACAAATACAAATTTTTTATTTTCTCATTTATCTCAGAATCGGTGGGATTTTTTGAAAGATTTAGCAGCTAAGTAAAATGTATGACATACATATATGGTCCTCGCTTTCGAATTTGCCTTACCGACATTTCGAGTTTTAATTGTCCTGAAAAAAAAGAAGTTACCTCACGTCCATAGTTTGACTTGAAACATCTATGTGTTGAATTTTGCGCATTTACTTCAGTCAGATGGGATTACTGACATATCTGTGGTTTCGTTATATTATAATATTTGCGGACTGATAAAACCTCCCCAAATATGTAATTTAATCACATAAAAAAATAATGTACATATTTCACCTTCGAGTTGAATTGTATGAGTCTATAGTTAGCCTATGTAAATCTTAATAGCTGCTTTCTGTAGATCATTCGTAGCACCATCAAATTCCAAACATCGTGGAATACTCATAATAATATTAATAATAATACAAATACCTTCTAAGAGGATAAGGTCCAGCCTGTCTTCCAATTTGTGGTTTAAGTTTTAGTACACATTGGCGAGACCTACAATTTCTTTGGCCCAACTTTACACAGTATCTGGCAAGGCATTTTCATTTTGGCTGAAAAACCCCCGGAGCGTTGCCGAACACTGCCGAAGGTGGCCTCGTTTTGAAAAACTTATTCAAAGAATTTTTGGTGTGACCTGTTTCGGTACTTGCACCAGGTACTTTCAATATGGCATGTCATACGGCGGTAGACAGTAATTTTAATTTATATGTCTTAAAATATTCCAGAGGGAAATAATATTAAAAGTGAAAATTAAATTAAATCAAATGTTTCAATAAATTTATTCCTACCTTTACATTATGACAAGATAAAATAAATACATTAAACAAGAACCTCGCAGCCTTAAGCTATATTCTTTACGGGTCCATCAACTCCGGGTCTGTAGATAAAACACGGAATTTTGTTTGCATTTTTATCTAAATTTTAACACTGTGCGCTGCATTTTGACGTCTACCGCTTCGAATTTTCAAACGCGTTTTTCTCCACTTTCCCTGTAATAAAACGATGGAACTGCACTTCATGTTGTTCCTTTTTTATGTGACGATTATTTTCTACTTACCTTCTTGAAAAATTTGCCGTAATCTTCGAGAAATCAGCTAAAAACAGCAAGATTTTATGTATGTATGTAAATATATGAAAACATTGAGTAAGAGTTGCCGTAGCTAAAGAAAACGGAACCAAATTTTCGGGCTTATAGTTGCAAAACAATTTTCCGAAGACAATATCATAGCCGAAATAAGTTTTGAACAAATATATAAATATAACTTTCAGTTTCTGAATGGTTCCAATAAAATTTTGGCCTATTTACATTAAAATCAACAGACTTGAAACATAATCCATCACATATAAAATTTTAGAGTTAGGGCCAAATTTTACAATGATACATGGCAGTCTCGTGTTTTATTACTATTTTGACAGCTTCAAATCAATTCCAGGCATGTTAAAGACTGAAAGTACGCAAATATCACCTCTGAAAGTTAAATTTCGAGAGTACTGAATTGAAAAATTGAATTGATTCACCAAAGTTGGCATTCAATTGAGAGAGTTATTGAATGAGAGTTATTTCGATGCAATTCAGTTCAAACTGAATTACTTTCTCGCATTCTTTAATTCTTTGAATGGAAAATATGAATTCAACATGTCAAATCGTATCTACATGGAATTTCAAATTAAATTCAACGAAAAACATTTGAAAAAAATGAATAAATCCTGAATTGTAACTGTTTTGATTCATTCAATTAACAGCTCTGACACGGACAAACCGTCTTACAATCGTTCAAAAAGGACCAAATCTGAAAAAAGTGGACCAAACCAAAATGGACCAAAACAGCAACCGTGTTCCGCGACCCTGCCATATGGAAAATCTCCACATAGCAGAATCCCGGGACTGACGTTCCTAAACTGACACCGTTACTCCTCCTCGAACCATTTAGATGACTTGATGAAGGCCATCAGGTCCTTTATGTCCACCTCCGTGACCTGGCGTAGGCTAACAAGGAAGGGAACTCCCAAAAAGCGCATTCTCGCGCCACTTAAAGCCGGGCAGTTGCAGATGAGGTGCTCCACCGTTTCGTCCTCCTCATCATCCTTGCAACTCCTACAGCATCGTCGGTAGGGCACACCTAATCTTTCTGCGTGCCTACCAATAAGGCAGTGCCCAGTTAATACGCGTATTAATGTGGAGATTTCTCTTCTCCTTGATCTTTTATGATCCCATTTCGGCCAGGTTTCTTTGGATATCCGGCATCCTGGAGATTGCAGCCATCTTTCGTTTCTCTGCTCTAACTTACTCCATAAAAAAGCTAGAGCAGAAATTTGAGATCGGGATTACTCTAGTTTTGTTTTGAGCATACTCATGAAACAAAAGATAGAGCAACCTAGAGCAAGAAAAGTGGTCGTGAAACACAATTTTATGAAATATCTCAACCTGGCGTAAGCTAGAGCAGCTCAATAAACAAACATATTATTTCCGATATATTTGTGAAGTTAACTCAAAATTTGGGTTTTTTGAGTTATGACGACGTTGCAGCAAATGAGCGATACATACATATCGTTACCTTAATTCACAAGGCCCTAACTGACATAAACAAAATTTTACAGGGGAAGCAAAAAACAAATTTGTTTTTACATTGAACGCATGCAAATACAGCTTTGCAAATTTGGAATATCTCCGTTATTACTGCTAGCAACTCCCTAAAATTTGTAGTGAGTGTGTATTTTAATATATCGAGCCGTGTGCGCAAAAAAGACGTATGAGCCATGATTTTCGATTTCGGCTATTTTATAAAAATCGATCATTTACTATCACACGCATCATCTCTCAAAGTTTCATAGCCATAAAAAGTACCGTTACGAGTTTAGAGTAAAAGAGATTTCGCCGCAGGTGCCATACGTCTTTATTCTCTTTTGAAATTAATGTAACAGAGCGAGATCCCAGATATACAATTTATGAAACCATTACTTCTGGATAGTCCTCCCCGAATCTAGAACGAATGTGGAAATTTCAAAGCTGTACCTATGACAGCGGCCAGCGGTACCAGGGGTCAAAGTCGCCAAAAAATTACCCTAACTTCACTTACTTTATACCTAATGGATGATATTCATATATTTGTCGTAGAATATCACCCTGGGTTAGTATCAAGTGTTGTTAAACCCATATCAGTGACAGGACTCTAGCCAGGCAACCCAATCTCGCGGATTTTCCTATGAAAACTATTTAACGAATTTGGCCCCCTTTTGCTGTTTTTAAATGCCCGATTTTTCCTATTTTTTGTCGAATACTACCCTTAAGTAGTATCAGGAATTTTTAGACTTTATCCCATGACAAAAACTTCTGCCAGACACATCAAAGCTGGGGACTTTCCTTCATTCTTACTGCGATTTCACTTGTTTAAGCGGAATTGTCCAACTTTGTGTTTAAATGGCGTATTTTTGATGAAACCAATGAATTTAACTTAAAACACTTCATTTCACAGAATAGAGCAGAAAACAAACATTTGTTTAAAATTTTTTTAATTTAAATTATCAGACAGTAGCTTGATTTTGTGCAGGCAAAAAATACGTATGAACCAAAATTACCTTTATGCTACGAATATCAAAATAATACCTACTTATTGCAATATATAAAAAAAGCACTAAATAAAGTTATATACTAAATTTCATGACAATATATATGTAAACGGGATGCAAAGAAATTAATAAAAAAAACCGTCTCCTGAACAATTTACTTTTTGGCTCATATTTACGTCATTTTTGTGCACACGACTCGATATCATACTTAAATATGTGAAAAACTCATTTTCGAAAAATGTGTAAATTAGGGCCTTTGTGAATTAAGGTAACGATATTGGTCATAAGCAATAACAGCCTAAGTCGCCTTAACAAATTAGACCAGTTGAAATTTTTGCTGGTGAATTTTTGTAACAAAACTGTTTTATAACTAAGACAAACGTATTGGATTTAATTGTTTGTAAAGAAAGTAAAAAAAACCAATGAAAGTCTTGAAAAATGTCTCGATGTTGCTAATCAAAATCACCAGCAAAAATTTCAACTGGTCTAATTTTTTAAGTCGACTTAGGCTGTTATTGCTTATGACCACAGATATGTAGCTCGATGTTTTATAAAAGGCGATACGTTAAAAGTTCTCTTTAGCTGGACAAGAATCTAAGAAATGGGTTGAACAATTCGCCTGAACATTTTAATAAAAAAAATGCGGCAGTAAAAAAAACAAAAACAAAATACGGAATTTTTATTTTTAGTTTGATTAAAGTTTATTTGCCTTTTTCAAACTGCCATTTAAGTTAATTTTTTACGGTGAAACAAAAACGAGCTCAAAAAAAACAAATCTTTCGAATTTCAGAAAACCAAATTTGAATTCACTCGGTTTGATATTCATTTTCAAATTCACATTCAATCGGATTCCAGAACCTACCTGAATAACTAAAACTGAAAACATTTGTGGTAATCTCCTTTATTAAGTGAAATTTATTCGCCATTTATCAATACGAATCCGCACAATGCCTCAAATCTAACTGCTGGAAATTCTTTGATCCGTTTCAGTACAATAACTACTACGAGGATAACTAAGAAGTGCTGAACAACGAAAAAACAGTAAAAAAACTACATACATATAACCTTTCAATATAAACTGGTACATAACAAAAACCCGCAGGGAAAAAAGGGAAAATAAAGACTTTGACAAAATCCCAGAGCCTAAAATCGTCACTTATTTTATAATGGAAGAAACCAATACCGATCGATAGTCCTCCCCGAATCTAGAAAGAATGTGAAAATTTCAAAGCTGTACCTATGACAAGGGCTTGGGAATCGGGGGTCAAAGTCGCCAAAAAATGACCCTAACTTCACTTATTTTCTAATGGATGATTTTCACATATTTGACGTAGATTACCATTCCGCGTCAGTATCAAGTGTTGTTAGACCCGTACCAGTGACAAGGCTCCAGCCAGACACCCCCAGTTCGCGGATTTTCCTATGGAAATTTATTCTGTTTTACCAATTTCACGCATTTCGGCCACTTTGGCTGCTTTTAACTACCCAATATTTTCCCATTTTTTGTAGAATACTACCCCCAAGTAGTATCAGGCATTTTTAGATTTCGTCCCATGGCAAAAGCTTGAGCCAGACACCTCAAAACTTTAGAAATTTCACTAATTTTTTCTGCGCTTTCACATGTTTAAGCGGGTTTGCCCAACTTTGGCCTCTTTTAAATAACAGATCCTTACACATGTATCGTAAAATGCTACCCTTAAGTAGAATCAAGCATTTCCAGACATCATCCCATGGAAAAAACTTCAGCCAGACACCTCAAAGTTCGGGAACTTTCATTTTCCTATTAATTTGCTTTCTCTTGTTTGTCCCACTTTTACTGCTTTTAAATGACAGATCTTTTCACATTTGTCGTAGGACACTACCCTTAAGTAGCTTCAGTAATTTTTTTCAGCCAGACACCTCAAAGCTGAGGAATTTTTATAATTCTTACTGCACTTTCACATGTTTAAGCGAGTTTGTCCAACTTTGGCTGTTTTTGAAAGGCAGATCTCTACACATGTGTCGTAGAACACTACTCTTAAGTAGTATCAGGCATTTTTGGAGATCTTCCCATGACAAAAACTTCAGCCAACCACCTAAAAGCTGAGGAAATTTCATAATTCTTGCTACGATGTCACAGGTTTAAGAGCGTTGGTCTAACTTTGGCTACTTTTAAAGGGCAGATAATTTTACATGTGTCATAGAAGGGGTGTATTGTATTATATAGTAGGGTGATTCAAACAAAAAAAATTTGGTTTTTTTTCGATCTTACACCCTGAAACTTTAGGTATTGACGAGAAAATAAGCCTTGCAAAAAATTAGCGCTCTAACTTAACCCTTAGGGGTGTCTATTTTTTTTCGTTCTTTCCCATACATTTCACGGAGGGAAATCTATGGATGGAAAATCCATAATTATTGATATCACATTAAATAAAAATTGATAATTCTGTCCCATCAATGAATATGGATGTTTCATCAATGCTTTTTTGATAAAGCACTATTGAAATGGTATCCATATAAACTATTGATAAATTCTAAATAGTTTAAAAAAACAAAATTGTATATAATTTAACATCTGGTTTCAGTAAGATTCGAACCCTGCTCCTCTGTCACGTTAGCCCAGTATTCTACCATTCGGCTACAGCATTTTATAAAATTTTTAGAAAAATGTTCAATCATAAGAAATTCAAAAAATTTTGAATTAAAAAAAAACGCTCCAACAAATTGTAACATTGTTAGAAAATCCATAGTAAAAATTGTTGAACTATTATGATAATGCGTCCCAGAAAAATTTACATTTCGCCAATATATATTAATGCGCTGTCTCTACAATTATTACTATGTAGTAAATATGGATATGGATATACCGACAATAGAAATTCATATCACGACCATATATATTGACGTGCCGTTCAAATATATTAGCATTCTATCCATAAATATAGAAAATAGTACATAATTTCGAAATGGTTGACATGTCATTTTACTCTTTATTGGGAGCAAATAATATTTGATAACTCGCTCATTCTGAATGGACATTGCATCAAACTCGTCGCTATCAATAGCGATATTGCCACAACATTCAATGCATTTCTCTCAGTGTTTGTATGGGGAAAAATGGTATTTTTTTCAAAGTGAATTTTCTTTCAATTTTTGTAACTTTTTTCAAAATATTTTTACATACTCTCAAAGTTGAAACTTCCAAAATGGTAAGCCATGTGCAAATATCTTAACTATTAAAATAATTACAGCCATTTGAAATTTACTAAATTTTATACGTGTTACTGTGTATGTGTGTGCAATAGTACAAAACTCAGCCATTTTCTAAAGAATGTAATTATCTTAATAATTAAGATAATCGCACATGGCTCACCATTTTGGAAGCTTCAGAGCTTCAACTTTAAGAGTATGTAAAAATATTTTCAAAAAAGTTTCAAAAATTAAAAGAAAATTAACTATGAAAAAAAAAATGCAATATTCCCCCATACAAAATGTATGGGAAAGGGCGAAAAATAGCTACCCCTAAGGGTTAAGTTAGAGAGCTAATATTTTACAACGCTTATTTTCTCATCAATACCTAACTTTTTAGGGGGTAAGACCAAGTCGACATTTTTTTTGAATCACCCTAATGTATAGGCATTGTAGGCAGGGTATATTTTATTGTATAGGCAGAGTAGGCAGGGTATATTGTAGTTGTAGGCAGGGTATATTGTAAAAAATAAATAAATAAGATCGTATATATTTCTTGAGGTAAACGTGCAGATCCACGGCAAAAGTGAGTATATATTTCGCTAAACATATTTTGTACATTTTTATGAGAGTAATTTGCAAAAAAATGGAAAATTTGGTAAACGTCAAAATTTCTTGACCAGGCACCAGAAATATATGCTCGTTTTTTTCTTGATGCATTTCTTGGCAGGTGAGTAGCCCGCTTTAACTCCATATAAAAAACGCTCAAGAAATGGTCAAGAACTGTTTTCACACGTCAAATTTTCTTGAGCCAATACTCAGCTCTTACACGGAGGGAAATCTATGGATCGAACATCCATAATTATTGATATCACATTAAATAAAAATTGATATTTCTGTCCCATCAATGAATATGGATGTTTCATCAATGCTTTTTTGATAAATCACTATTGAAATGGTATCCATATAAACTATTGATAAATTCTAAATAGTTTAAAAAAACAAAATTTTATATAATTTGACATCTGGTTTCAGTGAGACTCGAACCATGCTCCTCTGGCACGTTAGCCCAGTATTCTACCATTCGGCTACGGCATATTATAAAATTTTTAGAAAAATGTTCAATCATAAGAAATTCAAACAATTTTGAATTTAAAAAAAACCGCTCCAACAAGTTGTAATATTGTTAGAAAATCCATAGTAAAAATTGTTGAACTATTATGATTATGCGTCCCAGAAAAATTGACATTTCGTCCATATATATTAATACGCTGTCTCTACAATTATTACTATGTAGTAAATATGGATATGGATATACCGACAATAGAAATTCATATCACGACCATAGATATTGACATGCCGTTCAAACATATTAGTATTCTATCCATAAATATAAAAAATAGTACATCATATCGAAATGGTTGACATGTCATTTTACTTTTTATTGGGAGCAAATAATATTTGATAACTCGCTAATTCTGAATGAATATTGCATCAAACTAGTCGCTATCAATAGCGATATTGTCACAACATTCAATGCATTTCTCTCAGTGTAAGAAAAAATACTACAATTTTCGATGGTTGGCAACGCCGGTTTACCTCAAGAAATAAATATGCTCGTATATATTTCTTGAGGTAAACGTGCAGATTCAAGGAAAAGATGAGTATATACTTCGCTGCACATGTTTTATACATTTTTATAATAGTAATCTGCAATAAAATGGAAAATGCCGTAAACGTCAAAATTTCTTGACCACGCATAAGAAATATATGCTCTTTTTTTTCTTGAGGCATTTCTTGGCAGGTGGGTAGCCCGCTTAAAGCATTCATTTAATGCAAGGCTATAACTATATAACAGTACACCTGCAGAAAGAAGGCTTCAAACCACAAAATTTGGTATTTGTTTCCTTTAGGGGTCAACTGCTAATAAATTAGCTAGAACTATGGGAGATAGCTCAAAAGACGGGGTTTGGCCTCAGGATCACGAATCCGGAAGCGCTTTTTTAATATTTTGCTTCTCTGAAGAGATTCCGCCTCAATTTTGGTATCGGGCCCGGGTCAATTTTCGTTTTTTTGACCATAACTTTCCACAGACACAAAATATTAAAAAAGCGCTTCCGGATTCGTGATCCTCAGGCCAAAACCCGTCTTTTGAGCTATCTTCCGCAATTTTAGCTAATTTATTAGCAGTTGACCCCTAAAGGAAACACATACCCAAAATTTTTTTTCAATGGTATTATTTGTTTAATAGAAAATAGTGAGCAGACTTGAAAGAATTATTTTAATTAATAATTTTATATAATTCGCTCTTATTTATTTTATTTAAAAAAAATCAAATATCTTTCTAAGTTTTAGCGAACTACTTTTTTATGCAACCCTGTCTTGTGCAAATACTCATACACATACTCAACATTTCTTCAGGCGGCGACGTGCCACAATTTTTTTAATCTTTTGATTTTTTAATATATTTTCTCTTTTCAGATTTAAGAAAAAGTAGCACAAAATATTTTAAAGAGGAACTGCTAACAGTTCAAAATGTGAAATAAACTTTATAAATTAAAGGTAAACTTTATTAATTGTATTTCTGAGGACTTTTCCATCAATATTTTTCATTTTTTTCAAGTTTAGAGAACAACTGCACTTTTATTTACTACTAATTTTTTTAAACCCAATCGTATGCAACTCGGCGCAAAATGATGCTCTTTTCCTAAAAAGCAACTCTGATGATCAGGTGTTAAACTCATTTTGGAATTTTGACGTCTATGCAGAAGAGTTTACACTTGTATTGGTACACTATGATGACGGTCGGTTTCGTAATTGGGAACGTGACTACAACACACAGTTTTAAACTCAGCCTTTATAAAATTGATTGAAAAAAATGAGCTACAAACGTATTTTTCTTTTCTTGTTGTGAACTATAGAAAAAAGTTTCAGAAAGATAGTACAACTTCGAAAAAAGTGGCTCACTTCACAAAATTCAACTCATGGTTCAATCATCTATAGTTGAATTGACAGCTGTGGCTAAATGTTCTTTCATGCACAGTTGGTTTTTGATCACTCAAACTATCACCCTTTTTGTTTTCTTGTATACATTTTTTTGCATAGTTCGTGGAAAAGCTACGGAATTCGTTTGCGTGTTTTAAAGAGTTTTAGTTAACTTTTTTAGAAAAAATAGTTGTGAAAAGAAATTTAGTGAGTGCTTTGTGATAATCTCTTTCGAAAATGTGGAAAAATAAGTAAAAAGCCAGGAAAAATAAGTATATCGTTTGTGCACGTGTTTTTATGCGTTTGTTGTTTTGACACAAAAATTCGGGCCAAAACGGTAATTTCGTATTCTGTTTTGGGCTGCGGTGCCATATGAATAATTATATCATGATTGAACTCATACATGAGAAATCATCCATAAATAAAATCATCAGCAAGCATAAATGGAAAAAAATATGTTTTGCAAACTTGACCATTAAGGAAGCTTTTTTCCTTTGCCTTTACAGTAGAATGTAAAAACAATTACAAAACAAAATGCTTTATGTCAACAATGGCAGTGAAACGGATTTGTGCAAAATATTCATACATACATACATATGTATGTGCAAGGTCAATGTTTTTGCTACGATTTCTCCCACGATGGGCATAAAAACAATATTAATTTGTGCGAGGTGTACATAAACGGACGCCCACCTTCGCGTTCGCCTCAGACTGAAGCCTAACACATGTCACACTTCATTATTTATTTTATTGTTATGTATTTTGGTTGACGTAGTGATTTTTCTTTTTTCTCTAGACATCTCTTATCCATTTCTGCTTTGTACCATATTCATTGTTTTCTTCGGTGAACTTTTTTCTTAATGGTCAGAAAAACATAAACAAACATACGTATTTGGCGGATACAACGTTCGTTGAAAAATTTTTTGAACATTTTTGAATGTAATTTCTATATAATTTATTACCGTATGAGGATTTTCCAAAAGTTTTTGTGCGTCATTGCTTTTAGTGACTTTTTTATGGAAATATATTTATTTGTTTGTTTTACATATAAATGTCAGAACTGTTGGGGACGTTTGTATTTTAATTGTATGAAAGCGAGGCTGTTTAGTGAGATGGCTTTGTGATTTTGGCATGGATCGAACTTACAAATTATTTGCGAAGTGGTAATTGCTGGTACACTGGGATAGATCATAATGTTAGGTGAAAACAATAACGCAATTCACAAGGTCTACTATTTCGAGCTAATCGTCTGTTGTGCCGTATTTTTTAAAAAATGTAACATGGAAACATACAACGATAGACGAATTGGACACTCTTTTTAAACAGTGCGAGATGTTTATGGTCTGCATCGAAGCCTGGTCTGAACTAGTCGAATGAGGTTTCAAACTATTAGTAGAAATGCGAAACCGTTTGCGGAATTCTGTGTTTTTAAACCGCTAAACAAAATGTAAGTATGGCGCATTTGTGAAAACTTTTAAATGTACCTAGCTGTAAATTTCACGTTCAGTTAGAACTTGCTGAAAAATGTCCCTTAATTGTTATATTGTTTTTTTTTTTTGTTAAGCGTGTTCAGTAGGGTGATTCAAATAAAAAATCGGGTTTTCGGTCTAATAATTGATAAGAAAATAAATCGCGCTAAAAAATAAGTTTTAACTTAACCTTTTTTTAATTTTCCATACATTTTTTTGTCGGAACCTTTCTCACAAATTACATAGCTTCAACAAATAGTATGGAATTTTAATGAGATGCTTTGGGATTCAAAGTATATTAGGTCCTGGGACCCAGATTATTGCCTTTAAAAGGTAAAACAGCGCTGCTTAAATATTATGTGTGCAGTGCACACCACACTGTACGCTCAACCATCGATACGTAATGATGTCACTCATACGCCCCAACAAACCGATGAGCATTAAAGCTTAATCAAACTTCCTTATCGGTAGCGCCATGGCCAAAACGCATGCAGTAACCATAAAGAACTGATAATTAGATTAAAACAAAGAAATTTAAAAAAATTGGCAGCAAGTGTTCGGCCTTGTACACCAAGTCGTGGCGGATCAATGCCCGGCAAAAGTAACATCAAAAATTATTTAGAAAAATCATATTTCTAAAAAGGGGTCGCCCCTCGGCAGTAGTTTGGCAAACTCTCCGGGTGTATTTCTGCCATGAGAAGCTTCTCAGCAAAAACTCATTTGGTTTGCAAGTGCCGTTCGGAGTCGGCAAAAAACTGTAGGTCCCGCCAACTTGTAGGAAAAACTCAAAAGCAACACAAGTTGGAAAGAGAAAATGATAACCTGTTGGTATATCGCCGTTTTTTATTTTTTTTACTCATAAAGCTAAAAGGCACCGAAAACAAGAAATAAAACCTTAAAAATGTGTGAAAATTCACCATCACAAACTTTAAGAGGTAGGGATAAGGCAAAAAACCAAAAACCAATTGGTTGCTTATTGCGTTAGCATTATGGTATGGCATCACTAATCGTTTACATTGATTTCCATAAGTTTGGTTGGAACAGTTGATTAGCCTATAAGGCTAATTAAACTTCGTTATCGCTAACGCCATACCCATAACGCTAATCAGCTGTTGCAAATACGCTATTGCGCCCCGAGCGACGATATTCCAGATTGAAATCAGAAAACTTGAATTGTATTTCATTAAAGATTAATTCAAAAACACAGTGGTCCTTAACACGCGTGTTATGTAGTTAAAATCTTGACTAAACTTAAAATTAAGTCATGCTAAACTTAAAATTAAGTTCAGCAAAAATCAAATGTAAGAGAAATCCATTTTACAAAAATTTAGGTTGGTGGTATGAATATATTTTTTATACCTATTTCGCAAAATTTACCAGTAAAGCTGATAAGACATCACTCGAAGCCCAAATATGCCAACTAACGTTAGATGTTTAGTGAGATGAAATGTGTTCTGGGTAATGCATACATACATATGTTTTTGCTCTCTGGCAACTGAATGCTAATATTATAAGGCAGACATCAACAGCGAGATAGAAAGTTTATTGGGAACCTAGAAAAAGCTCTAAAGGTGACTACAAGCAGAAACAAGAGAGATTAATACAGTAACACCAGTGGCGTAGATAGGGATGGGATTAGGGGGATCAACCCCTCCCCAATGGGAAAATCATATTGATTCAATTTTACAAAATTGAGTTACAGATCTTAATACTAAATTCTATTCTAATTATTTGCAGACCTTACCCAATTTTTGATATAAAACTGAAAAAAACCATGATATAACCAAACATTTGCCCGAATACATATAATTTTCTCAGACTAGCCTTTTTTAGTATTCTTGCCTCAAACATTGGTATGTTTTTGTGATTCCCCAATTTTGGTTTGAATTTGCCAAAAATGCAAAAATTAATATGGGAATACAAACATATTCTTGAAGGAAGTTTACTGCTGCATCCAAAATCATAATTAAACAACGGGCCGTGGTGCGATCTTAGCCCCGCAAAAAAGGACAGTGCCGTCAGGGATAAGTGGAAATGGATGTGCCATTTGAAGGCTGTAAAGCTACATTTTCGCAGAGAAAGCATCTATGTATAAATGCCTAAATGGCACTTTGTATTTTTCTTCCATTTTTTACATAGAAGAAATCAAATCACAAAAACATTTTACAAAAAATACAGAAAAAAACTGGAAAAATTCGTAGTGTTATACAGGTACAGGCTAAAAATAAGATTGAACATATTGGATATTTGCATTTTTGAAAACAAAACGGATAAACCATGCAAACGTCTGAGGCTAGAATACTAGAAAACAAGAATGGCTAGTCAGTTTTATACCAAAATTTAGGTAAAGTCTGCAAAATCTAAACTAGCAATGCTATCACAATTCCAAAAAATAAAATAAATAAAATTTTCAAAAAAAAGAAAACATTTTTTTAGTGCGTGGTGGAGGCTTAAATTTCTATTCTTTCTTTAAATATGTTTTGATCACAGTATGTACCATGTTTGATTTAAAAAAAAATTATAATTAATAAAACAAAGTAAGTAAGAATAAAAAAAAAAATGAAACACTGTAGTCCCCACCTCGCGATGCTGTTGTTGTAGTTGTTAACAGCAAAAACTTCTCCCCGAAGGTTTTGGGGAGTGATGCCGAAATTAACAGTCCTTGGCCGGATATGAACCCGGTACGCTGCGGTACTGCCCGACTGTCGGGCTAGCGATTTGGTATGACCAGTGGTACCTTCTAAGTCATGTCATCCCTCCATCTATGAGGAAGGAGAAGATGGGTAGTAAGAGGCATCATATCCGTAGATCAACCATCGAGTTAGCACGTCATTACCTATGTGCATATTAGTCGCCTCTTACGACCGGCATGCCTGCCTCGGGCATATTCTAAACCCCTAACCTAGCGATCAGTAGATACATACGTTATAACTTCTTTTCTTAGGCAAAAAGTTTATTTTTTCTGCTAAATCCTTATAATTTTCTGAGATTAGGGGTATAAAAATATATGTAGTAAAGCATAGTAAATCCGAAATTCGATTTAAGCTAAAACACTTCAAAGGTCAATGACAGGTCCGAGCAAGACTTCTACGGTGACATTTAAATTTAAAAAATCAGAAGAAGTAAAAGGAAGTTATAGCAAAAAACTCGATTCAGCCTTTTTTCACAGATGCTTAAACAAAAGGTTTTTCAACATAAACTTTCAAATTAAGCTAACACACTGTTTGATAAACCGAAAATAAAATTTAGATAGAAATTTTAGGATTTAGTTTGATATTTTCGTAATATCCCCCTCCCCTAATCGCAAAAAGCTATTTATGCCACTGAGTAACACCCACATAAAGCATTAATGGTATCAAAAGCTTTTTGGATAGAGAAAGCGACCAGGAAAGAGAGAGACATGTACAAATATTAAAAAAGTATAAATGTTGTTGTCGCTAGAGAGTTGTTGCTGCTAAGTGTATGTTGTTCGTGTCCCCACCTGTGACAATTGTCAAAACAGTTGTCGCATGCATGCAACACAACAACAACTGCAACAATCGTGATTTGCTAAAAGCTCTTCTACATCCAACTTTCTATAAAATATGTAATGAATGTTTGCGGGAAAGCACGACGTAAAAAAAGCCGAAGGATAAGCGCTGTGGCGGAAGACACAAAAATGCACAGCCAATTGGCAAACAAATTTCCCGCTGGTTTTAGTTATCAACAAAGCGAGCAACAAACAGCAAGGCAATAACGGGAAACTAGACATAAAAAAGCCAATATTTCTATTTCATTTGACGTAAAAGTGAATACGTAGGAATTTCTTTGTCGTGTGGTCGATTGGCTTACAAACAGCGATTTTTAATATTCGTATTGCGGACCAATTTTGGTGTGAAATTTATATTTGAAAATTGTTATTATTGAAGCGTGTACATCAAAAGAATAAAAATATCTTAAGGCATACAAAACGACAATAAAATAATAATAAGTTAAAAAAATCAATCTCAAACAAACAAAAAAAGTGTGAAATACTTGCCATTTTCTCAAACAAATTTGCAAATTTATTTGCTCATTAAACAACAAACAAAATGTCTCTATCGAAAAGATAAATTTTAAAGTTTCCTTAAAAAACGTCTAACCTTAGTTCAGCTCAGCATTTGAAAAAAAAGAGATACATATAAGGAAAATGGTTTATAGAACAGATCTGACCGGGAACCTTACTTTTTCCTGTATGACACTTCGTTTTTACTTTATATTTTTTCTGTATTTTTAAAAAAAAAAACCATTTAGAAAAAATACTGGAAAAATACGTAGTATCATCCAGGCCAAAGCAGCCCAAACAAAAAGCTATTAATTTATCGATCTAAGAAAAAGAAAGCAACTGTAAATTAAAAATAATCAAATAATTAATAATAATATTATAACAAAGCCAAATGAATGTCCCATCGGAGGGAAAAAGTAACAGAGACAATTAAGCTTAACACAGCTACAAAAATAACATAAAAAAGTGAAGCATAAACAACTTACAGTAAGGGGATTCATCAACTCTTATAAGTTTACGAAATGCGTAAGTTTATACATTTATCAGCTCAGTTAGATGAACGCCCTATATAAATTTAAGTGTATGTACTTGATGTCAAACAAAAACTTTATTTCGAAATTCTCATTAAAAAGGTAATTTTCGACCCATTTTCAGCATATTCTTCTCTTTTTGTCCAGTGTGCATTGAATGCATTAAAAAAATTACATGTCGAACGTCGTCATTGCATTGTATAAATTTACGCACTCTTTTACACACCAAAATCGACGCGGAAGTTTATCAAATTAGTGTAAACTGCGTTCCATACAAATTTTGACAGTTCATTTACACACTTGATAAATTTATACGTTTACACTAGAGTGGTTGAAAAGTTTTTTTAGTTTTGGAAAATCTAAAACGCTACCCCGAAATATAATTCCTTGTGACAAAAAAAGAGGCTGCTATTTTTTTTTTTTGAAAGGTGGTTTAGAGGTCGCGCTACACGTTTTTCTAAAAAATTGAGATAGTTGCAATTTTAATTTCATTTTAACATGTTTAAGTGCAGTAAAAATTTGGGTTTTTGTGTGTTGTTATTCTGTTTTCATTGGCGAATATTCCTGCAATTCAATAGCCTTCTTGGATGAGTAGAAGGGGTTTAACTCCTGAAAATATGTTTCGAAATAGAAAACGGTGCAACTAAAACGCCTACACTGATCCCATTGCGCATTGGTTTTTTGGATATATTTCGCATCTAGAAGGTTATGACATCGCTGATTATGAATCCGATGTCAGTTCTTTTAAATTCAAAAGGGCGGGTCCAATATGGCAGTGATTTTTTTGAAAACTAATTGGATTTTATTGAAACTTGGTACTGGGGGGTTTATGCGTTGTGTGATTACGAATCCGATATCGGTTTTTTTGGGGCAGTGAAATAACGCCCGGGAAAATAACGCCCGCGGGCGTTATTTCCTTTTCAAAAGGAAACAGTGCCCGCGGGCGTTATTTCCTTTTTAAAAAGGAAATAAAGCCCGCGGGCGCTATTTCCTATTGTAGCGGGCGTTATTTCCCTTTTGAAAAAGAAATAACGCCCGTGTTGACAAGAGGAGATAATGCCGTGCGGAAATTTAAAGTTCTCGAATAATAAAATAATAAAAATTATTAAATCTTTGCATTCCTTTAAATAATAATAATAATAATAATAATAATAATAATAATAATAATAATAATAATAATAACAATAATAATTATAATTATAAAAAATAAAAATTTGGAATTAAAAATCGCGCGATTCGCTTTTTTTATTAGACCCAGTATTTTTAACTCAGTTTTGAGTAAATGATAAATTAATAACGCTAAATATTTTAAATTTTTATTAAAATAAAAAATGAAAATTTGGAATTAAAAATCGCGCGATTTTTAATTCCAAATTTTCGCCTGCGGCGCTTTTTTTAATAAACCCAGTATTTTTATTAAAATAAAAATTAAAATTTTTTAATAGAACCAGTATTTTTAACTAAGTTTTGAGTAAAGTTAGATTAATAAGACTAAGTATTTTAAATTTTTATTAAAATGAAAAATGAAAATTTGGAATTAAAAATCGCGCGATTTTTAATTCCAAATTTTCGCCTGCGGCGCTTTTTTTTTTAATAAACCCAGTATTTTTATTAAAATAAAAAACTAAAAATAAAACTCAGTTTTGAGTAAATGATAAATTAATAACGCTAAATATTTTAAATTTTTATTAAAATAAAAAATGAAAATTTGGAACTAAAAATCGCTCGATTTTTTATTCCAAATTTTCGCCTGCGGCACTTTTTTTAATAGACCCAGTATTTTTAACTCAGTTTTGAGTAAATGTTAGATTAATAAGGCTAAATATTTTAAATTTTTATTAAAATAAAAAATGAAAATTTGGAATTAAAAACGCCCGCGGGCGCTATTTCTTTTTATTGGCGGGCGTTATTTCACTTTTGAAGAGGAAATAACGCCCGCGGGTGAACCACTATAGTTTACACGCTTTATAAGGTGTTTATAAGATTTGATGAATCCCCTTAAAAACCCCCTTAAAACAAAGCTCAACAAGAAAATTTTTATAGTATCCAGCGACAGTAGCAAACTACAACATATACAACCCAGCATCACTTCTTGTTTATTTTTTTACTCTTGAGCAACGAAACTTCGTAAAAATTTCTTGTATGTTGGTCGCAATATTAATTTTTCCTTTGTTTATGGATGTATGTTCATACACTTAGAAAAATGTAACTCTATATTTTTAAACAGAACCGTTTTTGAAATAACTGGGTGGTATTTTCAAACAAAATATTATTTAGACGTAAAATACAATGTTAAACTTAACATTTTGTAATGTGAGAGTTAAACGACGAATCATTTCGTTGATTTCATTTGCCGTACATAATACTGACATTCGCAACAAGTTTATAAAATATTCTAAATATATACTTAGTTTATGTTTGCGATCGCAAATCGGGGTTTTTTCAACGCAAAAATTAGGGAGCTTAATACCTTAAAGCCCACACACTCGCCCCCAGATTAATAAAAAAAATAACAATTTAAAATAAAATTTATTCATAAAAAAGCTTTTTTAAAATGACATTTATATACAAATTTTGAACTATAGGAGCTTATTAAACCGTTTATATTTTTTATTAACATGGGCCTCGACTCCTTGAGTCATACATTTTTTTTTAAGTTGGAGTGGCACGTCCCACTTTTAAGGGAGGCATTTTAGAAAATTCGACTGGTCATAACATTTGAACTGATTACGGTGAATTATGAAATTTGGCACATGGTATACTAGCATTATAGGGAGTTTACCTAATGAAATGGGAGGAAATCTCTTCCCGACCACGCCCACTTTCGATATGAAAAATTTCGAAAATCACATAAATTGAACGTTCTGATAACCCAAAATTAGACTTCCTTACTTGTTTTTCTTTTCTTTGATTTGGTCACCTTGAATAAATATCGAAACAGTTTTGGTTGTTGTGAGAAATGACATAGCAGGGCAGCAATCCGCAGCGTGTTTTCGCGGGGTAATGTCATTGTGGACCGGCCTTTATGTTAGAGGTTAAACTCACAAAAGACAAGTTTCCATCTTAACTATGAATTAAAAAGTCGTGCAAGTGGGTATAAAAACTAAATAGTATACTCAATTCAATTAAAATTTGGAATAAACAAGTAAGGAATTTTAAGTTCGGGTAAACCGAATATTTAATACCCAGCGATGGTTTTCAGAACGAGATACAAATTTATGTGATTTTCGAAATTTTCCATATCGAAAGTGGGTGTGGTCGGGAAGCGATTTCCTTATAGTTACCTAATGCTAGTATACTTTGTGCCAAATTCCATGATTCTACCGTAATCAGTATAAAAGTTATGGCCAGTCGCATTTTCAGAAATGCCTCCCTTAAAAGTGGTCAGTGCCACTCCTACTTTCGAAAATGTATCAAAAAATCATAATAGAATGACTAGGGGGTTCATCTTTTACCAAATTATGTCAATTTAGGTTATTTTCGAAATTTTCGATTTCGAAAAAATATATATATATTTGGACCCGCCGAAAATATTGAAAAGACGCGCCTGCCAGCCAATATATGCCGAATGGCAGCTTCTAGTTTACTGATCTTGAGCTCATGATATATGTTTAAAAAATACTTAGTTTTAAGCATTTTTTACTTTAATTTCTATTTGCTAAGTATGAAACAAAATTTTTCTTTTCTCAGGTTTTCTAGGTAACTTTCTGTCCAAAGGACTGAAATCAAATCAGTTGGAAGTGAACACTGATGAAAAAACGCTACGACCAATTGCTCGTTTAAAAGAACCCCGCGATCTTTTCGCCCTGCCCAAAGACAAAGATCATGATTGCTCACAGCAGGCCCCCAGATGGCCGATTGAATGTCAAGTAAGTTATAATGCAAAAAAAGATATATATGTACATATATGAAAACACAATAAATCTCGCTTCAAACACAAAACATTGATTCAAACACATACCACTTCTTTATTGAATGCTTAGTAAGATTTTCGCAATTTAAGGTGTCTCAACGAGCTCTACTGCCATTTGAAAAAGCTGAGTAAATTTCAATAGCAAATCTGACACAATTTTTTATTTTTTGTTTGGTTTCCCTAGCAATCACTTTTTTTGCAAATAAAGCTAACAAATATGATATTTATGTTATGATATCGATTACGGTGCATAGGGAAATAAAGCGGGCGTTATCTATATATATAAACATGAAATGGTGTATAATTGTAACGCTAAAACTCGAAAACGGCTGAACCAAATGAAATACTTCCTTTGGGGGATTTGTTTGTTATTACCACGCGCAGGTCATGTCTTAAAATCAGAACAAAATATTAAGGGGGCGTGGCACCTCCCATACAAACTGAATTTTTCAAGTTGAATATCTTCAAAAGTGTTTAAGGTAGGAACATGAAAATTGGTAAAGAGCTACAGGATAACAGCACCACTCTCACCTATAAAACCGGGGGTTATCCAATAAGGGGGCGTGGTACCTCCCATACAAACTAAATTTTTTAAGCAGAATATCTGTGAAAGGGTTCAAGGTAGGGACCTGAAAATTGGTATAGACCTATATGGTATCAAAAGCCTTCTTACACATAAAAGAAGGGGTAATCGGAAAAGGGGGCGTGGCACCTCCCATACAAACTGAATTTTTCAAGGTGAATATCTTCAAAAGTGTTTAAGGTAGGAACATGAAAATTGGTATAGAGCTATAGGATAACAACACCATTCTCATCCATAAAACTTGGGGTTATCGAAAAAGGGGGCGTGGTACCTCCCATACAATCTATATATATAAAAATGAAATGGTGTTCAGCCGTTACGTTAAAACTCGAAAACGGCTGAACCAAATCATATACTTCCTTTAGGAGGTTTGTTTGTTATTACTACGCGCAGGTCATGTTATAAAATCAGAACAAAATATTAGGGGGGCGTGGCACCTCCCATACAAACATTTTTCTTCAAGGTGAATATCTCTAAATGGGTTTAAGGTAGGGACCTGGAAATCGGTACAGACCTATAGGATAACAACACCATTCTCACCCATAAAACTGGGGGTTAACCAAAAAGGGGGCGTGGCACCTCCCATACGAATGAAATACTTCATAGTCGATATCTCTGGAAGTATTCATGTTAGACCACTGAAATTTGGTAAGGGATTATATGAGATCAACCCCTACCACCTCCAAAAAAGCTGGGGATAACGAAAACGGGGGCGTGGCACCTCCCATACAAATGAAATATTTCATAGTCGATATCTCTGGAAGTATTCATGTTAGACCACTGAAATTTGGTAAGGGGTTATATGAGATCGATCCCTACCACCTCCAAAAAAACTGGGGATAACGAAAAGGGGGGCGTGGCACCTCCCATACGAATGAAATACTTCATAGTCCATATCTCGGGAAATGTTTAGTTTAGACCACTGAAATTTCTTGAGGAGTTAAATAAGATTAATCCCATCATCTCCAAAAAAACTGGAGATAAAGAAAAAGGGGGCGTCGCACCTCCCATACGAAGGAAACATTTCATAGCCCATATCTCTGCAAGTATTTATGTTAGACCACTGAAATTTGGTGAGGGTTTATATGTGATCGATCCCTAATACCTCCCAAAAAACTCGAGTTAACGATAAAGGGGGCGTGGCACCTCCCATACGAATATAATACTTCATAGTCCATATCTCTAGAAGTATTTAGGTTAGACCACTGAAATTTTGTGAGGAGTTATATAAGATCAATCCCGGACACCTCCAAAAAAACTGGGGATAAGGAAAAAGGGGGCGTGGTTTCTCCTATATGAAGGAGATAGGGATATGGTTTAAAATAGATATAGGGATCGGGTTAGAGAAACAGAGGGGGAAATAAATTTGTGGCAGGACAACGTCTGCCGGGTCAGCTAGTTTCCAAATAAAAAGAAATAACGCCCGCCAAAAAAAGGAAATAGCGCCCGCGGGCAACGTGCCACGGTACGCACTCTATGGGCGGGATCCATGGAATTTATGTGCATAACACCTTTCTGAGTTGGCGGCCTTCGGCTGCGCTTATAAAAAATAACCCTGGGCAATGCCATATCAAGTCCGGGTGTGTGCCAAAACTACCGCCACGGTGAAGTCCTTCTGCGTAGTACAACCTTCTGCGTAGGCGGCCTTCGGCCGCGCATATGATAAATAGCCCTGGGCTACGCCATGCCAAGTCCGGGTGGTTGCCTGAACCGTGGCAACGTGCAACGGTACGCACTCTATGAGCGGGATCCATGGTATTTATGTACAGAACACCTTTCTGGGTTGGCGGCCTTCGGCCGCGCTTATAATAAATAACCCTGGGCTACGCCATGCCAAGTCCGGGTGGTTGCCTGAACCGTGGCAACATGCCACGGTACGAAACTAATGTAATGCCAAGTCCTTCTGCGTAGTACACCATTCTGCGTAGGCGGCCTTCGGTCGCTCTTCAAAAAAATAACCATGGGCTACGCAATCCCATGTTGCGGGTGAGTTATTTCCACGGGCGTTATTTCACTGCCCCATCGATTACATTAATTACACTTGCTATATTGCCTCCACCGCGAAGCGAACTAACCACATATTGAATGCTGAACACAGGTGTTTACCATCGAGCCATCGGGTACTTCTGCTTCCCAGCGTCTAACTGCAGCTTTGTTCAACATGATGTCTGCTGATGGTGATCGTAAGATCGTCTTATTAATACTAATAAACAGTTATCTGCAAGATTTCTCTTTGAAAACATTAATAAGTCAAATCTTCTTGTTTGGAACCCTAAGAAATCAGTTAATTTTCTGCAAGATTTCCCTTTGAAAACATTAATAAGTCAAATCTTCTTGTTAGGAACCCTAAGACCATCTTATTAATACATGCAATTATGCAGAAATCAGTTAATAAGTCATATGTATCTTCTTGTTTGGAACCCTAAGAAATCGGTTCGTTTTTTGAGATTTCCCTTTGTAAACATTAATAAGATTTTCTGCTGCAGTGAAATAACGCCCGCGAACTTTGCCAGGGGCGAGTCTCTGTTTGATTACCTCTTAACAACCAACCTCGTAATTTGCAATGTGGGTAATGAGCCTACTTTTATCACTAAGACTCGCAGGGAGGTCATAGACCTCACTATCTGTAGTGAAGGCGCTTATGAGTGGGTCAGAAAATGGCGGGTTCTTGAAGAACATTCATTCTCCGACCACCGTTACATTGAAATGGTTTTAGACTTTATTGTAGAACAACCAATCATGAAGCGCAATCCACGTAACACTAATTGACAGTTACACAATGAAATATTAGACAGAGACCTACCAGTACTGCCCTCACAAGCCCCCTCATCAGTAGAGGAGCTGGAGGATCTTGTTACTACATTTACATCGGCGCTCTCAAATGCTCTAGGACAGGCTTGTCCAGTGCCAAAACCACGCGGTAAACACAGGCCACATTGGTGGTCCTACGATTTGGACTCGCTCTTCAAATCATGCCGGAAACAATTTAACAAGGCCAAGCGCCTCGGCTCTGAGCCTCATCGGCACGAATATAAAGCTAAACTAAGGGCCTACAAAAAAGCTCTGAGACAGGCGAAGAGAACCTCGTGGAGAAATTTCTGCACTGGCGTCGAAAAGGTTAGACGAGTCCTCTCGAAAAGTCAAACAGCCATCAGCTATTTGCGAAAACCTGACGGATCCTGGACCAGCACGGAAGAGGAAACCCTTGAGCTGCTCTTGAATACACATTTTCCGGGAAATCTGTATGACGCACCACTAGCACCTGCAACAAACCTGGCAGTAAATATACCCATCACTGAGGAAAGGGTAAGGTGGGCAGTTAATAGCTTTGAACCGTATAAGGCTGCCGGGCTGGACGGTATTATCCCCGCCCAACTTATAAACACGTTGGAGACAGCAGCCAAATGGCTGGTATTTCTCTTCACAGCCTGCCTGGCTCTCAACCACATTCCGGGCTCTTGGAGAAGCGCCACGGTAGTGTTTATCCCTAAGGCTGGGAAGGCATCCCACTACGAACCAAAAGACTAAAGACCGATCAGTCTCTCGTCCTTTGTACTCAAAACCTTTGAGAGGATACTAAGCAACTACCTCTCAACGACTATTGATAGCAACCTTATCTCTAGCTATCAGCATGCATACACCAAGGGGAAGACAGTAGTGACGTTTACCTATTGCATTCATAGGCAAGTTTCCACAAACTCTGTGTGACCTGATGCAAGTTGCGCTGCGAGAAGTTTCGACGTGGTCCTCTCGCTGCGGACGTAGTATCAACCCGGGGAAAGTGGAACTTGTCCTCTTCAACAACCGGTACAAAATACCGCCACTAAGCCTACCAGAACTAGATGGCACGCGCCTGGGCTTGTCGGATAAGGCCAAGTTTCTAGGCATAGTTCTGGACAGGAAATTGAATTGGAAGGAGAATGTTCTTCAGCGCCAGAAGAAAGCTTGCATCGCTCTTTACACATGCAAAAGAGCCATTGGCAAAAAATGGGGGCTCAGAGTATGCAGTCGGATCTACCCGGCCATCATTCGCCCAATCATGCTGTATGGAGTCGTCGTATGGTGGCCGGCGCTTAGCAAGCCAACATATCTGAATCTGTTGCGGAAAGTCCATAGATCCAATATGATCTGTATAAGCGGTGCGCTAAGGACAACGCCCAACGAAGTCCTCCAGGTCATTCTGGGCATTTTGCCACTTGATCTGGAAAGTTTCGGTCAGCGGCGGCAGCAGCTCTGCGCCTAAGAGAAACCTCCAGTTGGGGTGCGGGTACTATTGGACACTCCAGTATTCTGGAATCTTACAGCTTTCTCCCTCTAAGCACAGATTGTTGTGCGACCATTACAGTCGGGGATAGCTGTTTCAAAATAAACATTCCCAGCAGAGAAGACTGGGAGAGGACGGATTGCTGTCCCGAAACAAATGGTGGCACTTCCATATACACCGACGGCTCGAAGTTGGGCGGCAGAGTGGGAGGAGGGGTTTATTCAAGGGATTTGGACCTTGAGCTCTCCTTCAGACTACCTGATCATTGTAGCGTCTTCCAGGCGGAAGTCTCGGCAATCCTGGACGCCGCGGCCTGGTTAAGCAAACGTGTTATCGGAGAAGATATCGCTATTTTAAGCGATAGCCAAGCGGCAATCAAATCCCTTGGCTCATACACGTTCAACTCTGAACTGACGCTCAGCTGTCGTCGATCTCTTCAGGAGATGGCCCAACAGAACCGCGTAAACCTCATATGGGTCCCGGGACATAGGGACATTGAGGGAAACTGTAAGGCAGACGAGCTTGCCAGGCAGGGCACGACCAAGCAGGTTCTTCAGGATAAAGAGCGCTTAGGTATGCCGTTTGCCACATGCAAACTAATGCTGAAGGAGCACACACTCCGTCAAGCCAACGAAAGATGGCTGCAATCCCCAGGGTGTCGGATATCGAAACAAACCTGGCCAAAATGGGATCTTAAAAGGTCTAGACGCATTTATGCCCTAACTAGGAGGGAAATTTGCATATTGATAGGGGTATTAACCGGTCACTGCCTCATTGGTAGGCATGCAGAAAAGCTAGGTGTGCCCTACCGACGATGCTGCAGTAGTTGCAAAGATGATGAGGAGGAGGAAACAGTGGAGCACCTCATTTGCAACTGTCCGGCTTTAAGCGGCGCGAGAACGCGCTTTTTGGGAGTTCCGTTCCTGGATAGCCTAAGCCAGATCGCGGAACTGGACATAAAGGACTTGATGGGCTTCATAAAGTCATCTAAACAACTCAGGGATTTTCCATATGGCTGGGTCCCGGGACTGACTTTCCTTGTGTTGGTGATATCACAACGGGCCTTTCAAAACTGGCCCAAGTGTGCCTCTGCGGCAGCCACTTGAACCTAACCTAACCTAAAAGTAAAAACGAAAATTTCAAAGAAGAAATCATAAGAATCGGTTAATTTTTGAGAAAGATAATATGCATTGCATCAATATATGGGGGAAAAAAAGACCCGTGTTTCTTTATTTTGACCAAAGAACAACATATTAAAATTTCATCGAAATCAAAAATCATGTCCCGCGCGGACCGGTTGTCTTGAAATGGAATGAGCCAAAAGTATTTTTGAATTGGTTGAAAGATCAAATCACAAATAAAAATTATCTTTGGATCCGTGATTCAAGCAATTCAAAATAGAGCTGGAAAACTATCGATATTGCCGCCTTGCAATATTTTCGATATTTTGGAATTTCACTATCGATAGTATCGATATATCGACAAAATTCAAATGGTTTCAAATAACGGCTGATTTACACGGGTCGATTTTTTGTCGTGCCACCGTATAAATAGCAATTCAAATATCTACAATCGGTACTGGTTTCCTTTAGCAACCAACTGCTAAAAAATTTGCTAAAATTACATTTTCGAAGCAATCATAAGTTGAACAAGTAAGGAAAGCTGTCTTCGGCTGTGCCGAAGGCTAAATACCTTTCATGAATAAGCGTCACGATTTTCACTGTTTGATCCCCAGTACAGCCTGTGTGAATTTAACTTTAGCTCATGCCGAAATTATCGGAGCTACGGATTATATGGGGACGATGTGTTCTATTAGTCCAATCTCATTGATTTTTAACATCGACATTCCACATTCTAAAATAGCAACATTTACGAAATTTCACGTTCCTACCGATATAATTACAGGAGTTATCTACCAAAATCCGTTTATCGGAACAATCGATTGTATGGGGGCTATGTGAAATATTTATCCCATTTCAATGATTTTCAACATCGATATTTTACATATAAAAATAGCGACGCTTCCAAAATTTCGCGTTCCTATGTGTTTAACTACAGGACTTATAGCCCAAAATCCGCTTATCGGAATAATCGATTGTATGGGAGCTATGTGAAATATTTATGCCATCTCAATGATTTTCAACATGGATATTTCGCATATAAAAATAGCGATACTTCCAAAATTTCACGTTCCTACCTATATAATTACAGGAGTTATCTACCAAAATCCGTTTATCGGAACAATCGATTGTATGGGGGCTATGTGAAATATTTATCCAATCTCGATGATTTTCAACATCGATATTTCACATATAAAAATAGCAATACGTCCAAAATTTCACGTTCCTACGTGTTTAATTACAGGAGTTATAGCCCAAAATCCGTTTATCGGAATAATCGATTGTATGGGAGCTATGTGAAATATTTATCCCATCTCTATGAGTTTCAACATCGATATTTCACATATAAAAATAGCAATACGTCCAAAATTTCACGTTCCTACGTATTTAATTACAGGAGTTATAGCCCAAAATCCGTTTATCGGAATAATCGATTGTATGGGAGCTATGTGAAATATTTATCCCATCTCTATGATTTTCAGCATCGATATTTCACATATAAAAATAGCAACACTAATAAAATTTCACGTTCCTTCGTGTTAATTACAGGAGTTATAGCCCAAAATCCGTTTATCGGAATAATCGGTTGTATGGGAGCTATATGTTATATTGGTCCGACCTTGCTGGTTCCGACAAATGATTCCTATATTGGAAAATGGTGGTCGCATACCAAATTTCAGCCAAATATCTCAAAAACTGAGGGACTAGTTTGCGTTCAAACAGACAGACAGACAGACGGACAGACGGACAGACGGACATGGCTAAATCAACTCATCTCGTCATCCTGATCATTTCGGTATACTTCTTGATGGGTCTATCTCTTCTTCTTCTCATATTTACAAACATCGGACCAAAGTTATAATACCATTTCATGTTCATGAAAGGTATAAAAAAGGAGCATATCGGAAGACCATCGGAAGAAGCGAAATATCCTCATTCCGGACTAATAAAGAGCGTAGGTAAACGCTCCCATTTATGACTCCTTTGGGACTATTATGACTGCGATGGTTTGCTGGGAATGCACCAACGTACATATCGTCCTATCCTGTAGCTGTGGGAGTACGTCAAGGAAAATTATTTCAAATGCTGATCAAGATTACAGAACCTAGCATGACAAACATTGCGGCTAGTGGCAAATTATCTTTGCGTACATGGCATTAGAGCTGGAAAACTATCGATATTGCCGCCTTGCAATATTTTCGATATTTTGGAATTTCACTATCGATAGTATCGATATATCGACAAAATTCAAATGGTTTCAAATAACGGCTGATTTACACGGGTCGATTTTTTGTCGTGCCACCGTATAAATAGCAATTCAAATATCTACAATCGGTACTGGTTTCCTTTAGCAACCAACTGCTAAAAAATTTGCTAAAATTACATTTTCGAAGCAATCATAAGTTGAAAAAAGGAGCATATCGGAAGACCATCGGAAGAAGCGAAATATCCTCATTCCGGACTAATAAAGAGCGTAGGTAAACGCTCCCATTTATGACTCCTTTGGGACTATTATGACTGCGATGGTTTGCTGGGAATGCACCAACGTACATATCGTCCTATCCTAATAGAAAAGACGTATATCAAAAAAAATTTTATAAAAGACGTACTTCGTAGATTTTTTTATAAAGGCCGTATTCCAAAATTTTTTTTATAAAGGACGTATCTCAGCGAAATTATTATGAAGGCCGTATCTCAGGATCTTGGTTAAAAGGGGAATAACTTAATTTTTTTGCAAATTGAGCTTTTTAATCTAGGTTAGGTTAGGTTCAAGTGGCTGCCGCAGAGGCACACTTAGGCCAGTTTTGAAAGGCCCGTTGTGATACCACCAACACAAGGAAAGTCAGTCCCGGGACCCAGCCATATGGAAAATCCCTGAGTTGTTGGGATTTTCCACATAGCAGAATCCCGGGACTGACACTCCTAAACCGACACCGTTGCTCCTCCTCGAACCACTTAGATGATTTTATGAAGCCCATCAAGTCCTTTATGTCCAGTTCCGCGATCTGGCTTAAGCTATCCAGGAACGGAACTCCCAAAAAGCGTGTTCTCGCGCCGCTTAAAGCCGGACAGTTGCAGATGAGGTGCTCCACTGTTTCCTCCTCATCATCATCTTTGCAACTCCTGCAGCATCGTCGGTAGGGCACACCTAGCCTTTCTGCATGCCTACCAATGAGGCAGTGACCGGTTAATACCCCTATCAATATGCAGATTTCCCTCCTAGTTAGGGCATAAATGCGTCTAGACCTTTTAAGATCCCATTTTGGCCAGGTTTGTTTCGATATGCGACACCCTGGGGATTGCAGCCATCTTTCGTTGGCTTGACGGAGTGTGTGCTCCTTCAGCATTAGTTTGCAAGTGGCAAACGGCATACCTAAGCGCTCTTTATCCTGAAGAACCTGCTTGGTCGTGCCCTGCCTGGCAAGCTCGTCTGCCTTACAGTTTCCCTCAATGTCCCTATGTCCCGGGACCCATATGAGGTTTACGCGGTTCTGTTGGGCCATCTCCTGAAGAGATCGACGACAGCTGAGCGTCAGTTCAGAGTTGAACGTGTATGAGCCAAGGGATTTGATGGCCGCTTGGCTATCGCTGAAAATAGCGATATCTTCTCCGATAACTCATCTCTTTCGTTACTTGAACTACTTTATAGGGACTCAATTTACAACGCTTTGCCGTTTCAATTTCGTACACCACTCCTCTGTTGTATATACATGTTCGTGTTTTGCTCGCAACTCGATTCTTGCGTGTACTGAGTCCCCTTCATTTTGCGTATGGCCCTTTTCCAAAAAAAACATGCGTGATTTTAACATTGAACTTTGTAGCGGCCATTACATACATCGAAAATACGATCCGGTTCCGATTTTGGGAAGGACAATTGTCGGAATAAAATCGAAAATCAGTCACAACATGTCCAGCTTTTTCTTCAATAAAGCTGTACACGAAACTGGACACTTCGTTCGCGCCTTAGCCGGCAATAGTTTCATCGTAGAGAAAGTTAACGACGACCAATGTCATAAATCGTAAAGTTATAAACGGAAAGTTTCCGTTTATAATAAAACAGAGAAGATGCGCTTGCTGCTCGAGGAGCATTAAGAACTTTTTGAAAGTCAAAGCAAACAACGCTGATGTTTTTGGAATCTTTGTTCTTTGCTAAAGCTGCATCAGAAGACTTGATAGCTCTTGCCTTTTCTTTATTTTGCAAATGCAGATCGTGTGATTTTTGTAGCTCTTTCCTTTGTTCATCTGTAGCTATTTTAAATGCGGAGCACTCATCGCATTGATCTTTTTTCGGGACGAAAAAACTTAAATTGAAACGGCTGTTGAATATGTCTCTGTTTTGCCTTAGATTTGCTGGAGTCTTGCATGTTCTTCTTCCAGAGTCAGTTTCGGTTCGTAGCCAGGAAGTGTAGAGATCAAACATTTTAGTGACGTTCAAACCCTCTTGAAGGTACTTTCTTGACGAAGTTGCTCGAACGTAGTGTCCTTCGGCCGTTGGGAACAGATTGATGTGATCCATGATGCTTTGAATTGTTTCCTCAGAAATGGAGTTCAAACGATTAGGTGCACATTTTCCGCGCATGTCTACACAAATTCCGTTACCAGTTTTAACTACTCTTTTTGCGACTGTTTCAATCCATTTGTCACTTATTCCCAAAGTGGACAAAAACATTGTTTTACAAACCCTTATTTTCCCACCTTGGACCTTAAGGAAGTAGAAACGACTTGTTTTTCTGCGTGTTTCGTTTTTTTGGTTACTTTGTTTTTCCATCAACTTCATATGGGAGTCAATGAAATCCCATTGACGCTCGTGGCGACACTTAAAACGACATGCAAGATTGCATGGTGGCTGGATTTGTCGTGCTGCTTTAAACTTGCCTTTGGGCGTGACATATTCCGCGCCGGTGTATAGGGCTTTTTTCGCAACACTAACTTTCCACGAAGCAGTATTTAGGGATCTTTTTCGAGTTTTTTCCACTATAAAGTTCGACTTTGAACGCGTTCTTTCCTTTTGTGGGTCCTCGGATTTTTCTTCAGAGTTTATTTCCTGAGGAAGGAAAGAATCAACGGCGCTGTTTTGAAATGAGTCGTCAACAAACATAACACCATCTTGTGAGAGATCCTCGACTTGTATGATGCCTTCGCTTTCCGAGAAAATTTTTTCCAACGGTTCGATAGTGCCATTAAGGGTTATGTACGTCATCGCAAAAGAAATTAATTATTTTATAAAAAACCGACGAAACGACAATTTTACAATTCGAATTAATTATTTTATTGAAAACCGTGACGTTAAACGATAATTTTATAATTCGAACTGACTTTTAAAGAAGTGCAGAACTGACTATCACCCCTCCCACTTTTCCTCTCCCGCTTCCATTTCCTTTCCGTCTTCGTCTCTCTCATCCTCTTCCTCCCCCTGTCTCTATCTCCCTACTTTAACTTCTCTTTCTCTTTTTGTTCTCTTCCCCTTTCCCTTACCCTTCCGCGTTCCTTATCTATTTCCCTCTCCCGTTTTCAAATCTTTCACCAAGACCTGCCATTTGATAACCACCCGTGGTCGACGTTTTGGTCAAAACCTGGTTCACATATGAGCACGAAAATTGTTCGCTGCTACAACTCTCATCAAGACCTTTCATGCCATACCCATATCGGACAGAGATATACCGGGGAGACCCGGATCACGTTTTGACCCATAACTCCGAGACCCGAGGTCTTTTAGAATTATTCTTCCACAGAAAACTCCAAACATGTTACTTTTACACAACGGAGATTTGTTTAGCCGTTGTCGAGACAGAATTAAGATCACCTCTGGGCGACATCTTGGTCGATATCTTAGGATTCCGCAAAATTTTCCTAATTTTTTCTCTCATAAAAGCCATCAACTGACCATAAAAAACAGGGTAGGAAAAGGGTTAGTGAAATCGGCCAATCTGTCCACGCGTGATATCCGAACCAAGGGAAATAGGGTTCAATTTTTATATACAGATATAGGCAAGCACCTCGAGTACTCAAATAAACCTTAAAACCGCTCCTTGTGGAAGCTCTCGTCAACACCTTTAACTTGATAGCCATATCCTATAGACATTCTGGGTCACCCTGATCCAAATTTTGGTCAAAATCTCCAACCGTTCAGGCCACATCCGTTAAACAACGGTAATAGGCATTGATTTAAACCTTTATTTTTATATATGTAGAAGAAATTAACTCTTTAGCACATTATTTTTATGAAAATTAATCAAGTTTTGAGATTCAAGTCCTTAACGAATTGTGGAAAGGGATTTAATGTTCAAATCGCTCCTGTAAAAATCTAATTTTTCTAGTTACAACCCTTTTAAGCGAGTTTCTGAGATACGACCTTATGAAGAACATCGCCGAGATACGTCTTTTAAAAAAAAATTTGAAATACGGCCTTTATAAAAAAATCGACGAAATACGTCTTTTATAAATTTTTTTTTGAGATACGTCTTTTCTATTAGGATAGGTCGATATGTATGTTTGTACAATAATCCTTTTATTATGTACGTACCTTTAGAAGCGGCATTTTGTTGATGTTTCCCCATCCTCAGCAGAACCGTCAATACTCCAAAGAACAAATATGTAAGAGATTTATGTTTAAATATAATATATTCTTTGATATTCAAGATTTCTACTTACAAAATTTACCCCGCATTCCGCAATCAAGAACAAGTGACGCTAGAAATGTGCATACTTTCAAAATGGTCGATATATCGCTATCGAAAAAAAACCATCGATAGCGCCGCACCAAAAAAACTATCGATAGTATCGATAGTGCCATCGATTGTTTTCCAGCTCTAATTCAAAATCACGCAACCCTGGTTCGAACCACTGAACCGAACCACCCAGATTTTCGGGAAGTGGTTCGAACCACAGCGATTTTTGGAGTGGTTTGCATCCCTGGTTTGAATACTTATTTTTTGAATGTTTTTGGCGGGGCAGTGAAATAACGCCCGGGAAATAATTATTTCCAAAAGGACTTTGCATGGCGTAGCCCAGTGTTACTTTTCGTCGACACAAAATAAAAGTGTTAGTTTTCATCAGACATTTCGATATATTTATCGATAACAGAGTTATCGGTCAAGATATGGTTGCTGGTAAACTTTGGAATATTCGCACAATTGGTATCAAACGAATAGGGACGACCACAGCTTTCATTTAGACTTTGGTTCATTTCGATATATTTATCGATAACAGAGTTATCGGTCAAAATGTGGTTTTGGGTAAACTTTGGAGTACTCACCCAAAATTGGTATCTAACGGGGCAGACGGGATTATCCGCGCAACGGGAAAGTAGTAGCATATGCATACGACTTAGCTATAGTATATAAGGGCAAATTCCCACAAATCCTGTGCGACTTGATGCAAGTAGCACTGCGAGAGGTTTCCTCATGGTGCTCGGGCTGCGGACTGAGCATCAACCCGGGAAAAGTAGAACTGGTCCTTTTCACCAACCGCTATAAGATACCACCGCTAATACTACCAAAACTGAATGACGTGCGCCTGTACTTGGCTGACAAAGCCAAGTTCTTGAGCACAGTTCTGGATAGGAAACTAACCGCCACAAGAAAGCGTGTATTGCACTCTACACGTGCAAAAGAGCCATTGGAAAAAAATGGGGGATCAGCCCCAAAATTTGCAAATGGGTCTACACTGCAATAATTCGACCAATCATGCTCTATGGAGTTGTGGTATGGTGGCCTGCGCTGAGCAAGGCAACAAACCTTAATCTGTTAGGTAAAGTACACAGATCTTGCATGATCTGTATAAGCGGTGCGTTAAGAACAACGCCCAATGAAGCACTCCAGGCCATTCTTGGCATTTTGCCACTCGATCTGGAAGGGCACCGGGTAGCAGCAGCATCGGCTCTGCGTCTAAGGGAAACGTCCGGCTGGGGCGCAAGCACTACTGGACACGCCAGTATTTTGGGATCCTATAGCTTTCTTCCGCTGAGCACAGATCGGTGTGCGACCACAACAGTCGGAGATTGCGGTTTTAAAATAAACATTCCCAGCAGGGAAGAATGGGAGAGCACGGATCGGAGTCCCGCCACTCATGGCGGCACTTCCATTTATACTGATGGCTCGAAGCTAGACGGCAGAGTTGGAGGAGGGGTTTATTCGAGGGATCTGAACCTTGAGCTCTCCTTCAGACTACCTGATCACTGCAGTACCTTCCAGGCTGAAGTTTCAGCAATCATGGACGCCGCGGCTTGGATAGGCCAACACACTATCAGGAGGATATTTTTATTTTCAGCGACAGCTAAGCGGCCATCAAATCCCTTGGCTCTTACTCGTTCAACTCTGAACTGACGCTCAGCTGTCGTCGATCTCTACAAGAGATGGCCCAACAGAACCGCGTGAACCTCATATGGGTCCCGGGGCATAGGGACATTGAGGAAATTGTAGGGCAGACGAACTTGCGAGGCAGGGCACGACCAAGCAGGTTCTTCGGGATAAAGAGCGCTTAGGTATGCCGTTTGCCACATGCAAGCTAATGCTGAACTCCGCTAAGCCAACGAAAGATGGCTGCAATCTCCAGGATGCCGGATATCCAAAGAAACCTGGCCGAAATGGGATCATAAAAGATCAAGACAAATTTATGCCCTAAGGAGAAGAGAAGTCTCCATACTAATAGGCGTATTAACTGGGCACTGCCTCATTGGCAGGCACGCAGAAAGACTAGGTGTGCCCTACCGACGATGCTGTAGGAGTTGTTAAGATGATGAGGAGGAGGAATCGGTGGAGCACCTCATCTACAACTGCCCGGCATTTAGTGGCGCGAGAATGCGCTTTTTGGGAGTTCCCTTCCTGGTTAGCCTACGCCAGGTCACGGAGCTGGACATAAAGGACCTGATGGCCTTCATCAAGTCATCTAAATGGTGTCGGGTTAGGAACGTCAGTCCCGGGATTCTGCTATGTGGAGAATCCCGATAATACCGGGATTTTCCATATGGCAGGGTCCCGGAACTGACTTTCCTAGTGTTGGTGGTATCACAACGGCCCTTTTAATACTGGCCTAGGTGTGCCTCTGCGGCAGCCACTTGAACCTAACCTAACCTAATTGGTAAGAATCGAACTAGAAACGCCTGATTGCAAGTGCGACATCTTAACCGCTAGGCTACCGAGATTATTGAGCGGCGCGCGTCAGTGAATGCGCCGTGACTACGAAAACTAAAGTCCTTATAAATTACGAACTTGAGGGTGAATGTGAAACCAAAGTGACCACGTCGCGTTTAGACATCCCGACTTACGAAATCAGGGCATAAATTTAATAATCGCAAACTTGAGAAACATAGTGTTCTCAAACAAAATAGGACATAATTATCAAACGGAGAAATCATAGTTCTCCAATGTAATTTCTACACCGAAAGAAAAAAATATCAAAAACCGCCGTAAAATTTACATTTTTTGTTTACCAAATGCAACTGAAAAGAAAAAAGGTCAATTTTACAATTTCGAAAATATCATTTTTACGTGAAATGGATATGCACAAAAAAAAACGTAAAAACGTACAGGAAACACGTCAAATAAACATGACCATCATGTATTATTGAAGGCATCCTCATGTGTAATTGACATGAAGCGTAAAAACATACAGGAACACGTCAAATAAACATAACCATCATGTATTATTGAGGGCATTCTCATGTTTAATTGACATGAAACGTAAAATGAACATGACCATCATGTATTATTGACGGCATTCTCATGTACAATTGACATGAAACGTAAAAACGTACAGGAAAAACGTAAAGTTGACATGACCATTATGTATTATTGAAGGGAAACTCATGTATAATTGACATGAAATGTATGTACCTACAGGAAAAACGTAAAGTGAACATGACCATGATGTATTTTTACGTGAGAGTATGTAATACTGATACTTACGTGAGATTAACGTTGAAGCTACAAATAAAATTAATGATAATCACATCGAAATGATATTATTTTCGGTCAATTTATTAACTTTTTTTAAATACATAGGTACATATTTAATGTAATAAATGTAATACATTTGATAAGGTGACAAACTTAACATTTTGAGAAGCACATAAAAGAAGTTTCTTGGCAAACTGTATTTTTATTCTGCATTACACAGGAACTAAAAGTTTTTATTTATTATAGTTGCTCCTTCGTAAATTTAGCATAGATGAATTTTCTCCTTAGCACCAATTCCTACAGACGATGCTTCATAAACCATATGCTGGCCGGCGGCCTTCATTTCCGGCGAAACGCTTTCCACAAATAAACAACATTCATCACCCATTTTCACTTCACGTTCAATTTTCACAGTTGGTTTTCTGCTAACTATTTTTGTTAATAAATTATTTTACAACGACCGAACTTAATTGTCAACTGCAGCGCGATTAATTTCATTTTAGAATGAAACAGCTACACAAATGCTAACGTGCTACGTGAAACATGTTGTCAAAATTTGTTATAAACATGAAACATGTCAATTCACGTAATTATACCTTTCATGAACATGAAATGGTATTATAACTATGGTCCGATGTTTGTAAGTATGAGAAGAAGAAGAGATAGACCCATCAATAAGTATACCGAAATGATCAGGATGACGAGATGAGTTGATTTAGCCATGCCCGTCTGTCCGTCTGTCTGTCTGTTTGAACGCAAACTAGTCCCTCAGTTTTTGAGATATTTGGCTGAAATTTTGTATGCGGCCACCATTTTCCAATATAGGAATCATTTGTCGGAACCAGCAAGATCGGACCGATATTACATATAGCTCCCAAACAATAGATTGTCCCGATAAACGGATTTTGGTAGATAACTCCTGTAATTATATAGGTAGTAACGTTAAATTTCGTAACTATTGCCAGTTTAGAATGTGGAATGTCGATGTTAAAAAATCAATGAGATTGGACCAATATAACACATCGCCCCCATATAATCGATAGTTCCGATAATTTCGGTATGAGCTTAAATTAAATTCACACAGGCTGTACTGGGATCAAGCAGTGAAGATCGTGACGCTTATTCATGAAATTTATTTAGCCTTCGGCACAGCCGAAGACAGCTTTCCTTACTTGTTTTAACATGAGATAGTTTTGCAAATGTTAGTATTACAATTTTCATAGGATTTTTTCGTGAAGCTGGTTTTTGAAATGTGTTATGAACGTGATAAATGTCAACTGCAGCGTGGTTTATGCCGTTTTAACATGAGAATGTTATACAAATGTGAGATTGACAGTTTTTATATCAATATGTTGTCGAAATGTGTATTAACATGAGAAATTGATATGAAAGTGATATGACGCACCACGTTGGCTCAACAAGTTTTTTATCAGTTTGACGTGAAACCGGTCGTTTACATAATTTTTAATGTTAAATAAAACTTTTCGAAGTAATGTATTATTAACATGAGAAATTGATATGACAATGTCATACATGCTAATGTTGATTCAGCAACTTTCGTATCAATTTAACGTGAACCCTGTTTATTTGATAATTTTCAATATTAATACGACATATTTTGCTGAAATGTTAAATTTGATAAAGGAGAAATGTTAGTTTTACAAGCGACTTTTCTTTCGGTGCGCATATTGTACGAACTCATGTTTGGAACGTCTATTAATACAATGGTGAAAGTTTCATCAAAATCCATTTAGCAGTTTTTTAGTAATACGACCACAAACATACAGACAGAAAGATAGACAGACAGACAGACAAAAGTTCTAAAAATGGTTGATTTGGACTTTATTGGCTTAGTAATGATTAATACTATGAATATTTTTTTGAATATCTACAATATACAATTCTATTAAAAGTAGAGATGTTGAAAGTTACAAACAAAATCGCCAAAAATACAGTTTTTCCTAGATTTTGGTAATATTACGCTTTAAGTGTTTGCAATTATACACACTAATTTTCGAAAAAATAAAAAGTTCCTGATTTTTACAACTTCGCATGAAAAAAACATTTTTAAATTCAATTTTTTTTTTCAAAAATCGTAAAAATTCGACAAAATTTCGACTTTGGCCATCTATTACTCAGCGATGGTTTGACCCACCCCTACATTTTATACGTCGTTGGAATCGTATTTTAATTTCGTTTCGAACGTGGTATCGCTTGCGTCCATCGCTTTTGTATCATTGCCGAAAAGAATTTTTGAATGAAGTGATACCTGAAAAAACACAAAATTACCGATATCTCGAAAACCTACCCATACAAAAAATTTTAAAAATATGTTTTGTGCTCGGCATATCAGTGCCAATTCACCCATATGCATAAATGTCCTGGTATTGTTTGGCTGTAAACTAGTGTAATTTGTCCTTTTATATCTAAACGGCTAGTGTCGTGACATTTCTCGTTTGATACCCCACGGGTACGGTCAGATAGTTCTATTTGAACACTTATAAGGCTAGGCTCATACTGCAACCGACTTCGACCGTCCGGCAGCAATCACACATCCACACACATGTGTTTTAAATGAGCTCCTCGATTTCACCCGAATGTAAACAAACTTTGGCCGCCCGATAAAATAGAACGCGTTCGAATTTCTCTGATGAGACCGGATGAAAAAGTCGGTTGCAGTGTGAGCGTAGCCTAAGTATGCTACACAAATTAAAACATATGCCTATGTCCAAAAGAGACTTGTAATGATCAATTGATCAAAAATTAAGCGGTTATTATCCATAGAGAGATGTCCGGGATTAATAAATTTCGTCCACAATGGGCGACGTAGTCATTTATGGGTCTTTGGCATTTGATTTACTATCGTAGAGTATTCTATTAACAAGTAGTAAATTACACCATTACATTCCATATTTATCATATTGTAACAATCTATTCCGCCTAATCTTTAAGTTTAAGTTTACGGAGTTTAAGTTTGTATGGTACGGTGGCAACACTGTCATGCAACCGCAGCCAGCATCTGCATGTTGGCTGTCAGTGGTAGTGACAGCTGTCATCGGGCCTTCTTCTTTACTTCCGTTTTTGACAAAGAAAATAAGAGACACACCAAACCACCTGATTATTGAAAATCCAACTAAATAAAGAGAATCATCGCTGTAATTAAAGCTTAAAGCATTCAGGTGTGGGGTGAAGAACACTCTAAATCTAAAAGTTAATCGTTTTTATAAATTTCAACACTATGGCCGATATTCGCGCACAAATAATTCAGTCGCTCACTGAATTAGGTGTGGATTTTCCACTGACTGCTACGAACATACAATTGTGCCGCCTTTTACAGGATGTAATTGGGGCAAATAATTTGCGCAGTAGCAACACTTATGAAATTGCCACCCAGACAGATACCGCTGTTGCTAATACAACTACTACGTTTACTTCTGCTGCCGGTACCATCACCGCTGCTCATGCTTCTGAAACCACTGCTGCTCATACTTCTGTCACCACCGCTGCTCATGCTTCTGCCACTGCCGGTGCTCATACTTCTGCCACTGCCGCTGGTCATACTGTTGCCACCACCGCCGCCTACAATGCTGCCGCTACTGCTGCCTATGTTACTATTCCCGTTGCCAATTATGCCAATTTTGGTACAACCGCAATTTCTTCCGCCGCCGGAGACACGACCACCGTCGTCCAGGTCTCAGAAGGACCACTTATGTCCTCTGCCGCTATAAGTAACGTACCTATTGCTTTTTCCGACATAAACAATTGTGTTCCAATATTATTTGGAAACGAAAGCCCATCAAGCGTAAGCGATGGATCAATTCGCCTAGAGGAGCGGCTAAGAATCCTCAAACAGCGTCGGGAAATAGCTGAACTAGAGGGTCAGGTCCACAATATTGCACCTGGAGGACGTTTCAAGTTTGAGGAACTTGAAGCAGCTGTGCCCAAGTTTAGTGGGGATGACCACCGAGATGTCAATAAATGGTTTATCCAATTTGAAGACTACGCTGTGGCAAACAATTTAAGTGAGAGGTACAAATGCCTAGCTCTACGCCGCTGCATGACGGGAACTGCTAAGGAATGTATCCTCAACCATGGACTGGCTAGCTATAATGAGTTAAAAACTCTTCTAGCAACAACATTAGTTTACTGGACGGGGCGACCTCTATTCAACAACTTATCAGGCGTATGGATAAGTACGAGCAACGACGCTCCACACTGACAGCACCAAAATTGTCTGCGTCATCCGCTGCACGATTAAATTTCGAAATAAAATGAAGCCAGTACAAATAATGATAGTTCCTGATAATATAATCTCAACGCATATGATACTCGGAAGAGATTTTATGAAAATATTTAATATTCGTTTGATACAAATAAAACAAAATAAGATTAATGAATTAAATAACAAAAATTGCCTAAAAGTAGAACTAAATGAATTAAATAAATCCTGTTCTATTGTAAAACACAGTGTTTCTGGTTTGGCTATTAAGTTGGATGATGATAGTAGAGAGGGTGAGTACGAAACATTTGAAAGAGATCTAGGAAGGGCCTGGACACCGAAGGGAGGCATCAACGTTGCGGGAACACATAAGTTACTGAAGCCCGGAGGGAAATATGTTGAAAAAGATGAAAATACTAGTGAATATACTTATGCTATACAAGAGTTAAATGCGATCAATTTTGAACATGAACAGGAGCTAGATATAGACTTAGACCCGCAGTTAGATAGCAAAAAGCGACAATCATTACTGAAAGTTTTGTCGGATTCATATATCGAACCTAAAGCATTGAAAAGGGAGCCATATGATTATAAGATGAAAATTCGGTTGACGGATGATACACCATTTCACTGCCTGCCGAGGCGTTTATCGTTCCAAAATAGAGAGACGGTACAGAGAATTATCGATGACTTACTCGAAAGAAAAGTTATACAACCAAGCAGCTCCCCATATGCTTCCGCCATAGTGTTAGTGAAAAAAAAGAGCGGTGATGTTCGGATGTGTATTGATTATAGGACACTTAATAAAAAAACAGTTAGGGATAATTTTCCGCTACCATTAATCGAAGACTGCATCGAGTATATGTCAGGAAAAATCTGGTTTACTCCGTTAGATTTGAAAGAGGGATTTAACCAGCTGATGATGGAAAAAGAATCTATTCCTTTGACGTCGTTTGTTACTTCTAATGGCCAATTTGAATATTTACGAATGCCCTTCGGGTTAAAGAATGCTCCGGCGAACTTTCAGAGATTTGTGTATAACATCTTTAGGGACCTAATAGACTCGAAAGTGATTGTAGTTTATATTGATGACATCTTAATAGCCTCCACTACCTTCGAAGCCATCTTTGCACGGTGGAGAAGGTCTTGAGTAGAATTTATGAAAAGGGCTTAGAACTCAAGAAGAAAAAGTGCAAATTTGGGTATAATCAGATAGAATACCTACACGGAGGGAAATCTATGGATCGAACATCCATAATTATTGATATCACATTAAATAAAAATTGATATTTCTGTCCCATCAATGAATATGGATGTTTCATCAATGCTTTTTTGATAAATCACTATTGAAATGATATCCATATAAACTATTGATAAATTCTAAATAGTTTAAAAAAAAACAAAATTTTATATAATTTGACATCTGGTTTCAGTGAGACTCGAACCAAGCTCCTCTGGCACGTTAGCCCAGTATTCTATCATTCGGCTACGGCATATTATACAATTTTTAGAAAAATGTTCAATCATAAGAAATTCAAAAAATTTTGAATTTAAAAAAACCGCTCCAACAAGTTGGAATATTGTTAGAAAATCCATAGTAAAAATTGTTGAACTATTATGATTATGCGTCCCAGAAAAATTTACATTTCGTCCATATATATTAATACGCTGTCTGTACCATTATTACTATGTAGTAAATATGGATATGGATATACCGACAATAGAAATTCATATCACGACCATATATATTGACGAGCCGTTCAAATATATTAGTATTCTATCCATAAATATAGAAAATAGTACATAATTTCGAAATGGTTGACATGTCATTTTACTTTTTATTGGGAGCAAATAATATTTGATAACTCGCTCATTCTGAATGAATATTGCATCAAACTCGGCGCTATCAATAGTGATATTGTCACAACATTCAATGCATTTCTCTCAGTGTACATTATGGGTATCAAACAAAAGGTGTTTATGAATGCTGTCATAAACCATTAGATTAATTTCAATACCTAAGCTACCCCGGAGATATCTCATAAAATATGAACCTTCTTAATACCAAGACGCTGATATTTACATCACGATTTTCTATCACGTTTTCAAGGGCAACATTACAAAGCTGACTGAAAGTCATAGCACTGTCTAGCAGGGAACTTTAAACAATGTAAACAGCCCTTATTGAATATATTTTGCGAAGATAAAAACAAATGTATAAAGGCTGGTTTTCATTAATTCAAATTTCTTCGACCTTATCGAGATTTGGTTGCTTATTTCGATAAAGTCGATAAGTCAAAATTTGACCTAATGAAAAACAGACTTAATAAATTAACTAATTTTTGTTTTTTTTATGAAAAAACTTGTATTTATAGCATATTGATTTTTATTAGTTAAACGTAAAAACAACCGGCCTAATGTGCAATGCCACAATTCTGAAATAAGTACAAATGTCACAAACTAAGTCATATTTCATAATTATTATTTTTATGTATATTTATGTATGTATGTTACTTTTTTTTATTAAAACAAAACTATGCTAAGAACCGCTTCGTAATTCTTTCAAACACCTTGGTATTTTTTTCGCTTATTCTTGTGGCAACCGTGCTCCTGATCGCTTCCTTTCGAATCCTGCAAAGCGCCACATTTTTTAATTTTATTTTATTCTTAAAACTTTTCGGTTTAAAATCAAAACTTTTTGGTTTGAAAACTAAAACTTTTCGGTTTAAAAACAAAACTTTTTGGTTTGAAAATTAAAACTTTTCGGTTTAAAATTGAAACCCTTTCGGTCTACAATTTTTGTTTTGTTTTCATTTATTTTTGAAAGCTTCTTTAAGATTGCATTTTGCCAACAACATTTATGTGTGTGATGTAGCTCAGTGGTAGAGCTGACGGGCATGATGCGGAGAGTCTTAAGGCAGAATTAGTTACCCTTATCGCTATCGCCATACCCATAACGCTAATCAGCTGTTCCAACCACCTTTTGCGTTAGCGTTATGTTAGGGCAAGTATAATCGATTACACTGATTTCCATAAGTTTGGTTTAAACGACTGATTAGCGTTATGGGTATGGCGTTAGCGTTAGTTCAAATTCCAGCCAACGTACAAAAAATTTATTTTTTCTTTAAAAAGTTGTTAAAACATTTCTGGTCCGATTCATTAACCAATTTTCTTCAAAACTGGTCTAGATTGAATTTTAAACCAAATTCGGTTTGGTCACATATGGGCATATCCCAAATAGTGTTACATTTTTGGATACTCGGATGCTACACATCGGTTAATGAATTAAAGCGGGGAAAAAGCATATGAATATTTGGATGAAAAAAATTTAGACAATAAGTTTTTACAGAACTTTGAAAGGCGAAAAACGTCGAATTAATCGCTTTTTCGAGTGATACTCTTAATTTTTTTTTTGGTATTTGTTCTATAAAATTTTGAGGCATCAATGTATCGCTCTGAAATTATACCAGGGTGTAGTTTTTGAGACGAAGGTTCTAAAAATGTAAGCGAGGTTAATGTGCTCCTTCAATATTAAATGTTATCATCAATGAAAGTAGCGATACTCTGTTTTTGGCCATTTTCAATATTTGTGATTTTGTCTTTTTGAGGCAACGGAGTATTAAAATTTTGGTTGTACGCAATGTTAACCTAATATACAGCAAAACTTTCGATGGTTCAGAATTTGATGTGCTCCCTTTAGTTTTCAAGGTAGAGGCATAAATGTCTAGTTACTTTGGTGCGTAACTTTTTTACGGTAGCATGATTTTTTGTAGGCACAGCTACAGTGTTACTTTTATTACGTGTTACACTTTTGTAATTTGTTGTCCTACACTACACTAGTATAAAACCAAATGCCTCATTTTGAAAGATTAACATAACGAAAGTTATTGAAATTTGTACAAGGGGCAAAAAAAATTGGAAAACATGTATTTAACTACTTCTAAACTAACTTTTATTTAAGCGTCAGTGACCTAAAGCACAAATTTAGTACAGTTATCCCAACAATACAAACATATAAAAAAAATTAATTAAAGAAACCACTAATTCTCCCAAAATATTGAATGATAACTTTACCGAAGTTTTAGTGGCTTTCATACTTTTTGTTGGCTTTTGATATTTTAAATTAAACGCAATGTCAGTGTCAAGATATATTGTTAATATTTTACTATTTAGAACTTGCAATTTTTTATTAAAATTTAGAAAAATTAGAATTTTCTTCGGTCAGAATTCATTCAAATTTCTATTACTGGGATGCCTTTTGCAATATTCTGAATCGGTTTAAGGGGCCTTTTAGGGAATTTTACGCCCTTCAAATTGCCTTTGAGCGTTTGTGCCTATCTCTCACTGGTTCACCAGTAGAAGTGGTAAAAAAAAATTTTTTGGAAAAATTCAACATTTTCGACGATATCTCAAAAACCGGGTTTCGGGTAACAAAAAAGGTTTACCGAAGATTGCTTTATATAAATATCTACATGCTGCTAAACTTTTAACATAATTGGTAGAGAAGTGCCCAAGTTAGCAAAAATATTAAACGATTTTCCGGGTTTTACTTTTATCGATATATCCAAAACCGGTTATCGGATATCGACAATTTTTTACCCAATTCATAATCTGTTTATATATAGGTATGCTGCTAAAATTTCAAAATGATCGGAGGGAAAGTGTTAATGTTATTGAATAACCAACTTCGCACTAAAAAATATTTGACGGTTTTTCGGGTTTATATTGTTAACAATATCTCCAAAACCGGGTGTCGGGTATCAACATTTTTTTGCCTAAATATAACCTTCATATATATCTACACGTTGATAAAATTTCAACAAAATTGTGCAGCAGTGTTTAAATAAATGTATATTAAACACTGCGACTTGAATTTATATATATAATCTTCGATCTATTGACTATATCTTTCTGAGGCATTAGGAAAGACGAATTAAATTTAAGCTGCTCTTTATCTACCAATGTACCAGAAAAAGTTATTCTTGTGCTTCGATGTTTCAAATTTTTTTTTTTTTTTGGCAAAAATGTCCAAAAGGTTTACATTAGGCTCACATTTTTAACCGTGTATTACCTCTTTGAAACATCACAACGGATCTTTTAAGTGTCCAAGTGAGCGGTTCCCCCAGTGTGATTGCTACCACCTAACTTACCTCTTTGAAATCAATTTGAACAGAATTACCAACATTTTTAATTTAAAAAGTTTATATTTCTGAGGAGTTACCAAGAGCGGTATTTTGGAAGCTCTACATCAAAGTCATATTTCCCCAATTTGAACTCACTTTTCTAGGATTTGCCAATATGTCAACATTTATTTATAATCCTTTTATTTTTTACAGGTCATTCAGGAGCCTATTGCACATATACCCTACGTGCCGACACAACCGGAGGCTTATAACCAACCAACGGGCCATGAATTGAAGCCACGTCCAGTGGGTGAGGAAAACGGTATGGTGGTTTTCAATTACAATCCCGTTAGCGCTGTCAATTATGTAAGTGTGCATGTGACAACAACTTGGTACATAAATCTTTTTTATACGCTTAAGTACTTACAGGGGTTTTCAATTTCGTTTTGCAAAATAATAAAAAAATATACTTACTAAAAAAAAAATTAAAAATTAAAATTAAATGAAGAATTTTTTTTTTGTAAAGCCGGCTGTTAGGTTGCACTTTTGCAAATTTTATTAGTTTAAAGATTATTAGTTTTTTAATGAAAAACTTTCCATCTTTGCTTGCAAGCTCTTATATTTCAAACTAAAACTTTGCTCGAAATTGGATAGCCCCTTTGTACTTTGTATGAATAGCATGTTCCTGTATGTTTTTTTAAGACGTGTCTTCCTGTTGTATTATTTACTAACATTTTGGACAGTGTTTAAAGCTTATAAGCACGCTCCAGTAACTTTATTGCTGATATTTTTTCATTAGTTATGTATATGGGAAATTCTACGTTAAGTGTCTTATTTCACATCGGCTTTTTCTAAAATTTCAATGTTACTATAAATGATTTTTGAAAGTGTTTACAGTGTAAATGGGATATAAGAAATAGCCTCTGCATCGTATTGCGCTACATATTAAATAGTTCGCGGATTACAAATATACACAAAGGCAAAAATGCCTAATAAAATTAATAAGATTGTCTTAATGAGCCGTTTTTGGGCTCAGAGGTATTTGTAGAAGTAGTCCTTCTCTGAGTCGTCCGTCTAATCAGTCGGCGCATAGGCGGAGATAAATGTTATGTTGAAAAACCTCGCCTTGATGCGGATCGCAGCGAGACGCTCGTCCACAGGAGTGAACGCTAGTACTTGGCGGCGAAGTCTCTTTCCCACACCAAATCCTACACCACGCGCTTTGCCGCGTGTCTGGCCACTGTAGTATACGTCACAAGGACCGATGGTCGTCTTTCCTTGCCCCGTCCATCGCATTTCCTGCAGGGCGGTGATGTCAGCCTTTGCGTTCACAAGGACATCAACCAGTCCGGCAGCGGTACGCTCCCTAGAAAGGGTCCGGACATTCCACGTACATGCCCTAATATCCTTCTCGTAGTCCTTAATTCGTTTTGCCGGGTCGTCAACATTAAAGGTGTTTATGTGTTACTAAATAAGAAAATCTTCTCAAGATTTCCGTAAAAATATGGAAAAAAGGTGAAAGAGAGAAAACTCCTTATTTTAATAAGATGTTCTCAGGGTTCCTAACAAGAAGATTTGACTTATTTATATTTACAAAGGGAAATCTTATAAAAAACTAACTGATTTCTGTTTGATAGTATGTATTAATAAGATGATCTTAGGGTTCCTAACAAGAAGATTTGACTTACTAACCGATTTTTGTTTTGTCGCGGTCTGTATTAATAAGATTTCTTAGGATTCCTAAAAAGAAGATTTGACTTATTAATGTTTACAAAGCTGTAATTAGACGCTGGAAAGCATAAGAGAAATACCTTGAATGTTGTGACAATATCACTATTGATAGCGACTGTTTTTTATATTTATGGATAGAATACTAATATATTTGAACGGCATGTCAATATCGATCGTCGTGATATGAATTTTTATTGTCGCTATATCCATATCCATATTTACTGCATAGTAATAATGGTAGAGACAACGTATTAATATATATGGGCGAAATGTACATTTTTCTGGGACGCATAATCAATAGTTCAACATTTTTTACTATGTATTACCTAACAATATTAAAAATTGTTGGAGTTTTTTTTTTGGATTTTTTTAATTTCTTATGATTGAACATATTTCTAAAAATTTTATAATATGCCGTAGCCGAATGGTAGAACACTGGGCTAACGTGCCAGAAGAGCAGGACTCGAATCTTACTAAAACCAGATGTGAAATTGTATGAAATTTTGTGTTTTAAACTATTTAGAATTTATCAATAGTTTATATGGATACCACTGCAATAGTGATTTATCAAAAATGTATTGATGTAACATCCATATTCATTGATGTGACAGGATTATCAATTTTTATTTAGTGTGGTATCAATAACTATGGATGTTCGATCCATAGATTTCCCTCCGTGTGAGTTCAGCATTCAATATGTGGTTAGTTCGATTCGCGGTGGAGGCAATATAGCAATTGTGGCTTGAAGGCAAATATAAGAAGGTGAAGGCGAAGGCAATATAAGAACTCTGAAATATAATTTTTATTTTTTTTTAATTTGAAATATTACAAAGAACCTCTTCTCAATAATATGTGATTTCTTTTTGAAAACATTAATAAGTCATGTCTTCTTGTTACGAACCCTAAGAAATCTTATTAATACAGACCGCGACAAAACAAAAATCGGCTAATAAGTCAAATCTCTTTGTTAGGAACCCTAAAGCCCCAACTACATAAAATTTTATTTCGACTTTACCTTGGACTTTGACTTTGACAGATAAGTTCAATATACGTGTTTCAACAAAACATGGCAAATAGAAAACCTCAAGTTTTGCTTGCTTTGACAATCCGATGTTGATGACTTTGCTTTAATTTAAGAATTAAAATTTGGAGGAAATAATAATTAATTCATTTTTTCTCTATTAAATTAATAAATTTACCAAAACACTCTGAATGCAAAGAAATAAAAAACGAAAACAAATGTATAAAAGAGAAGCGTCAAAGCGTTCATTGTAGCATACCTCTGAAGTTGAGCAAAGCTTTGAGGTTGCAAATGTTTGGCGAGGTTAACAAAGCTTTATGTAATTGACCCTTAAGAAAATCTTATTAATACTAATGAACAGTGATGACGCGCATTCATACATATGTACCTATGTACCTCTATATGGAAGCGTATTAAAGATGCCATTCAAACAGAAATATGTTCGTTTTTGGAAAATATCTCTTTGTAAACATTAATAAGACTTTCTCTACAGATATAAAAAGAACTTCTTCTTGAAGAAAATCTATAGAGATATCATATGACTTTTGTTCTATTTTATTAGGCATTTTTGGCTTTGTGTAATATCGTCGCTCGCATGACCAACTAACGGAACTGACATTTACAAAATCTTACAGTAGAGCAGCTTTAATATTTTTGACCCTTTATTCCATTGTTCCCTGTCGAAAGGTATGCATGATATTTTCAGTCTGCTTTTTTAATTATGTACTCTGACGTCTTTATAAAGTATAGCAGTACATAGGTATTATATTGCAGTTACGTTAGTTAGTGAACAATTTTTTTGGTCCATCTGCAGATACGTTGAAAATGTTATGGCGTTTTCTGAGATAACGGTACTATATACAATCACATAATTTATACACAAGATGCGACATGCCTAAAGAAGTCCCATAGTGGTCCTAACTCAATTTCGGAAAAAATGTCAGTTCCGTTAGTTGGTCATGCGAGCGACGATATGTGAACAATGTGCTCAAAATTCGTTTTATTTGTGTATACATATTATTATTATTATTTACTTAAATAAATAGTAAAATTTAATCTTACAACTACAGCGCAAGCACCATATATTTGGCATTAAATAACAAAATTATTTAAAATTAAAGAGCCTGGCGACAAAGCTAACCAATGTTAAGAAGGTCCAATGGGCTTTATTGACTTTCTGTCCTTTCAAATCTCCAGGACCGGATGGGGTCTATCCTTGTCTGTTGCAGCAAGGAATCAACTATACAGCTCCAGTCCTATCCAAATTATATAGAGCATCCCTGCTGTTAGGATATATTCCCCACAGGTGGACAGAGGTTAAGGTTGTATTTATACCGAAACCAGGGAAACCAGAAAATCTGCCATCGTCATATCGACTAATAAGTCTCAGTTCCTTTCGCCTAATGGGAATGGAGAAAATTTTAGATCAGCACATTAGGGAAGTAAACTTAAAGAAACACCCTCTTTGTAAACACCAATTTGCCTACCAACCCGGAAAATCCCCGGAGGCTGCTATCCATTGTCTTATTGAAAAAATGTAAAAGGCCATAGAGTCTAAAAACATAGACCTGTGTGCATTCATCGATATATCAGGCGCTTTCAATAATACGACGTATCAGGCCATTGAGGAAGCCATGATTTGCAAGGACGTAAACCCAATGATCAATCGCTGGGTCCTGGCCATGCTAAAGCAAAGAAAAATCAGTTTTGTAAGTAATATTTAATCAGCAAAAAGTCCGAATTTTCAATTTTAAGTCATCATTTCTTTTTCGGGGAGGGGGAGTATTTTAGGGTTGTTAATTAATATCAAGGACTGAAAACCAAACCGTAATCGTTTCCGATTAAAACCGATTAATTTTTCAAAACCGAAACCGTAACCGTTATTTTGATCTGAAAAAGAACGAAACCAAACGGTTTTGAATTTTTGTATGCCTTTTTTTTTTGTGGGAACATATTTTTTTTACCAAAGGGTACCCTGAATAGCTTTCATGGAAGATTGTCGAGCTGTAACATTGTTCGTTTTGACCCACTGAAATAAAAAGGTTGAAAGTGCTCATTGAAAGTAACATATCAAAGCCACTTTCAAAATGATTATGGAAATACTGTAAATATTACAGTATTTACTGTTAAAATATCAATCCATCTATCGCCAAGGCGTTGTTTGATTTAACCTCTGCTTGTGTTAATCAATCTTTCTTCCAGTTTAGAGGAAATTTCTATGAACGAACTGAGGGTTTACCAATGGGCCTGAGTATAAGCCCTTTTCTTTGCAATTTGTTCATGAACACTATTGAAGAACAACTAATCAAAAGTTCCGTGTTTCCACGCTTTTACCGCCGATATGTTGATGATTGTATCATTGTTATAGAGAGAGATAAAATTGATAAATCCCTGAATTTATTTAATTCGACGCATGACCCAATCCAGTTTACTTGCGAGAATGAAATTAATAATGAACTTCCTTTTTTGGACTTAAAATTAACTCATAATGCCGATGGGCATATTGAATTGGATATATATCGTAAACCCACGTCGACTGTTCGATTTATTCCAATCGAGTCTAAACATCACCACTCTCACAAATTTGCTGCGTTTATTTGCATGTCCCATCGGCTTGTGAACGTCCCGCTCAGTGATGCGGCATATAATAAATAAAAGCAAAAAATACTGGGCATTGCAGAGACGAATGGCTATTGCTCTAAAAGTATAGAAACATTGTTAAAAAAGCACCATAGCAATAAAGAAAAACGGGAAATCAGCTCCTTTTTCGATGCAGTTGGTTTAGATACTGAAAAGTCCTGGTACAACATGACCTACGACGCTAACTATTTTAATGAAGTAAAAAAATCGTTTAAACAAACAAACGTGAGTTGGCCCTGAAAACAACAACAAAACTGAAATCTTTACTGAAGTCAACGAAGGATAAATTGGACCAACCTGGTGTGTATTCAATAACTTGCTGACAAAGAAATGACAACGGCGATGTATGTGGGGCGAAGTACCTAGAGCAATGCAACCTCTCCGATGGTGTTGGCGAATTATGGACTACGATCAAAGCTCTATCCAATCCAACGAAGCATAAGGATAAAGTGGATATCACTTTCGGTGACAGGGTGAAGAAGGAACCTAGGGGATGTGCGAACTCCTTCTGTCGACAATTTATACTCCATTCCCCGCCCGATAGACCTAAACGTAGGACCATGCGACAGGCGCGTAAATACAAAAACCAAAACACGGCCATTGTCATCACTGCCTCGGAGGTCAAGGAGCCATCAGACGGGCAAAGCCCTCAAAATCCATCGGGCCCGACGGTATTGCCACGAAGATGTTGAAACATCAGTCTTTCACTGGACACTTTCGTCATTCCTGAAATATGGAAAAATGCGAGTGGTTCCACTATAAAACCTAGAAAGCCGGCAAACATAGGCGATTCATATCGCCCAATATCACTTTTGTCGCCGGTAGTAAGACGCTAGAGTCCATCTTGCACCCGTATTTTACTGTAAATTTGCACCTGGCTAGTCATCGACATGGCTTCGGTAAGCTACATAGTACCACCATCGCACTCAATGCCATTACAACGCAGATAAATAGCGGCCTGAATCAACCCCAACCAAATCACAGGACTGTGCTAGTGGCACTTGGCTTGTCAAAAGCCTACAGTTAATCATGCCACGCTCATACAAGATCTTCTTGAGACACAACTCGCTGAGGTGGACCGCTAATTATCTGAACGAACGGCAGGCGTCGGTAAACTTTAGAAACGCTAAACCTAAATCTAGACGTATTAGACCGAGGGTGCCACAGGGTGGTTTTCTATCCCCGACAATGTTTAACTTCTATCTATCAAGATGCCCCCACCACCAGAGGGCGTTTCTATCGTTTCGTATGCCGACGACTGTACAATAATTGCGACGGGGAAGGGCCCCCATACTGATGAACTCTGTGCGAAAATCAACAGTTACCTCTGCGATATTTCCAGGTTTTTCACCGAGCGACAATATCACCGACTAAATCGGGGCGACACTCTTCACGACATGGACGCACCAAGTGATAAACGAATTAGACATTTACTAAGCTACCAACTGTCAGCTACCCAAAGTTATTGGGGGTGACGTTGGATAATACTTTCGTGGCAAGGTATCGAAAATATTCGAAAGATGACGATAATAGGTACTTTTAAAGTGTGATTACTGCGGAATGGCTTTCAAAGATCTTCATACCATTAGAAAGGTATTGAAATTAGCTTTCAAAAATACACTAAAAATTTTTTAGTACACTGAAAAAAAATGTTTACCAAAATAAAATTTGATACTAAAAAAACATTTCAAAGATCAAGCGATTTTTATAAATAAGAATTTTTTTAGAAAGGTCTATTTCATATATATAAAATATCTGGAAACTAAAAGGGCGTTTTTTTCTTTTTGTAAATTTACTTAATTAAATACATCTCTTGGTTACTTTCTTATATTTTGATATCACGAGTAATAAACTAATCAATCGATTTCAATAATTTGTATACCGTTAGAAAGGTGGGTAAAGCCATGTGAAGTGTGCACAAAATTTTGGTTTTTTTTTCAAAACCCCGCCGATTTTGAAACTTGTCATTTCATTGGATAGTGGGCCAGACACAAACCTCGTGCTAAAAATATTTCGTCAAAATTCGTGTCTTTGTTATTGTTATTGGAGGTTGAATTTTTGATAATTTTCAGAACATGATAATATTGAAAAATTATTTTCTCATAAACTACTGCAGATAAATCAATGAATTTTTTTTGTTACTTACAGATAATTGTTTTTGCTATATTATAAGTATTTTTAGGCGATCTTATTGTTTAAACAATTGTTAAAACAATTATAAATTGTTAAAACAATTATATTATAAATAAATTTCAAAATATGAAAAATAACGCGTAAAACAGTCACCTTTAATAATCAAAAAACAAATTTTGGTCCATTCATACCATTCCAAAGATATTGCATTTTTTTGTCACCCCTTGCGATTAAATTGTTAAAATAATTATATTTAAAAAAAATTTTTTAAAGAAATAACATTTTTTTTTTCGTTCTGCATGCTCAAAAAAAATTGAAAATATGTCAAATAGTGCGAAAAACGGTCATCTTTGGTAATAAAAAAATGTTTGTCCTTTCATACCAATCCACAGATTTCTTATTTTTTGTTGCGCTCTCCCAATGCGTTGCACATAGACCGTTGGGTGGTGTGCTGAACAATAGTGTTCTGCATTGGTCGTTGTTATCAAGCTATTTTCAATTATAACATACATACATATCTACATTTAGCAGAATGTATGAGCATAGGAAATTATAAAAAGGGATAACGTTTTTAAGTCTATGTTTTATATCTTTATTAGTTGTAAGATATTAGGAAAAAAGGTAATTGGTAAACCTACATATTCAATACATAGGTACATACATACATATTTAACAATATGTTTGTTACAAATTAACCTGACATATTCCACCATAACTTGTACAAAATGGATTCAAAATTGTTCACAGTAATTTTTTGTTTTACGTTGCCTACATGCAAATAATATTTTCCAGACTTGATTCATCACTTGAGAAAATTTGACTTCGAATCTTTTTGTTAAACATTGGTTGAGAATGATGGAATTGCCGTGTGTTTTTTATTGCTAAGGCTTTACTTGTGCGATTTTGAAATTTCTTTTCATGAGCGTCGTGATCCACTTGGGAGCAAAAATCGAAATCTATTGCCTGAAACGCATTTTCTGCCCATTCAAAAAGACTTCGAGCGTCGCGTATGTGATTTTCCGCAATACGCTGTATACTTGCTTTTCGTGCCAGCCTTTTGACAGTGCTCCCCACCCCATCGCAAGCTCCCTTACCGTGGTATCTCGAAAAAGTTCCACTCAGCTGCAATTCCAAAGTCTTCTTCGTGATTATATAAATTTAAAAAGTTAAATTTATTTTTGTATTGCGCTGCGGCTCCGTCAGAGTAATAGAACAATTTTTTTACATTCCTGGACCCAAATTTTTTTTCATATAATTTGCAAGTCTTGTATTGAACAAGTGAACTGAACTTGAATCATGAGTCAGTTTTTCCGATATAATCACAAAACATAAGTGATGTAGAACACCATCAGCACGATAGTAAATTACGTAAGGGTGTATGGTTACTTGAGTGTTTGACCAATGGTGTGCCTGGATTTCATCTTAAATCTGAATTGCATAATTTTTCGCATTGAGAGAGCGCAAAGGGTGACAAAAAAACAAGTAAGGAAAGCTGTCTTCGGCCGTGCCGAAGGCTAAATACCTTTCATGAATAAGCGTCACGATTTTCACTGTTTGATCCCAGTACAGCCTGTGTGAATTTAACTTAAGCTCATACCGAAATTATCGGAACTATCGATTATATGGGGGAGATGTGTTATATTGGTCCAATCTCATTGATTTTTGACACCGAGCTGAAATGACTATAAAGAATTGGCTGGTGGACGGAAACCACTTAATCTACCACTCTGAAATTTTTAGGAGATATTCTTCAAACTGTAGAGCTTATTTAGTTTTAAAATCGACAAATTTAAAGAGTCCCATTTTTAGTTATATATATTTATGTATAAAAACAAAAAAGAAAAAATCGTATGAAAAAAAAAATTTTTTTTTATTTTTGTGTACTTAAAGAGTACAAACTATTATTAACAAAACCTGTAAGTTTCACTTTTTTATACGAATTCGTTTAGAAACAACAATGATTTGAAGGATCTTAAAATTGTCGTATTTTTTCGCATATCAAAACTTTAAAAAATTTTACTCGCAAATTTCGCATAATATGCGAAAATAAAAAAATACGTGTCGATTTATATTGCATCCAGTTTATAAAAAAAAAATGTTTCAGGACAATCTATTTTTTAGTTGTAAAAATGATATGGAACGACCCATAGGTACTTGAGTATTTTAGTAGTAAAATTTATTTTGTTCGTGTTTTTATTTGGAAACCAAAACCGGAACGAAACCGAAATAAATATTGAAGAACGAAACCGGAACCGAAACCGAAACACTTTGCAAAACCGAAATCGGAACGTTATTTTAATCGGTTTCAGACCTTGATATATATTGAAAGATATCCATAATATTGGCCATGTTTTTATTTACACGCATATGCGTTTGCGCTTAAATTTTGTATGGAAAATAAGGGTTGAGCGCTTATCTTTCCATACAAAATGTATAAAAGTTTTCGCGGTAGCGTTAATAGTGAGAATTTGAGCCCAAGTCAAAGAGGAGGAAAACGTTAGGTGTCCGGATGCTAGTACATTTACCCTACTTACAAACTGAAAATTGCTGTAAATATATAGAAGATCCATTTAACTATTACGAAACTTTTGAGCTGATAATGTTTGGCGATAGCTTGTGGCAGCATTGACGCCTACAGTTGCAACAGCTGTTACTGGTTAGTTCATATCTCAGTGAACTTCAACAGTACTAGACAACTATGGTATTAGGATTTCGTTAAAGTGTATTTACATCAGGGACAGTCAATTGTATGGGCCCAAAAAAATTCACAGACGTACATGGCGTTTATGATTATTTCAGTAATTTCAAGCATTTTTGTACAAGAAGCCATAGGCCGAAAATGAATTTCGTGCCATCGTTTTTTCTCTGTTCGCACAGCTGTTTGGAAAACTAGCCGCAAAAAGTATCTGGGGGTTTTTGAGGTCGACAAATCTATTTCTGGTAGTAAAAAGTAGATAAACCGTTTTTTATATCAATGTTGAGAAATATCGTTGCTAAAAAAAAAAAAAATAAAAAACGATTTGTCTATCTAAGGCCCCATTTTACAGAGGCAGGTTAATTTAAGTTCCACAGTTAACTATGGATTCGCAATTTTATTCAAGTTATTTAACTGCATTTTTTCTATATTCACCAACGTTGGGCTGTTAACCTTTGGTTAACTCAATATGAAAATTGAAAATCTGTGGAACTTAAGTTAAACTGGCACCGTGAAATTGGGCGTTAACAGTTTTATAAGTTTTACTTTTATGGCATAAAAAATCCATTTCTTTTTTGACGAATTTTTAAAAACATATCTGGCATTCGGGTTTTGAAGGGTGTACTGAATTCGAAGATATATTTCTTACGCTTATCAACTTTTTCATACCGCCCTCTATTCTTTTCGAACAGTCGTTAGTAACCGAGTCCTTTTAAAGGAGTTTTCGGATACTCCTTTGGGTACGTGTAATATGGCTTTTGAAGCCAACATTTTTTTTCTTTAGTAAAGTATGCCGTCCTGTGCGTCCCGTTTCTCTATTCTATGGGACAGTCCATCGTGACTCCTGGGACATTTGACTCGAGAACTTAGTCAACTTTGACTTAATAAACTGACATTGGGATTTCAATTGCTATGAAATATATTTATCGACATGGATAAATATCCAATACAATAAATGCATTAAAAGAATTGGCGAAATAACAACAAATAGCTTTATAACTACTCAGTAAATGAGTGTGACTCCTGGGATACCGAAAAATCCCTTTGTTGTACCTTTGTAAGCACCAAAACGAAATTTAGCTTCACAGTTCAATTTTGAACTACAATTTGTATATGATCGAAAGTACATACTACATAGTACCATATTCATTAAAAATAAGATTAGTATTAGCTTTTAGAAACTTTTTACGAAGGTTAAAGATTGTGACTCGTGGGACATTTCCCTGTTTTTTCGTGATACAATTTTTAAGTTTTTTCAGTATTTTCGATGCAGTTCCCTAAAAATTTAGCTATACAACTAGTTACCCCTAACCGATGATAATAAAAAGACCTTTATTGTAAAGTTCTGCCAGAACAGTGGGAGTTTATGGCAATTTAAAAATTTGGTACTTTTCCTCTTTTGAGTGGAATGTCCCCTATACGTCATTAATAGCCAAGTTGTAGGTAATTAATTTTGAAAAAATGTTCAATATTGGGCACACGTTACACAGTGTTTTTGGCAAACTGTTTCACACAGTACACCGCCATAATCTAGAGCTGTGCTGGTCATCAGCGATTTGTCACTGCCATTGTCATTGTAGTTGCAAGTGCATACACACCTCAACCAACTCAGCCAATGGCGTCACTTCTAGGGCCTGTAATAACAAAACCTCACAGTCATCTGAGTATTTATCAGGGCCCGGCAGATGCATTTCTACTGTGAATTGTTATTTGTTTTTTCTCCGTCGCTCACTCGCAAGCACCAAAGCAACATCGTATGTTGTTTAGTCGTCGCTTGTCAGTGAGCGACTAGGCATAACCAACGACGTCCATTGATTGGGCAGTGCGATCATAGCGCTCTCACAAGCGCACCAACAGTTTCATTGGTTCTCAGATTTGCGGACAATTGTCCCACTATCTGCCGGAGCTTGGTATTTATGTATGTACAATGGGGTGGTCCTTATACTCAAATGCAGTATTTTTTCTAGTCTCATCCCCTAGATCGGTTTCACCATGGTCAAATGTATCGCACAACAAATTTTATCTCGGTTGGAGACGGTTTAGGCGTGTCGCAGGGGGTCAAAGTTCAGATTGCTCTATGTAGACTCAAAAAATAAAATTGATTTTTCTTTTTATACCTATAATACTCAAAATCTAAAGCACTATGGTCGGAGATATCACATACAAAATTTGGGTTTTAAAGGTGTACTGAATTCGAAGATATATTTCTTACGCTTATCAACTTTTTCATACCGCCCTCTATTCTTTTCGAACAGTCGTTAGTAACCGAGTCGTTTTAAAGGAGATTTCGGATGCTCCTTTGGGTACATGTAATATGGCTTTTGAAGCCAACTTTTTTTTCTTTAGTAAAGTATGCCGTCCTGTGCGTCCCGTTTCTCTATTCCATACGTCATTAATAGCCAAGCTGTAAATATTTTTGAAAAAATGTTCAATATTGGGCACACGTTACATTGTGTTTTTGGCAAACTGTTTCACACAGTACAACGGCAAAATCTAGAGCTGTGCTGGTCATCAGCGATTTGTCACTGCCATTGTCATTGTCGTTGCAAGTGCATACACACCTGCAATATGTCTAGAGGTCTCATGGCCATAGTACGTCATCAATTGTTTACTTGCCTCAACCAACTCAGCCAATCGGGTCACTTCTATGGCCTGCAAAAACAAAACCTCACAGTCATCTAAGGGTGGTCCTTATAATCAAATGTAGTATTTTTTCTAGTCTCACCCCCTAGGTCGGTTTCAGCACGGTCAGATATGAAGACATGCATGGCTGAAGGGGGTATGTCGCATTCTCACTCAATTTCTGTTTTTGGTATTGGTGAATAGTTTTTATGCATATCTATATTTCTGTCTTATCAGAACTTGGCTATCGTGAAAATTGTAGGAGATAATTCATGGATGAAGGGGGTATGTACACAACTTTTCAATATGAATTGTGGAAGAAGGGGGTATGTTCCGCTTTTTTCATATAAAGTACTGAACATAAACTTATGCTTTTTATTGCATATTATGCAAAGTCTTTTATGGTTTTGCATAATTTGTATATCAGTTTTCCATAAAGATTTAAAAAAACCTCAAATGTTTAAGCAAAACTTTCAAGTCAATTTTCTCGTTTCACTCAAAATGCGACATACCCCCCTTCATCCATGCATGTCTTCATATAGCACAAACCATTTTATCCCGATTGGAAACGGTTTAGGCGTATCGCAGGGGTCAAAGTTCGGATTACTCTATGGAGACTCAAAAAATAAAATTGATTTTTTTTTTTATCTAATACTCGAAATCGATAGCACTATGGTCGGCGGCAGAGGTTCAAGTTCAGACTATCCTATGGAGCAGTGGGTCATTTACCAGTGAAACTTACATTCAGAGACCAGTAGGTCGATTCCCTAACTATTTTATCGCCAAGTGTTAGCGTTAATTCTGTTTAACGCCATTTTTATCGCTTTTCCCTATTCTCTAAGTGTTAACCACACTAAAAGTCGATAAGCTCGATCAGCTGTTTTCGCTAACACTTTTATTTTAGCTAGTTATCGCGGATTAATTTGATGGTGTTTAAAAGTGTTTAAGAGAAAATAATAAATTTAAGTTGAAATAAAAATGTCTTTTGAGTTTGTGGGGCTTTATTTGGTGCGAAATATTGAAAATATGGAAATGCGTTAAAGGCAAGTTAGAGAATCACAGTTTCGTTAAGAACCAACGCCAAACCCTGGCGAAAACCTAAACGCTTGGCGAGTGGTTAAAAGTTAGGGAATCGGGCTACAGGGGTCAGTATTTATACCCAGCTGTACTAGTTTCGATTGGAACCGCCCTAGTAATTTTATTGATAATCCTTTTCAGTACTTTTCAATTTAGAAATCAATTCTGAACATAATTTTTTTCAGTGCTTGAATATTTTCAAAAAATTGTCCATCGTCAATTTATTAGTTAAATTTTTTATTTCATACAGAAGTGCCTGAGCTTCTTACCAAAAGGTTTCATTGGAATTTTATTTTTATGTGAGGGCAAATGAGAGTAGTTTCAAAAATTTTTTTTTAATTGAAAGTGTAATGTTGTATCCGTGCCTATATTTCAGAGCAAAACAAAAACAAAAGTGCTTCAAAGGTATAGGGCCTGCGCAGCACTGCCATGGAGACTCAAAAAATTAAAATTATTATTTTTATCTAATACTCAAAATTGATAGCACCATGGTCGGAGATATCACATACAAAATTTGGTTCCGATTGGAAACACCTAAGACGGTGCCCTGAACTTTAACCCCTCTGCGACACGCCTTAGGCGTTTCCAACCGGAACCAGATTTTGCATGTGATATCTCCAACCAACTTTAACCCCCCTGCGACACGCCTTAGGCGACCATAGTGCTACGGATTTCAAGTTTTAGAGAAGAAGAAAATTAACTTTTATTTTTTGAGTCTCCATAGAGCAATCTGAACTTTGATCCCCCTGCGACACGTCTAAACCATCTTCAATCGGGATAAAAGTTTGTGTGTGATATCTTTGGCTATATTACTAGCGACTTAGGGGTTGAGCCTTCGAAAATCAGATGATAAAATTGCCTCCATACAAATAAGGGCCACCCTGATGTACAAATTACACAAATTAAATTTGTCTTCTGCATTTTCAATTATCTGCAAATGCTAACCATCGGTGGCGTTAATTTTTTCGTTCTGCTTGCCAACTATTTTTTGGCAATTACTTACCCCTTCGTATTGTTACACATATGAGCGTTGGGTGGATTGTGTTTTCTTGTCTACATAGCAAAGGGGAAAAGCTTGTTATTCACTTCCTACTAGATTGTAGAAAGTAAGAGTTTTTTGATCGCTTTTTCGTTCATGGTTTAAAAAAATAGCAAATAAGAAAAAACATATGACCAATAGAATAAATTTATCGTTAAAATAAAGTTTTAGAAGACCATAAGCATGAATATATGTTGCTTGCAATTTTGTTCTTTTATTTGAAACGTTAAGTGATGGTTGATGAGTTTTAATTTTTTTGTAAAATCTATGTACATATGTATGTAATATGGGCAAATCCAGCGTCACTTAGACCCAAACCTAAATTGGAGCGCTGAGCGTTTTTTCATCGTGTTGTCTCCTTCTAACTTAAGAAAATACTATATGTTAGAAGGAGACAACGAGATTGATTTTTTAAAGTTAAAAAATTGTTTGGTAAAAGTACAAAATTTTTTCAAATATTTTGAATAAAAAAACCGAAAATCCCATTTTATAGGCCGTTCAAGTGTAAGTTTTAAGTGTTTCAAAAATCTCCATTAATTGGTAGAATTTTTTTGGACTATTCTGCGCACTTTTCTCCATATATCCCAAAATCAACATTTGTCTGATATTGTCTGATGCCCTCAAATTTTTAACAATTAAGGGAGATTTTTGAGATACTTAAAACTTAAACTTTGTTATACTAACAAAATGGCATTTTCGGTTTTTTTATACAAAATACACAGAGCCAAAAATGCCTAATAAAATTAATAAGATTGTCTTTATGAACGGTTTTCAGGCTCAGGGGTAGTCAAGACGGCGGAAACGAAAAAAAAACCATACGCAAATCTATTTGGTTTAATGAGGAAATTCTTATTGATATTATCAAGTGCAATTTCTTCTTTTTTCTTTGCGATTTCTTTTTATATGTGTTATTAATAAGAAAATCTTCTCGAAATTTCTGTCAAAATATTGAAAAAAAGCTGAAAGAGAAAAACTTCTTATTTTAATAAGATGATCTTAGGGTTCCTAACAATAAGATTTGACTTATTAATGTTTTCAAAGGAAAATCTTGCAGAAAACGTACTGATTTCTTAGGGTTCCTAACAAGAAGATTCGACTTATTAATGTTTTCAAAGGGAAAACATATTTCCGCGTAATTGTATGTGTTAATAAGACGATCTTAGGGTTCCTAACAAGAAGATTTGACTTATTAATGTTTTCAAAGGGAAAACATATTTCCGCATAATTGTATGTGTTAATAAGACGATCTTAGGGTTCCTAACAAGAAGATTTGACTTATTAACAGATTTCCGCATAATTGTATGTGTTAATAAGACGATCTTAGGGTTCCTAACAAGAAGATTTGACTTATTAATGTTTTCAAAGGGAAAACATATTTCCGCATAATTGTATGTGTTAATAAGACGATCTTAGGGTTCCTAACAAGAAGATTTGACTTATTAACAGATTTCCGCATAATTGTATGTGTTAATAAGACGATCTTAGGGTTCCTAACAAGAAGATTTGACTTATTAATGTTTTCAAAGGGAAAACATATTTCCGCATAATTGTATGTGTTAATAAGACGATCTTAGGGTTCCTAACAAGAAGATTTGACTTATTAATATTTTCAAAGGGAAATCTTGCATCATCATCAGCAGACATCATGTAGAACAATTATACGCTGAGAAGCAGAAGTACCCGATGGCTCGATGGTAAGCACCTGTGTTCAGCATTCAATATGTGGTTAGTTCGATTCGCGGTGGAGGCAATATGGCAAGTGTGGAAGGCAATGTAAGGAAGAGTGCGGTGAGATGGCTTGAAGGAAATATAAAAAGGCAACATAAGAAGGTAAAGGCAATACAAGAGAAATCTAAAACTGAAACGTAACTGATAATCTGAAATTCTCGAAGACAATATAAGAACTCTGAAATATAATTTTTATTTTCTTCTCAATAATATGTGATTTCATTTTGAAAACATTAATAAGTCGAATCTTCTTGTTAGGAACCCTAAGAAATCAGTTCGTTTTCTGCAAGATTTCCCTTTGAAAACATTAATAAGTCAAATCTTATTAACACATACAATTATGCGGAAATCTGTTAATAAGTCAAATCTTCTTGTTAGGAACCCTAAGATCGTCTTATTGACACATACAATTACGCGGAAATATGTTTTCCCTTTGAAAACATTAATAAGTCAAATCTTCTTGTTAGGAACCCTAAGATCGTCTTATTAACACATACAATTACGCGGAAATATGTTTTCCCTTTGAAAACATTAATAAGTCGAATCTTCTTGTTAGGAACCCTAAGATCGTCTTATTAACACATACAATTATGCGGAAATCTGTTAATAAGTCAAATCTTCTTGTTAGGAACCCTAAGATCGTCTTATTAACACATGCAATTACGCGGAAATATGTTTTCCCTTTGAAAACATTAATAAGTCGAATCTTCTTGTTAGGAACCCTAAGATCGTCTTATTAACACATACAATTATGCGGAAATCTGTTAATAAGTCAAATCTTCTTGTTAGGAACCCTAAGATCGTCTTATTAACACATACAATTACGCGGAAATATGTTTTCCCTTTGAAAACATTAATAAGTCGAATCTTCTTGTTAGGAACCCTAAGATCGTCTTATTAACACATACAATTATGCGGAAATCTGTTAATAAGTCAAATCTTCTTGTTAGGAACCCTAAGATCGTCTTATTAACACATGCAATTACGCGGAAATATGTTTTCCCTTTGAAAACATTAATAAGTCGAATCTTCTTGTTAGGAACCCTAAGATCGTCTTATTAACACATACAATTATGCGGAAATCTGTTAATAAGTCAAATCTTCTTGTTAGGAACCCTAAGATCGTCTTATTAACACATACAATTACGCGGAAATATGTTTTCCCTTTGAAAACATTAATAAGTCGAATCTTCTTGTTAGGAACCCTAAGAAATCAGTACGTTTTTTGCAAGATTTCTCTTTGTAAAGATTAATAAGATTTTCTCTTCAAAAATAAAAAGAACTTCTTCTTGAAGAAAATCTATAGAGATATCATATGACTTTTGTTCTATTTTATTAGGCAGTGTTGGCTCTGTGTATTTGAAAAAATTTTGTACTTTTACCAAACAGTTTTTTAACTTAAAAAATCAGAGTAAACGCTTAGAGCGGAGACGTTTACTGTTTTCAATTTAGAATTCTATAAGCAAAAAATGGAAATGAAAATAAAGTGACATAAGGGCTTAGAACATGTCAGAACAAGGTGTCCTATAATTATACTGCTCTACACACATTTTTTCCTATGAACCAAATAGACTTTTTCGGAAAGGGGACCAAAAAGAAAAATACACGTGTATCGGCGATTTTCATGTACATGTCAGATTTTTTTTTTATGTACAGTGGCTCACAGTACAATCAAAATTTTAAACTTTTTTGGCAAAGTTTCTAGCAAATTTCTGAGTACGCGGTTTTGTAGGCCGGTCCATTTCACGGAACTAATGTGCAAGCTAGAAGTAGCTCAAAATTTCCATTGATTTTTAAGAATTCCCGCAGCGGTCACAATGCAATTCCTCATCAAAAGAACTCCGGTGGAGTTCGGACCGGTCTTAAAGCGCAAGTGGCGTAATTCCACCTTTTATTGAACTGATATATTAAAGGTTTTGTCTTTCAACTTATAGGGGGTACCCTTGATATCACAATCTAGTTCTGCTTTTTATTCGGTTGCTATAATTTTCTAAACGGGGTCGTCCCTCGGCAGTAGTTTGCTTTGCAAGTGCCGTTAGGAGTCGCCCAAAAACTGTAGGTCTCGCCAACTTGTAGGAGAGAAGCAGCACACTACAAGTTGGAAGAGAAGCTCGACAAAAATCTCGTTAGAAGTTATGATAACCTGTTGGTATATCGCCGTCACGGCGGCCGGCGTGGTGTAGCGGTTAAATGTTCGGCCTTCTACACCAAGTCGTGTCGGTTCGATGCCCGGCAAAAACTAACATCAAAAATTATTTAAAAAAACGATTTTTCTAAAACGTGGTCGCCCCTCGGCAGTAGTTTGGCAAACTCTCCGGGTGTATATCTGCCATGAGAAGCTTCTCAGCAAAAAATTCATTTGCTTTGCAAGTGCCGTTCGGAGTCGGCAAAAAACTGTAGGTCCCGCCAACTTGTAGGAAAAACTCAAAAGCAACACACCACAAGTTGGAAAGAGAAGCTCTGCTAAAAATCTCGTTAGAGGTTATGATAACCTATATCGCCGTCATTAGTTAGAGCGCTCTCGACCTTAAAATATATTATTTAGAACTTAGTAACTACCTAAGACATTTTTGTATTCCTTAACTTATTATTTTCCGACCCAGCCTAGTGTACATATCTATGCAAAATGAATTGACGTTAACGATAAAAAAATTGTTTGTTATTTTTTGATTTGATGATCAACGAAAAACATTTTTTTTTGATAATTATTGAAACCAATGCGAATTCATTACAGGTGGCATCCTCTTATTATATGGTTTCTTCTTCTTCCTTGAAAATCGAATCGTAGTTGTCAAATTGCTTATGTTGTAGCTTTGTCTGACATTTTCAGTTACAAGGAGTGTGTGCGGGTGTATAGATCTGAATTAGCTCGAACCCACCTGTATGAATTCGCCTTGATTGAAACGAAATATTTTTTTGATAATTAACAAAACGAAATTATTTCGTTTATATCGTTGCGAAGCCCTGCTTTAAATGATGCAGATTTGTTAAGAAAGTAAATTTAAAACTTTAATATATGAGCTTATTTGAAAGGTCGGTATTGACATTTAGAAAACTTTAATATGAGCCGGTTATTTTGAAAGTGGTTTAAGTCCACTTTCTGTTGTACTGAGATATTTAGGGGTTTGTATTTGCATTGTTTCAAAAATATTGTTAGCTGGTATCAAGTTGTTTTTATGGCTTTGCGGCCATAAACATGTTAGAAAATATAATGTAATACGTTTTATAAACTTTACTAGAAGAATAAGCTGTGTTTCAGAACCTCAAATGGACTTAAACCATTTTCAAAATTAATAAAATCACTTATTTGTTTATGAAAAGGAATATAAGTCCACTTCGTGTTCTTTGCTCAAATGATTTTAAGTCAATTATTTCACTTAAAATTAGTCCACTACCTTTATATAAGTAAAATAAAATTATTACATGGGTTTGACAAGCAAACAAAATACTTTAGTTTCCCAATAACATTAGTCAAATTACCCAAAGGAATTGAAAGGTAACGCCTTTTCCAAATCGAAAGAAAACGCGAAATTTACATTTGGATTATTTCGGGCCAAATCTTGATCTTCTTTTAATGATTTTCTGGCCAATTCAGCACATCTTAAATGAATATTATGCTCTTCCGTGAGGTTTTCAGTGGACTTAAACCACTTTCAAAATAATTTTTTTTGCGTTTCGCTAACTAGCCAATTTTCAAGTGCCCCAAATCATAGTGATTTTGATAATACTAGACTTAAATTGTTTATAAAATAAAATATTATGTACGGCTGTGACTATTGTCATCGTTAACTCAATTTTTCTAAAAAGTGGACTTAAACCACTTTCAAAATAACCGGCTCATATGTTTTGTCGTCACTTACGTTTCATTTTGCTATTTACATTTTTTGCAAGAAATTATGTATTACAGCTTCACTTCATTTATTTAACCGTTCTTACACTACTCACTGGTATTAACTCTAGTATGTTACCCTAAAATTTGGAAACCATAGAGAAAGAAAGGGTACTTTTTTGAATAAATTTTTAGATTTTTGACACCTTAACTATTTGAAATCAATTTGAACAGGGTTACCAGCATTTTTCATATAAAAAGCATATATTTCTGAGAAGCTTGGTCTACCCACTTGCCAATAGCAGTATTTTGGAAACTCTACAACAAAGCCATTTTTCCTCAATTTCAACTCACTTTTCTAAGATTTTCCCATATGTACTTATGTATATATTAAGGTGCCTCACCAAAAAGTTGCAGTGTTTTCATCGGACAGTGTTTTCATTACAAAATTCAATCTTTTCTAAGGCCTCTCCCAAAATATTTCGAAAAAATATCAAGATTTCCTGGAGCTGAACCAAGTTATAAATACATCCAAAAATGCACTTTGTATGTGTAAAAGGAGTTTGAAAAAATATATATTAAAAGCATCTGAACTGATAAAACATTTGGAGTAGGAAAGTTAAGCATAAAAAGGTTTGGAGATTTTCTCAACGCGATCAAAATAATGCAATGTTTCATGCTGTTGGCCATTTTTCGAGGGGTAGGTTTTTGGAAAACATTAATAACTCAGGCAATTATTGACGGGCGTTGACATTTCTGCAAAATTAAACCCATTTTGGCCAATTGCAAATATTAGCACATTACTATACAGCCGGATATTACGTTTGATTTTTGCATAAATCTAAAACCCAACTTCAATTAAGATGATATTTAATTTCCACCGTTATGTACCTACTGACTTAGCGTCCCTAATTATATGAGAAAAGCTTTTTACCAACCCTTTAATTTCTTAGGGGATCAGCTAAATCTTTCAGATATTTTGGTAATAACGTAAACTGAAAAGTCATGTCTAGTACCCAGCAAGAGTTCTTTGGACTTCCCCTCTTAGGTTAATAGGCTCTTTTTAGGCATCTAAATAAGATATTATCTTAATTTCATGTTGGATATGGATTTCCTAGAATTAAAAAAAATAGCGGAAATGAGTTAATTCTCTAAGCAACCAAGCTAAAGCTACGTTTACACTGCACCAAATGCGTCACTTTGTCAGTTTGAATTTGATCACCAAATTAGGTCAAATTAAATTAAATTCATCTAATCTGTCAAACAAATTCATTCTGCGGAATGAGTCATCTTAATGTTAATGTACATACTTATTTAATTTAAACATTTCATTAAACGCAAGTAAATTTTATATTTAACGCTTTTTACAAACAAAATTGCACGAAATGAATGCACTGCTACATTCTACATTCGATTGCACTTCAAACAAAATAGAAATCAAAAAAATCCAAGGCACAAAATTCGTCCAGCGATTCAGATATATCGTCCTCGGAGTCGCGTGGTTCTTCACCAGATCGTAGTACACCCGATCGTCATAACCTTAAACTTAAAAACTCCTTCACGAAACTGCTAGCCAGCATGGAGCGGCGATCCTCCAGCAATTCGAATGATGACGAAGACAATGAACAAAACAACCAGGATGGCAATGAAATTGAGGGCAAGCCTGCTGAAATATCATTCAAGAAACTTCTTATATCCAGTAATGAAGATAATATTGACGACGTTTGGGCTAATCAATCGCCGGAATATGAACCAGCTACGCCTACATATATGAAAAGTCAGTTTGGTAAAAAGAGAAAATCTAATCCACCTGAAATCAGCCCTGAAGATGCACCTCTACCAGATCTCCCAACAAATCCCATTGCACCGGTAAAACTATCTAAAATAAGATCTGATGCACTTAGTACAAACTCAAGAGATCTAGGACTTAATATCAAAAAATCTAGTAGTAGTAGTAGTAGTAATATTAGAAGTAGTAGTAGTAGCGTAAGCAATGAGCTTGACTTTGAGCGACATTTTAAAGATGCTGAAGACGATAACAAAACATTGCGCGAGACAGTAACATCGACGAACATGGACCAAACCGCACTAGAAAAATTAAAAGAAGAAAATTCAAAATCAATTAAAAAGCAACCTGCAGAAATATTGGCAACTAATCAGAATTTCAAATCGGCCTCAATAAATTCAAATAATTCTCAAATGCAGGAAGCATACAATGATCCGCAAAATGATTTAACGAAAAAAAATAACACCTACAATTATCAAAATAAAATTATTGAAATCAGTAATTCTGATTCACTATATGAAATTCAGTTTAGTCGTTCAGCAGTTGGTGGATCCAAGATTTTGATGAACTGCCATCCCTACAATCCAGACGAATATGATGGTCTAGAGTTTGAATCACGTTTCGAATCCGGAAATTTGGCAAAAGCAGTGAGAATTACTCAAACCTATTATGAGCTATATTTACGTTCAGATTTGTATACGAGCCGATCAAAGCAATGGTTCTACTTCCGGGTGCGGCAAACTAGAAAGAATGTCATTTACAGGTGAGCGTTTTTGCACTTCCTTTTGACATGGACTGTATATATTTATATATATTAAAGAAGGCAATCAGTACATCGATCCCTTCTCGCGGAATTACCGTAGGGGAGAAAATACAAATTTTACAGGAGAGCATTTTTAAATTTTGGAGTTTGGGTTTTTTGACCATTGCTTGTGAAGTGCAAATAAAAGACTTTATTCCGCTTTTCCAACCCAACGTTTCGCTATACTTGCTAGCTTCATCAGGGGTGATCTATTTTTTTTAAAAACAATAATAAAGACAACAATGTCAGCAACAATAAACATTATATGAAACACTTATTAGCAGATTTACGTGTCAAAAACATTAAAACACAAAAGCAACACTTACATAGTATGTTATTTTTCAAAACTGAAAAAGAAAGTCAAATTTCGACACAACTATAAGGATTTCAGCTTAATATTCAATTCAGTTCCTAATGCACCAAAACGTAAATTTCGAAAAAAATTACCCTTACGATAATTCGGCGAAGGACGGTGGCATGGTATGTGTTTGATCATGCATTTTATACCAGAGACTTTTAACAAAACTCGTACCGAAACGAAACTCGCGTTTCTGTTCCAAGAAACTTTAAAGGATACTAAATTCAAAACAAAATGATTGTAACGGTTTCAGCAGAAACAAAACCTGTAACGAAACTAAATTAATTTTGTTCCTTGTAACAGAAACCGAAACAAGCTGTGTAACAGAAACCGAAACGCGTTACAAGTCCCTGTTTTATACACTAGTTGTTTAGATTTCTATGTAAATAAAAGTGAAATTAGGTTAAGCCTCTTTAAGCTTTGCAATTACTATTTTAGCCTGTAAGGTGTATATACATATGGCCAAAATCGCCAAAAACGACACAACAACAAAAAAAATATATATATATATTTTTTTATAATATAGTAGAGTTTGTAACTAGTTATGTCTTTGTTCAGAGCCAAAAGTTGTTTTTGACGTAACAGTCTTTTTAATTTGAACTATTGCACACCGATTTTTTAAGGGCTAATCTTGTTTCACAAAAAATCGCTAGAACAAACATTAATATCTATTCACCATTCTACCGAAATCGGCAAACAAATATTTTTAATTTGCAAAAAAAAAAAAAATACCTCATACAAAATGCATCGTCTTTTTTGTAATATGCACTGGGTGAAAGTGATTATAGCGGGAAAACTATAGCATTTACATGAAAAACTGATAAAATACTTTTAATGGAGTATCACCTCACCATCAAACTGTATATGACCATTAGGTACACGGAGGGAAATCTATGGATGGAACATCCATAATTATTGATATCACATTAAATAAAAATTGATAATTCTGTCCCATCAATGAATATGGATGTTTCATCAATGCTTTTTTGATAAATCACTATTGAAATGGTATCCATATAAACTATTGATAAATTCTAAATAGTTTAAAAAAACAAAATTTTATATAATTTAACATCTGCTCCTCTGGCACGTCAGCCCAGTATTCTACCATTCGGCTAAGGCATTTTATAAAATTTTTAGAAAAATGTTCAATCATAAGAAATTCAAAAAATTTTGAATTAAAAAAAAACGCTCCAACAAGTTGTAATATTGTTAGAAAATCCATAGTAAAAATTTTTGAACTATTATGATTATGCGTCCCAGAAAAATTTACATTTCGCCAATATATATTAATGCGCTGTCTCTACCATTACTACTATGCAGTAAATATGGATATGGATATACCGACAATAGAAATTCATATCACGAGCATAGATATGGACATGCCGTTCAAATATATTGGTATTCTATCCATAAATATAAAAAAGAGGATATCATATCGAAATGGTTGACATGTCATTTTACTTTTTATTGGGAGCAAATAATATTTGATAACTCGCTCATTCTTAATGAATATTGCATCAAACTCGTCGCTATCAATAGCGATATTGTCACAACATTCAATGCATTTCTCTCAGTGTACCGAAATAATTAAAAGAAACCAAAAAAAAAATGCATTTTAAATGGCTGCACAAAAGAATGGCTGCACAAAAGAATGCTCTGCATATTTTTAAATTTTTGTTTGCCCTTTTATGACCAGTAGTAGGAGAGTTAGATAAACCAAAAAAAACCATGGCCCGAATCACCTCCGTATTAATTGGATTTTCGGTCTTTCTTCCCTGGACCATGTTCTTTCTTCAGAAATTTTTGGATGTCTGATCCTAATACAACTGAATTTATGTTATATACAACGAAATTCACAGCCAAGCTATAATTAATGCTTAAATGCGCTTCTTATCTAAACTCAAATCGCACGTGTAACGTAACAGTCCGAGCAGTTATGTGTCTAAAAAGCACAGACAAATTTTTTTCAGTGTAATTTATTTTTCATTTATTACATATTTATTAAACCTTTTACATGTTGAAAATAGTCTGACAGAAGCGCAGACTTATTCAAACATGTAAAGGAACTTCGAAACCTACTTCCAAAATCTGTAACGTAACAGTCCATACAAAGTGGTCCATAACTCTTAAATAAGAAGACCTACAAAAATTTGCATATCTATAGAAAATGTTACTTCAGAAGTGCCCTTTAGGATGCATATGCCAAAAATATTGAAAGTGTCCAAATCCATCTCTTTTTGTAGTAGTTTGTATTGGAAAGTGAGTCTGATTGTAACGTAACAGTCTGCGATTTTGGCCATATGTAAGAGTAGAATTTAATAAATCAATAATTTACTTCCAATTGTGCGGCTCATGCTCATCGAAAACGGGATTATGCCACGTGCAATTCATGTCCTCGCCACTCATCGACATTGAACCTGAAAAAAGATTTTCCATTGTAAACTTGGTCAAGTCGGATAGCCTGTACAACGATGGTATGCGTCCACTTATGTACTCAACCAATAGAGCCAAACAGACGGGCGAAGGATGGAAGCGATGCGGCACAAATATCGCCTACTATCGAAACGATGATGAGTAAGTATAATGCCTGTAAAAGTCTGAACTAACATCTAAAAAAAGAAGTAAATGCGATATAAGTATTTGGAAGGCTGAATATGATAGAACAAACATTTGTCTTTACTATCCAAGCTCAAAAAGTTATCTGTCAGTCACTAAGGAGAAGTGAGGTGAGCTCAGGTAAATGATCCCATTTGAATTTTTTTCAGTTTTCTACTTGTAAATTTTATATGAAAAAAAAAAATTGTAAAATTGTAAAGACAAATGTTTGTTCTATCATATTCAGCCTTCCAAAGACTTATATCGAATTTAATTTTCAACTTATGGACCTAGCAAAAAGTCGATTTTCGTTAAAAAATTGTGCAATAAAATCTGCTTGTACTGGTCTGCTATGAATCGGCGAGCGATAGTAAAACGCTATTGCATGATAATGAGAAAGGTTAAGGCTTTCAGATTCATGTATTTTTATCCAAATATTGCTTCTAATGGCAGAGTTACAGAGGTCCAGAGGACGCGGATTGTGGGAGAACTAAGCTTAATATAAAAATTCTAAGAGTAGGTAAAGATTCTATGGAAGATCGTCTAAAAACCCTCATACTCAGAAAATTGGTTTGGTTCACTCACAGGTTTAAGTCCATTACCCAAATACTGGTTTCGTCTCTTTTTTGACCATTTCTACTAAAAAACTTAAGAAAAAAATTCGTAAAAAATCAACGATATGTCGTGGGTACTTAAAACTTGGACTTTGTTTACATGATCTATAAAACTGATCTCGAAAATGTCTTCTTATATTTAAATGTCTTTAACAGCACTGGGCGTACGAGTAACAAAAATGACTTTTAATTGTATTTCACACGAGTATGTGGAGAGATTTTTTAAAAGTAAAAGATGGAGGTGATAGAGGTTTTACTCCTCTTTCAGAATATATAGGACTTTCCAATATCGTCGGTACAATGCCAAAGACACGAATGTGCATATTTGATGTTTTGAGAAAAACGCGTTTCAAACCTTGAATTTTTGAATGTTTCAGCCACTATTGGAAAGTTTACTTTTTTAAACCACTAAGTAATGTTAATTGAAAAATGATAATTTTTTTATTTTTTTTTCAAAAAAAGCACATTCGTTGTTTTGGCTTTGCAAAATTTGACATATATGATATTTCGTTAAAACAAATAAAATCACAATATTAGGAAAGTTATTTACATTTTTATTGAAACATAACACAACGTTTTGAAAAACTGAACAAAATAAACATTTAGCTCCTCTACAGATACAAAACTTAAATCGAATAGCAAGGTTTAGTCTTTTTCAGTTGCAGACTGAACGAAACTAAAAAAAAACAAGTAAGGAAAGCTGTCTTCGGCTGTGCCGAAGGCTAAATACATTTCATGAATCGTCACGATTTTCACTGTTTGTTCCCCAGTACAGCCTGTGTGAATTTAACTTTAGATCATACCGAAGTTATCGGAGCTATCGATTATATGGGGACGATGTGTTATATTGGTCCAATCTCATTGATTTTTAACATCGACATTCCACATTCTAAAATAGCAACAGTTACGAAATTTCACGTTCCTACCGATATAATTACAGGGGTTATCTACCAAAATCCGTTTATCGGAACAATCGATTGTATGGGGGCTATGTGAAATATTTATCCCATTTCAATGATTTTCAACATCGATAGTTTACATATAAAAATAGCGATACTTCCAAAATTTCTCGTTCCTACCTGTATAATTACAGGAGTTATAGCCCAAAATCCGTTTATCGGAACAATCGATTGCATGGGGGCTATGTGAAATATTTATCCAATCTCGATGATTTTCAACATCGATATTTCACATATAAATATAGCAATACGTCCAAAATTTCACGTTCCTACGTGTTTAATTACAGGAGTTATAGCCCAAAATCCGTTTATCGGAATAATCGATTGTATGGGAGCTATGTGAAATATTTATCCCATCTCCATGATTTTCAACATCGATATTTGATATATAAAAATAGCAATACTTAAAAAATTTCACGTTCCTTCGTGTTTAATTACAGGAGTTATAGCCCAAAATCCGTTTATCGGAATAATCGGTTGTATGGGAGCTATATGTTATATTCGTCCGATCTTGCTGGTTCCGACAAATGATTCCTATATTGGAAAATGGTGGCCGCATACCAAATTTCAGCCAAATATCTCAAAAACTGAGGGACTAGTTTGCGTTCAAACAGACAGACAGACAGACGGACAGACGGACATGGCTAAATCAACTCATCTCGTCATCCTGATCATTTCGGTATACTTATTGATGGGTCTATCTCTTCTTCTTCTCATATTTACAAACATCGGACCAAAGTTATAATACCATTTCATGTTCATGAAAGGTATAAAAACATATTTCCTTGGAAAAAAAGGTAAAGCATTTACGCTTAGTCTTCGTCTGACTCTTCATCAATGTCTGGTTGTGGTAAAGCGTCCCTTACCTTGTGATTTGTTTTTAGGGAACGTTGGTATTGTAAGATCCTTACACATTTTATCAAGGTCTTTCCATTTTGCCTCACTGATGGGCAGGCCATTTTGATAGGCCTTCTTTAAATCGGCTTGTTTTGGGCGACCTCGTGATTTTTTGCTGTCTACTTCAATAAACACATCAGTAAAGTCTAATTTGTACAGAACTTTCACGGAATTATTTTCTTTAATATACCGAAAGAATTACACTGGATCACAAATTCCAACTTTTTTTCTGCACCAGAGACGCCATAGTGAAATTACTATGTAAAATCACCTCCTAATTGCGAAAATCGAAGTTATTTTTACTTGAATGGTACCGTTTTTGAGATATTTACGATTTACCGTTATTTCAAAAAACAAAAAAGATGGCTCCACTTAATCGTGTATATCTCAAGAACAAATTGAGCTATTCGAAAATGGTTTGAAAAATTTGAAAGCTTATAAAATTTACTATAATCAGTACATACAACACTTTTTGCTAGGTCCTGCAGATTCAAACATAGTGAACAATCATTACGGATTTTTTTAATTTTTTTGGAAAAATAAAAAAAAATTTGTACTTTGCGAGGAAGCATCTCGAAAACTTTTTGTTTTTAGCAGATATTTCCCCCCCCCTTCCCCCCCCCCCCCTCTCTAAGCTCTGTTTTATTACAAAAAAAAACAAGCTATCAGTGAACAAAATCGATGAACTAATACAAAAGTTATAAGCATTCAAGTAAATATATCCATTTAATACTTAAGTACCCTACAAATAATAGCATATGTACATATGGTTCTGTCTTAACTCTATGATCTTATTTTATAATTGAAAAAGTTATGTGTCTTATTTAGATTAGGATCGGTTTCTCTTATGAGAAACCAACAGTAGTCGCCCATCATAGCGACATCCCAGAATCCTTGATACCGACTTTCAATCATTTTCATTTGCTGGTGAAACCTTTCGCCATGCTCGTCACTTTCGTCGCCAAGATTTTGCGGGAAAAAATTTAAGTGGGAGTGTAAGAAATGAATTTTTAAAGACATTTACTCCTGAAAGAAAATAAAAAAGTAAATTAGATAAATACATAAGTGACACATTAGTATATAATTTTCTTAGGCTGGAGTTATCTTTCAATTCAGAACAAATTTTTTGTTTATATTTTTCCCGTTCTTGTTTGTTCGGAACTGGACGATGAATTCAGATTTATGGCTATATATTCTCATGTAAATTTATGTAATATATAATTCATTATAATATGTTTTTTTATTTACCCATTTCCGCATAGTTTTTGATTAAGTCGTTCACTATCATCTCGTAATTAGGACTTTTGTGTTTGCCTAAAAAAGAAGTAACGACCTTTTCAAAAGAATCCCACGCTGCTGCCTCCACTGGTGACAATAGTTCTTTGAAATGGTTATTGGTCATCATTTTCCTTATTTGCGGTCCCACAAAAATCCCTTCCTTTATTTTTGCTTCTGAAATCTCTGGGAAGATTGTCTTCAAATGATGAAAAGCTTCGCCTTCTTTGTCCAAAGCCTTCACAAAGTTTTTGATAAGGCCGAGCTTGATGTGGAGCGGAGGTAGGATTATTTTTTCCTTCTTTATAAGTGGAGAGTATTTTATGTTATCTACCCCAACTTGAAACTCGATTCGTTCTGGCCAATCCTTTATGATGTAGTGGTCTTGACGAGCTCGGCTATCCCATTTGCATAGAAAGCAACAGTATTTTGTGTATCCACTTTGTAGACCACATAGCATTCCAACGACTTTAAGATCGACACATATTTTCCAATCATGTTCTTCGTATTTGATTAACTTGAGCAATTTTTGCATTATCTCATATGTTTCCTTCGTATTTACTGCATGCGCGATCGGGATAGATGGCTTTTGGTTGCCAATATGCAATAATACGGCCTTTAAACTTAATTTATTGCCGTCTATGAACAATCGCCACTCTTTTGAATCATATGGTTTACCAAATTGTTTGAATAGACCAGCAATGTCTTTGCAGTAACAAACACTGTCCTCCTTCGTATAGTACTTGGAAAATTCTTTGTGACGAGTTCTATAATATGTTACCTTAACATCGGATGAAACAAATTTAAATTGTTGCATTCGAGAGGCGTGTAGTTCGGCCTTTTCCTATGACAATTCCAAATCCCTTATCCAATCATTGAGTTGTGCTTGTGACAAAGAATTTCTTTCGTTTTCCGTTTGAAATTCAGTACAACATGATGCCGCGTAATCAGATACTACTGTTGACAATGAAACTGGAGCCGGAACTAAAGTTAAATTTGATTCTGGCAATGTCGCTTCTGTTGAAATTAGTTCTGGTAATGACACTGTAGATACGCTCGCATAGGTTACTTTTCTGGACTTTCCAACCCCAAGTACTTTTGTAGTACAAGTTGGTTCCCTCCACTTCATTGGTGTAATAAATTTCACACGTCGCCTAAATAGATAGTTTCAGAAATTAGTCAGCTATGCATTAAAAGGGAACAAATTCCTAATTTTTACAACGAACCTTTTTGTTCCGGTTTCCGAAGAAATCAATTCGACTCGGCATGTGGTGCACACAGTGTGCGGTGTCCATGGTTTTTCATTGTTTTTAGGCTCAATTCCAAAACATTTATAGTATGTAACTTTCAAAGGATTTGAAAACTTTTAACAATAAATTGACCGCAGATGAAACAGAACATATCTGGATCATTTGTACACTCAAACTCTCGCGCCCTTTTATTCATTTTTTTATTTTTAAGTAAATGACGGGTTATAAACTGCAATTATAAACTGAACAGTATCCGGCGAGCCTTGCAGATATTATGAAGGAACAAGGCGCATGTACTCTTATTTATACTTAGATCCAGTAAAAATTCAAGCCTACCTAAACAAAAAGGTTCCCTAGTTCTACAAAGAAAACACTACCTGCCTCAAAAATATGCTCTTGTTTAAAATGTAAATATCTGCTAAAAACAAAAAGTTTTCGAGATGCTTCCTCGCAAAGTACAAATTTTTTTATATTTTTACAAAAAAAATTTAAAAAATCCGTAATGATTGTTCAATATGTTTGAATCTGCAGGACCTAGCAAAAAGTGTTGTATGTACTGATTATAGTAAATTTTATTAGCTTTCAAATTTTTCAAACCGTTTTGGAAGAGCTCAGTTTGTTCTTGAGGTATACACGATTAAGTGGAGACATCTTTTTTGTTTTTTGAAATAACGGTAAATCGTAAATATCTCAAAAACGGTACCATTCAAGTAAAAATAACCTTGATTTTCGGAATTAGGAGGTGATTTTACATAGGAATTTCACTATGGCGTCTCTGGTGCATTTTGGCTGTAAACCAGTGTTATTATTTGAAAATCCTTTAAAATCTAAGAAATCATCAAACGTCAAAGACTTTACAGCAAAAGGGCGTGGTGTAATACGTGCATCTCTTATAAGTTGCGAGTAGATGGAGTCGCACTCCATTTCGGTGTGCCCTGTCTCGAAAAACTGATGATCAATTACATTCAATAATGGATGATCGGCAAGAAGTTGGAGACACATGGTTGCAAATATTGAATTTTTCTGCTGTCCTCCACAGCCGTCAGACATCATAAGGACCGCCTCCTCGGAATGGCTCATAATAAAATCATATACACAGGACGCGATTTCATTAGCCCCTCTTTTTCCATTTGTTTCGTCCCAAAGATAGCACATGACATTTTGGTTTGCTAAATTATAAATGGTGAAATTAAACACAGCTAGTTTCCTTAAATAAAATATTTGTCCCGCAGATCCTTTGGGCGTTGTTACGACTGCCTGCAAAACGAAATTGAAAGCCAAAACCTTAGGATTCTCTTTTGATATCAACTTGTCCTCATCGCGGGCTTGTCTAGCTTCATTTTTCCGATGAAGATGTTTTTGATACGCTTCCTCTCCTGCCTTTTTCTCTTCTTCGGACATATTTTCGTATTCCAAACATTTCTTACATTGGTCTTCCTTTGGCTTAAAGAAGCCTAAGTTGTATTCAGAGAATATCTGGCGATACTTTTCATATGAAACAATTTTGACATTTTTAGTGCTGCACAACTCTTTGTACATCCTGTACATTACTGATATGTTCAGTGATGAGTCAAGGTACCTCTTCTTGCTGGATCTCCGACAGTAATGCGATTCTACAGCTGGAAAGCTTAGAATCTGGTTTCGTATAAATGTTTCCACATTCTGTGGTAATTTGTTTGATGGTTGGTGTTTCCCGCGTTTACCTTTCTCCAAAATGCCAGTTTATGAGTACTTGACTGCGGCATTTCTCATGAAGGCATCTGTCACATTCAACGTGGCCATAAAAAACTCTCTACATACTGCATGTTTAACTCCATCAACCGTAAGACTATACACACAGGTGTAGTTTCTTCTGGAATTTTCGATACCTCTTGTGGTCCGTTTTTTTTTGGATTTTTGTCAATGTGTTTACATAGAAGTTGACGTTGATCGTCAATGCAGCTTAAATTGCGAAACTCATTATAAATCCTGATTCGGTTAGGCTCGGTTACTGAAGTTGCACATTTATGTTTCGGCTAATTGAGAAAAGGTACTGGCAAAATAGGGCGAGAAGGTTTCTCAATACCCCTATGACCAATGTAAGACTCACCTTTAAGCCTTTTAAGTTTCGTAACATTTTTCTTCCATCTATTCTCGTTTTTTTCCTTTTTTTTTGAAACCTTTTTAAATTTAGAAGAAGAAGCAACATCACTTTCCACTGAGCTCTCATTTTCTATGTCTGATGAATTTGAAGGTTCATAGAGGTCCGAAGATGAACCAGAAATACTCACATCTTCTTCTAGTGTGGTGATGCTGGGGTCAGATTGTTAGATTTGTCAATAAGACAAGACGTTGACGTGTGTTGGTAAAATTTACTACATTGTTGCTGTAAATCTGGATACTCCATGTTCTTTCTTAAAGGCACTACGTTAAGCAAATTATCATATGAAAATAGAAAAATATAAAAATTATAACCTACAAATTTGTGATAAAATGTGAAGTTTTTTGTCCGTAATTTATGATGCAAAAAAAGGAGGCCGGAGGTTTTGCATATACTAGCAAAACAAAACAAAAACTTAATAGGCACTTACTCAGTGTAGCAAATAATCATAAATCAGTGTTTTGCATGCAAAAAATATCGTTTTGTATGAAAAGTTATTTTCCTTTCATTTTGCACATATTTTCTTACCATCAGTCTGTAGTTTTCGGCAATTTTCCATTATTTTTACTATTCGGGAACTTATGTCTTACAAAGATCACCAAAATCACGAATATTTAAAGCACAGATTTTCAGACTGCCAATTCTACGAATTTCGCACATCCGTTAATTGGATGTTTGTTGTTGTTATACACACATGCTAACATATTTTTTGTTTATATTTCAACATTCATTCAACCAGATGTTTAGATGTTTTGATCATGGTAAAATAATTTCCAACGGCAAAAGCACGAATGTGGTACATTCGTGCTTTCAGTATTGCGGCAATTTTACAACCGACACTTTCGTGGAATGCGTTCGCGCTGGGAGGGAGGGAGGGGATTAGCATGCATGTCCGCGCTTTTGGCATTGAACACTCTGAAAAAAATTGAACATACAGCTGAACATAAGTGGAAATGGGCAAAATTGCACATTCGTGTCTTTGGCATTGTACCGACGATATGTGACAAGAAATGAAGTTTTCCGAAGCACTTCAAAAAACGCGGTTTTGTCAAAAACGGCTCTGGCGATTTTTTTAGTTTTTGCTTGAACCGTGTTTGTTAAGCTTATATTATCATAAAGTAAAGCCAAAAGTATTGCACTCTGACTTTGAAGTTAAAATCGATTCAGGCGGGCAGTGCTGGGTTTTTGGCCTATAGGTCTGGTTTCTTTGTTATTTTTATTCAAAGTTGGTAACCCTGTGTATGAATAAATTGATTAAAACTTGATCAAATGAAGTTATTTTGAAGGGCTTTTTTTGAATATCGCTATTTTTTGGATCGAGGAACTCATTTTTCACATTAATTTTCACCTGAGTCAGTCGATAGGTGGCGCTGTCATACAATTTGTCTTATTTTTGATAGATTTTCATGCCAATTAAACAATTTTAGATGGGTTTTTTCTGTATATCGCAATTTTTTGGATCGAGGAACTCATTATTGGCATTAATTTTTACCTACGTCTTATCAAAGTATATTAAACAAAGTTATAGTGAACTTGACAGTTCTCTCTTTTCTGTAGGAGTTTTCCCGTCAAATGAAAAACAAAATTAACCCGTTCTGTTCAAGATTTTAAAATTTTTTTTAAATAGTTTGAAGAAATAGCAAATTGTTTTATATAAATACAATACTGCTTGCCTCAGTTCCTTGCACGTTTAAATAGAGTTTAGACTTCGGATTAGCTAGACTCTAACACATTTTAGCTAAGATGAATGGTCTAATCCTTTTTCAACTGGATCTTAGATCGAAAACGAAACTGTAAGCGATTAAAATCGATTCATGACCCCTGAGGATTAGGAGTTTAGAATATGCCCGTAGTGGAATGCCTGTCGCAAGAGGCGACTAAAATCCATTTCGACCACGGTCACGGGCTGATGAAATCGGCAATGGTAATAGTACCATAAGGTGGTTCGGCAACTTGAGAGCATAGACTCAATACCGTAAAACTCTGTTTGGTCCGTCACCTCCCTCTAATTTTAATAAAAAAAACCAAACAATTTCAAAATCCAGAACCGGATCCAAATAAGTTTGTACTTTTTTCTTATAAATTGATTGCTTCATTTCGCGAACACATATTTTCCTTGATAAGACGGTACCCTGGTTTTGACTTCAGAAAAAAAAACTCTAATGGAAACCAGTCTACTAGTCTCTGCGACACTCTGGCGACAACCTTCTTGAAATGCAATCGGCGGAAATCGACAAATATTCAATACTCGCCATTTTTATAACGCAAAGGTCGCGGTATTGATCATTTTTTGGGCTGAGCAAATGCTATCTAATTTTTCAGTAAAACAATTGTATGTGACACAAAAACTGTGCTTGGGTGGCAAAGGGTTAATACGCTTGTTTACAAAATATTTCAGTTGTCAGATCTACCTTGTTGAATTCTCCTTGAGGCTTACGATAGGTGGCGCTGTTGTTGTTGTTGTTGTTGTAACGAGGTGTAGTCCTGCCCAACGCGTATTTTTCCTTGACCTAAATTGTCATCAATATCTTCTAACGGGAGTCCAAGGAAAATAGCAGTTTCAATAGGGTTGGACCAAAGAGAGATGGGTGTTAGAAGAGTGGGCTCAAATGAGCAAGAAAATAAGTGATTGGTATTGTGGGGGACGAGCCGCATGCCGGACATACATTCGGCACATCAGGGTTCAGTCTAGATATGTAGGAGTTTAACCTGCTACAATATCCAGAGCGTAATTGAGCCAGAGTGACCCTTGTCTCTCGAGGAAGATGACGCTCCTCTTCAGAAATGCCAGGTGTTGCGGCATGTAAGACATTGTTTAGCGGACAGAGCGCAGAGTAATGGCCAACAGACGTTGTATGGATATGCCCCAAGGCCTGTTTATGCACCTGTAGATCAAACGGCGTTGTTATATAGTGCCGGATCTCATCAAAATGTTTACGTAAATGCGATCTTATGGTCCTAGGAGGCGGAATGAGTTCAAGCAGTTGTCTACCGGGGTCCTGTGGTTTACAGCAATTCAGTAGGTACTGCTTGTTTAGCATTTCATTAGCTCCCTAACTGGAAGCATTTCCACCTCATTGTGTATATGAGATATAGGTGACATAAGGACGCACCCCGTAGCGGTTCTGAGCGCGGTGTTTTGACAGGCCTGGAGCTGATTCCAGTGAACGTCTGCAAGCCCCGGCGACCATATCGGCGACGTATAGTTCAGAATCGGCCGACCAATTGCCTTGTACGTTACCAATAACGTTTCTTTGTCTTTACCCCAAGTACTGCCGGCTAGTGATTTGAGGATTTTGTTACGGCTCTGTAATTTTGAGACAATTGCAGCTGAATGGGCAGCGAAAGTGTGCATGGTGTCGAAAGTCACTCCTAAGATTTTTGGGTGAGCGACAGTAGGTGTTTTATGATCACCTACATAAATTTCTAGTTCCATGCCAACCTGCGCTGTCCACGTCGTGAATACGGTCGCCGAAGACTTTGTTGGCGACAATGTCAAGCTTCGGGTGGTGAAGAACTCGACTAGAGAGGGGAGATAGCCATACTGTCATACAATTTCCCTTATTTTTGATAATTTTTCATGCAAATGAAGCAATTTTAGAGTGATTTTTTTGTAAATCGCTATTTTTTGGATTGAGGAACTCATTTTTGACATGATTTTTACCTAAGTCTTACGATAGGTGGCGCTGTCATACAATTTGTCTTATTTTTGATAGCTTTTTTTTTTGTGTATCGCAATTTTTTGGATCGAGGAAGTCACTGACATTAATTTTACCTAAGTATTACGATAGGTGGCGCTGTCATACAATTTGTCTTATTTTTGATAGTTTTTCATGCAAATGAAAAAGTTTTTCATACCCGCGGGCGTTATTTCCAATTAAAAAGAAATAGTGCCCGCGGGTGTTATTTCTCTTTCAAATGGAAATAGCGCCCGTTATCAAAAAGAAATAGCGCCCGCGGCCGTTATTTCCGCGGGCGTTATTTCAATGCCCCTGTAAGAAGATATCTCTTAGAGTTTTTCTTTAAGGGGATGGGCTTCATTTATTTGTATAGAAAATCTTATTAATGTTTTCAAAGAGAAATCACATAATATTGAGAAGATTTTTTTTTAATATTTCAAATAAAAAATAAAAAAAATGAACGTTCACAACCCAGATGTCTACACTAGCATGGCATCTTATACTTAACTTGCCCACGTCTAATTACACCTTTGTTCTTTTTGCCTCACCACATGTGCACTTGTCATATTGCCTTCAAAAAGAAAAAATTAAAAAGATTTACCTCTCAAAAATAAGAAGAAATCTCTATGGAAATATATTCGTCTCTGACTTCTGTCCTCTGATGTGAATGAACATTCAGGCACTATCTGTTTAATTATAAAAGGTTTGGTTACTATTAACCTCTGCGTTCAACTAGAGAAAGGCTGGTTTTCATTAAGTCAGAAGGTTTCATCGACGTTAAGGAGATTTGGTAGCTTATTTCGATAAAGTCGATAAAATTTGTCAAAATTTGCATAATTCACCACTGCATCTGGGCAAATCCAGCGTCACTTACGTTTCACCGTTCGGTCTAAAAATCCATTTTTAGTGGTAATTTTCAACAGTTCTTAAAATAGAGTTATACAGTTTCAAGTGTATTAGGGCCATATTTACGAATCAGTTTAAACATGCCTTAAAATGATTACATAGTTCCGGAAATTTTGTACTTTAGGTGGTGTCACTTACGTTTCCGCACAGATTTCATTTTTTGAGTTCTTCAAGTTTAGATGTCAAACTCTGCGAATTGCGGAGCAACAGTTGGACAAAATTAGATTTTTTCAAAAGACTCTTTTATTTAGTAAGTATAATGAACCAAAAAAATTATTTTGTCAAACTTACGTTTCAAATCTCGTAAATTCGTTACAGAAATGAGGTTTTATTAGACCTACAATGAGCCACATGGTGTTTCAGTTAAAATTTCTAACAAATATTCCTTAATAAATCACCTATATTAAAAAATGCAGCACCCAACGTACGCAATAATATATTTTTTTTATACTGCATGAAAGGTGTATATTTTTATCTATCCATCTTTTTAAGCACACATATAATACGTATGTCACTTTCGAAATCTCTTAACCCCAATAGCGCTTATTTTTTCTACTGCTTCTGTATCATATTGGATATTTTGTTGATCTTCTCACATTCACTATCCAGCATTATACTATCCCTCCATGTTTTCATTATAGCAGCAGAAAACTTTTTTATACAATTGGCTGCTCGATCGTCAAAAAAAATGCACCTTATTTTTCTTGGCGTCACTTACGTTTCACTTTTTAAATGGCAATAATTATAAAAATGGCTTAAGTTTTAAATTTTAAATGATGCAGATTTGTTTAGAAAGTAAATTTAAAAGAAACTTTAATATATGAGCTTATTTCAAAGGTCGGTTTTGAAATTAAGATAACTTTTATATATTTTTGCGTCACTTACGTTTCATTTTGCTATTTACATTTTTAGCAAGAAATTATATGTATTACAGCTAAGCACCACATAAAACTTAGCTTCAGTTCATTTATTTAACCCTTCTTACAGCACTCACTGGTATTAATTCTAGTATCTTACTATAAAATTATGGAAGCCATAGAGAAAGAAAAGGGTGCTGTTTTTAACAATTTTTTCGATTTTTTATACCTTAACTCTTTGAAATCAATTTGAACAGGGTTACCAACATTTTCATATAAAAAGTATATGTTTCTGAGAAGCTCGGTCTATCCTCTTGACAATAGCGGTATTTTGGAAACTATACAACAAAGCCAATTTTCCTCAATTTCAACTCACTTTTCTAGGATTTGCCCATCTGTGTATCGATTTATAATATTTTAATCTGAGTTATGCTCTTCTTCGTTTGATTGTGCATATTCACGATGAGCACTCAATGTCTGATAACACTGGATCACAAATTCCAACTTTTTTTCTGCACCAGAGACGCCATAGTGAAATTCCTATGTAAAATCACCTCCTAATTCCGAAAATCAAGGTTATTTTTACTTGAATGGTACCGTTTTTGAGATATTTACGATTTACCGTTATTTCAAAAAACAAAAAAGATGGCTCCACTTAATCGTGTATATCTCAAGAACAAACTGAGCTCTTCCAAAACGGTTTGAAAAATTTGAAAGCTAATAAAATTTACTATAATCAGTACATACAACACTTTTTGCTAGGTCCTGCAGATTCAAACATAGTGAACAATCATTACGGATTTTTTTAATTTTTTTTGTAAAAATATAAAAAAATTTGTACTTTGCGAGGAAGCATCTCGAAAACTTTGTGTTTTTTAGCAGATATTTTCATCCCCCTCTAAGCTCTGTTTTATTACAAAAAAAAAGAAGCTATCAGTGAACAAAATCGATGAACTAATACAAAAGTTATAAGCATTCAAGTAAATATATCCATTTAAAAATGGAAAAATATTCGTGCTTAATTAAGTATGAAAATTCTTTCATAGGTTTCACACCAAGTCCTAAAAATTCGCAAATCTTTCATATAAGTTAGCATTGAAATTAAAGAAATGTTTTATATGGAAGTATATATGCATAAATGGACACTGAGAAGGGTTTACCTTCAAGCTGGGTAGTGGCCTAAGGTGCTAGACCTTCTAGCATACAAGTCACTACAGTGTTGTCAGTTCGACTCTCACAATGCCGGGAAGAAAAGTCCTTGAAGAGATGTAACTCCAGTATCATCGAAACATATGTCGGCTTGTCTGGTTCCTGCAGCGCGTAGGTAAATTTTTCTCAAAAACACATTTTCATACAATCCCGAAATAGACTACAAGTCAAAAAAGCAACAAAGAGTTTACAAAAAAAATTTAAAAAATCCGTAATGATTGTTCAATAGGTTTGAATCTGCAGGACCTAGCAAAAAGTGTTGTATGTACTGATTATAGTAAATTTTATTAGCTTTCAAATTTTTCAAACCGTTTTGGAAGAGCTCAGTTTGTTCTTGAGATATACACGATTAAGTGGATAGGAATTTCACTATGGCGTCTCTGGTGCATTTTGGCTGTAAACCAGTGTAATCAATTTTTTTAATCGAAACTATGTCTCAAAAAAAAGTTACCAAACGCAAATTAAAGTTAGCAACGGCGAAAAGTGTTACCACGTTTGGTAACTAATTACCAGGTTCGGCAACCGTGCTCGACAGTAGTTTTACAAACTCTCCGGGTGTATTTCTGCCATGAGAAGCTTTTCAGCAAAAACTCATTTGCTTTACAAGTGTCGTTCAAAGTCGGGAACAAATTGTAGGTCCCGTCAACACAGAGTCAAAAGTACCTAATCAAATGAAAAAGACTAGTATAGCTTGTGATCGAAAATTCGACCAATACGCTAGCCCCGTACCCCCATCCTTAAATTTTGGGGACGCCCCTGCAAATATACCGCCTATACCTCAGTTTTTTCAATTTCCTTTCCATCGGCGCATATTTCATTCAAATTGGTCAAACGGTTCGCTCACAGGAAGATCCTAAATTTTTTCATGTGGCGTATTTATATATAAGTGATTCCTTGGAAACTGATAATTTGCTTGACTAGGGTCCTATAGGGGACTAAACTTTGTTCTCTAGTTTTGTAAAAAATCAAAAAATTGTGGTCACAGTGGCCGTGTGCGGTTATTAATATAATGTTTATTTTTTTTTACACATGTTCAGTCTAATGTCAGCTTCAAACTGTGATAGAGCAGGTTCCATTTCGAGACGGGCTGGGAAGATTTTGCGCTTAATAGATGTGTCACACTTTCTCATGTCACAACTTTACCACAGCTTTTCTTCTAAACTAAGTGTAATTTTTCCTTGAAAATTAGAACACATGTAGACCTTGGTGGTATACATCTAGTTTCTAACGGAAGTCCAAAAATATTAAGCCATATTAAAATTAGAATAGATTAAACATGAAATGTCACAACCCTAAAAAGTCACAACTTTTTATTCTACTCAATCAAATAAGCAAAAACATTATTCATAAACGCTTTAAACGCGTTAAAATGCTTTTATGAAAGCGTTAAAATAAAAACAAATTTATAATGAGCTTTACCCTTGTATAACCTCTTAATAAGACCTTACTTAAAGCAAAAATAAAGAAAAAATTGGTAAAATCAAATCAAAAAATTTCAAAATTGTTATAAAAAAAGCAGGCCAGGGACATATTGAAGCCGTAATATACTTGACTACCTCTTCGCCGATGTGCTTAATGTGCAACGCGGATGATTTAGACTTCTTGGCCTTCCGAATGGCCTCCTCAACCTATGTGCATGCTTTTTTTGTGCCTGTGCGCTCGCATGATGCTACGATGCTTTTCCCTGTCAAGCACAGGATGCTGTAGATATTGACATCAAAAAGCCTTCGCACATCATCTGCAACTCTGTCACCAAAGGTAATTTTTTTCTTGAGGGACTTAGCAGTGAACCATTATATCCCGTCGTGTTTATGTTAGTTCACCAGTCCTCTAATTTCCAGCCGAAATGTAACGGGCTGAGGAGAAGTCGATGACCTTGCGGAACTCACGTTCGCCTTTGCGTACGTTAGACGGGGTGGGAAGAGCAGAAAAGGAGATCTTGTTGGAAGTTGAGAATGTAGGTGCGCCTTTCGGAGAAGTGATCAAATCTGGGGGATAATCGATCGAACTGAAGGTTCCTATATGGGGCAGTTTATTAGCCGAGAGTTGGCGACGGCGATGTCAGGTGAGCTCGACACGTCAATCTGCTCGGCTAGCTTCTGCCCTCTTCTGTCGGCCATAGGGCATGAATGCCACCGACGGTGGACTACTCGGTTAACGCTCTTGAGTAACGTGGATTAATCTCTAGGGCAGTTGGGTATAGAGTTGATGCTTTATAAATGTTTGAGGTCAAGGTCGACACCAACGATACGCTGACGTTATAGAGTCCATTGGTTCGACGTCGGGCTCAAATGGGATGATGAGTTAATGAACTGTAGGGTGAAATACCCTCACAAAGAACAAAGAGCACGCGAATCGATCACGAAGATCGTACTCAAAGCAGGTCAGGAGACATCGACAGAAAAGTTCTCTGTGGAATATTTGTATGATCTTTGCCTTCGTGCCAATGGTGAGTATACAAGGGATGATTAGCTTTGCGAGTGGACGATGACGGGCCGGCCAACAAGGTTTTTCATCCAATACTATGTTGCAGATGAGCGGAGTGCTCCGTATATGAAGCAGTAGTAAGTATGGATAACAACAGCAGCAAATGGGATACTCTTTGTAATCCGTAAACGGTCCCGAGGATGAATAAGGCAGATTTCATGTTTAGCTGTGTGAGTGAACGAAGACAGGCTTAATAGGTAATACTATGCTGCAGACGAGACCGAATTTCCTCAGAATTTCAAAAATAATTATTTATTTTAGACATTTTTTTTGTTCGACAAATTACAAATGTCAACGCCAATATTACCATATTTATTTTGAACTTTGACAGCATATTCTTAATAAGTCAATGATAGTTACAAGGCTGTTATAAAGCGTTTATGAATAAAGTTCATTATAACAGTTTTATAAAGTTAAAATTAGTTTTTTCTATTACGCAGTTATAATGTGTAATAGCATAAGTCTGAATTTAAATTTTATCAAAATTCTGCAAAATTTCGCTTAAACTGCAAAACTATTCATCCCATTAATGTCCGGCATCAAATCGGCGGTCAAAAATTTCTTTTTGATACATATAATTAATAAATTTTTTGATAAATATTTCATTAAACACAAATAAATAAAAAAAATATTGTTTCAATTTCCGGCAAATAGGTGTTCTCATAAGGGGTTAATGGGCACTCTAAATATAAAACTGAATAATTTACTTGCGTTCAAAGCAGTTTATGTCATACTTGTAGCAAAACTATATGTTTTCGATATTTAAAATGCCTTTTTTCGATATTTGAAGAAGTGTACTCGTATGGGTACAGTGGGAGTTAATGGGTTAAGTTGTAGCGCAATGCGAATCAGGGGATATTTCTTATACCCCATTTACACTGTATACAGTTTCAAAAGTCATTTATCGTAACATTGACATTTCACAAAAAGTCGATGTGAAATATATCAGTTTCCAAGGAACCAGCCATATACATAGGTCGTCTTCATGATCAGTATCTAAGCTGGAGTTAAATGGTGGGCGGCGAGCAGTTTCATATTATTGTTGTTGTTATATTATGTGATTGAGGGAGTTGGCGGGGCTGCCGGTTCGAATCCCACTTCAACCAAAGTCTTTTTAATTTTATTTAATTTATTATTTTAATTTTCTATTTAGTTTAGTGGACTGTAAAATCCTTTCATTAAACTTTATTGTTGTTATTTAATGAGGGTGAGCGCTAGGCCTAACGAGACAGTTAGCAGCAAAAGCTGAATGATACTCAGCACTAGGCTCTGAGGCAGTTAGCATCTTAAGCTGATTGACACTAACTTTACCCCCATTTTGTTATTTTACACTTAGTATTTATTTATGGACGTATATCCCTTCCAAATATTATTTATATGCATCGTTGTCATTAGGGGCGTAGATCCCCTTCTAATCGTATACATAGGAGGCTAGCGTGAGTGCTAAAACCATGATTTGTTGAAGCGGCTATAAGCTATGTATTCAGAAAATTCTATAAACTATCTGCGAATTACATTGGTAGGTAATGCAGAAGATATGAAATGAACGAAATAATCATGGCTTATGCCGCGTAAACAATCAGTTTTAGGGCAAAGGGGTTGTCGAAACGGTGGAAACGAAAAAAAACTATACGGAAATCTCTATGGTTTTATGAGGAAATTCACATTGATAAAATTAAGTGCACGATGGCCTGATGGTAAACAGCTGGGTTTAGCATTCCAAAAATTTTAACTTCGTTTTTCGGTGAAGGCAATATCATTTCTTTTTTTAATATTTGAAATATTAAAAGGAAAATCTTCTTAATAATATGTGATTTCCCTTTCCCATACTCATTTAAATGGAAGCTTTTCACGAAAATGAAAAACAGCGATGAATCACCCCTTCCCATTAATATAAAAAACTAATATTTGGTCATTATGCGGCATTTTTGACTAGAAATTCGTTTTCTGTAAAATCTACACATCGCACAACAGTGATAAGCTCAAAAAATCCCGATGTTCAGAAAACTCGAAAAACTGGCTGCCATTCCCAAACGCTGGGATAAGTGAAGATATTAGTTAATCGAATATACCGATCTGTGGATATTGAACTGGAGAACGCGTTGTATTCGTATCTTCAAAATTTCAAATTTTTCAGTTAGCGCAGTAGGGCACTATTGAATGATTTGTACTATCAATAGTTAGTTACTGATTGAGAAAGTAAAATCGTCAAACTAATTAACATTTGTATCCTGTGTATCTGCTTGCAGGACACCATCGGAAGAGGAAGACGAGAATGACTCCTACACGTTAACATTTAATATAGAATTTGAACACGACAACGACACGGTGTACTTCGCCCACAGTTATCCGTACACATACAGCGATTTACAGGTTCGTATTTCATGTACAATATGTACGTTAGTCTAGGTCAAAACTATTACAATATTTAATAAATATAGTTTAAAAAAACTAAAACTCACGCTTTTAGGAAGCATTGACCTAAAAAGTTGAAAATAATTTTAAAAACCCTACATAGTAGTATTGTGGTCCGCTTTGTTCCATAATTTTTGTCTTTTTAGTGCAATATTCTTTAAAAGCGTTTGTTTTAGTTTTTAAACTTTATTTATTTTTTACTTTTTAGTTAAATGTGCTTTGAAGTTACCGATAAATATATCTAGATATAACTCAGTCCAAACGGAAACCTCTGGGACTCCGGCCTCCACTTTCGTTCGATACCCATATTGTAGGGAAATTTTAAGGTTTTTGGGCATTACATTTTGACCGATAACTCAATTGTCAGTAAATTTATCGAAATATGTCGAAGTTCACATGAAACCTGGGGCAATTCCTTTTTGTTTGATACCCATATTGTAGGGAAATTTTGAGGTTTTCGGGCATCATATTTTGACCGATAACTCAGTTATCGATAAATTTTTCGAAATATGTCGATGTCCAAATGAAACCTGGGGCCTCCCCCCTTCTTTTTATACCCATATTGTAGGGAAATTTTAAGGTTTTTGGGCATCACATTTTGACTGATAGCCCAGTTATCGATAAATTAAAGTCCAAATCAAAGTCCAAATGAAACCTGGGGCCTTCCCCTTTCCTTTGATACCCATATTGTAGGGAAATTTTAAGGGTTTTGGACAATCCCATTTTGACCGATAAATCAGTTATCGATACATTTATCGAAACCTATTGAAGTCCAAACGAAACCTGAGGCCTTCCCCTTTCGTTTGATACACATATTGTGGGACATTTTACGGTTTTTGGGCAATCACAGTTTGACCGATAACTCAGTTATCGATAAATCTATCGAAACATATGGAAGTCTAAATGAATCCTGGAGCCTTCCCCTTTCGTTTGATACCCATATTGTAGAGACATTTTAAGATTTTTGGGCAATGGCTTTTTGACCGATAACTCAGTTATTGAAAAATTTAGCGAAATATATCGAAGTCCAAATGAATCCTTGGGCCTTCCTTTTCATTTGATACCCATATCGTAGGGCAATTTTAAGTTTTTTGGGCAATCACATTTTTACCGATAACTCAGTTATCGATAAATTTATCGAAATATATCGAAGTCCAAATGAAACTTGGAGCCCTCCCCTTTCGTTTGATACCCATATTGTAGAAAAATTGTAAGGTTTTTGGGCCACTAGGGCTTAGACCGAACGAGAGTTACATACAAGCGAACATACAAGTGAAGCTAATAAAAGCGTGTTAAAAAAGTTAAAGATGTTATGTAGCTAAATTTTAATTTCTTCATATAATTGAAAAGTTTAATCTTTTAAAGAGCGCGGGTGGACACAAGGGAGGAGGATTAAACCTCAGTTATTCTACATATCATTAGGCCATTAATTAATTTTCTTCTTCCCAGGATTATCTAATGAACATCCAAAAGGACCCTATAAAATCGAAATTTTGTAAATTGCGATTACTGTGTAGATCACTTGCGGGTAACAATGTATATTATTTAACTGTAACTGCGCCCGTAGTGGATGAGGAAGCAATGAAGGTAAGTATACAGGAAAAGTTTAAAAAGGGGGATTCCTGTTTTCAAAAAAAAAAATTTGTTTGAAAAACTCGTCTCACAATTTATTAATGTCATTTCCACGTCCTTATACCATGTACACACTAGCGTGTTTTGGAGCGCATTATTCTTTTCGAGGCAAAACATTCGGAAAATCGATGTTTTCGCCATATTAAATTGTCACCGAAAACAAATTGAAAACCGCATGTTTTACCCGAAAACATCTCACAACTAGTGTCGGCTCTAAAGTTTATCTATGATAATCGAAAAACCATCATTGATATGGTAGGGTACCGTCCCTGTCAGAACATCAATCGTGATATAATGCTTATAAAATGTGTGGACATAACGCTTTAGTTTTCTTTGAGTGACGTAAAAATATGAGCGTCGTATCTTTTCTCATGATCACTTAACTGAAATTAAATGAAATAAAACAGATACACTTAAATAAACGTCAAAAAAATCAGTATTGTATTACAATGCATATCGGAGTAACACGTGTTTTTATATTTGCGCGATCGCAAGTGTAATTTTTGGTATATCGGGTGTAAGCTATCTTTTAAGCGGGCTACTCACCTGCCAAGAAATGTCAAGCTCCATATAAAAAACGCTAAAGAAATGGTCAAGAAATGTTTTCACACGTCAAATTTTCTTGAGCCAATACTCAGTTCATAAGAAACAAATAAGGAAAGCTGTCTTCGGCTGTGCCGAAGGCTATATACCTTTCATGAATAAGCGTCACGATTTTCACTGTTCGATCCCCAGTATAGCCTGTTTCAATTTAACTATATTTACTATACCCATTACACATCTTTGTTATAATTTAAAAAAACTTACAAAATAATAGGATCCGAGTTATCGGAACAATCGATTGTATGGAGGCTATATATTATACGTGTTCAATTGTACTGACTTACACTATACACATTACATATGTAGAAAGTACTAAAGGTGCAATATTTTACGTTCCTAACTTTTTAAATGCGGAAGTATTGGCCAAAAAACCTTATATCTGAACAATCGGTTGTATGGGGGCTATATGTTACATTTGCCCGATCTTGTTGATTTTCACTATATATACTACGTAAATAGAAAGTACTCGAGTTGCAAAATTTTACGTTCCTAACTTTTTAATTGCGGAAGTTTTGGCCAAAAAACCTTATATCTGAACAATCGGTTGTATGGGGGCTATATATTATACTGGTCCGATCTTGCCAGTTCCGACAAATGATTCCTATATTACAAAATGGTGGCCACATACAAAATTTCAGCCAGATATCTCAAAAATTGAGGGACTAGTTTGCTTTCAAACAGACAGACGGACAGACGGATATGGCTAAATCACCTCAGCTTGTCATCCTGGTCATTTCGGTATACTTATTGATGGGTCCATCTCTTCTTCTTCTCATACTTACAAACATCGGACCAAAGTTATAATACCATTTCATGTTCATGAAAGGTATAAAAATACCACAATTTTCGATAGTTGGCAACGCCACTTTACCTCAAGAAATAAATATGCTCGTATATATTTCTTGGCAAAGGTGAGTTCATATTTCGCTACACATGTTTTAAACATTTTTTTAACAGTAATTTACAAAAAAATGGAAAATGTGGTAAACGACAAAATTTCTTGACCAAGCACAGGAAATATATGCTCGTTTTTTTCTTGAGGCATTTCTTTGCAGGTGGGTAGCCCGCTTGAGATAGTAAAAGACGTTGTTTTACAGCCTAACCTAATATAAACGCGCGCCGTTCGTTTTCTGTCAAATTCGTCTCATGCAGGGTTGCCACTTTGGAAATTTTTTTTCCTACCAAAATCGAACTGAAAACCTACCAAAATGGCCTTCATCCTACCAGTAGTTTTTTCACAGCATCATAATCTTTTTCGTGATATTTTTATTTTATACCCGCGTTTCATCGAGTCATGTTAGAAAACGACTCCAAGAGATATTGTGACATTCTCCCTGGCTCATTCAGATTTGGGTCCCGTACGATATGTCGAAAAAAAAAAATGTCGAATTTCCAAGACCGAATTAAAAAAAAATTTAAAATACCGAAGAGATTTTTGACCGAAAAAAAATGTCGAAAAAATTCAAATGACCGAAAAAGGTCGAAATTTGGATGCTTAATGTAAAACTTCGGAAATTTGGGTTTAACAACGTGTTTTATGATAGTATACAATTATTTATCACTTTCTTACCTCTTATCAAGAACTTTTCAACCATTTTCCAATACAAAGCCTATTCAACTTTTCCCCTTGTTAGAGGTAACAACAGACAAACTGCACTTGTAAAAATTACGATTGAGAATAACTTATGATTTATACTTATTAAAAGCATAACACTAATCATTTGGTTATGATCATTTCGAGAAAGTTACCGTTATCTTATTGAGATAAACTATGCTGGAGTCACCAATGGCAAAAATAAATCGATGTGTCTTTGATGCGAAGTCTATGTACATTTGTTTCGCTATATATGTACATCGATGCTTCGACTTGGTTAGTTTTCTAAAATGTGTATATTTTTCTAATTACGTGCATATTTTTGAACAAGGAAAATATGTTGGTCCAATTTACTTTTGTTTTTGGACAAGTGAGAAACCGAAATAACGTTTAAACGTTCAAAACTTCACATTTTTTATAGGAACATCAATGTATCGATACATCAAATATTTACGTGACTATAAAAGTCGCCAAAAATCGAAATTTTTCTGACATATTTAAACCGGAGATTCGTTTCTGAGAGGTTGTTAATTATATTGAGGGGTCTGGTACGATATGTCGAAAAAAAAGAAGTCGAAACTAAAAATGTCGAAAAAAAATTTGCCGAAACCACAAAAGGTCGAAAAAAAAATGTCTCGAAAAAAATGTCGAATGAAAAAATGTCGAAAAAAAAATATATAAGATGTAGAAACAATGTAATGAATGATGTGTAAAATTCGCGCGAATTCATTACATTGTTTCTACATCTTATATATTAATGTTGAGTATTATATTTCTAGTGTTTTGCAATAGCTCTTGCAAGCAAATATAAAACCACAAACTCTTAAGCTCTTCTCAATATAATTAACAACAACCTCTCAGAAACGAATCTCCGGTTTAAAGATGTCAGAAAAATTTTGATTTTTGGCGACTTTTATAGTCACGTGAATATTTGATGTATCGATACATCGATGTTTCTATAAAAATTGTGAAATTTTGAACGTTTAAACGTTATTTCGGTTTCTCACTTGTCCAAAAACAGAAGTAAATTGGACCAACATCTTTTCCTTGTTCAAAAATATGCACGTAATTAGAAAAATATACACATATTAGAACACTAACAAAGTCGAAGCATCGATGTACATATATGTATAGCGAAACCAATGTACATAGACTTCGCATCAAAGACACATCGATTTATTTTTGCCATTGGTGACTCCAGCATAGTTTAGCTCAGTAAAATAACGGTAACTTTCTCGAAATGATCATTACCAAATGATTAGTGTTATGCTTTTAATAAGTACAAATCATAAGTCATTCTCAATCTTAATTTTTACATGTGCAGTTTGTAGCCCGAAAATGTCTGAGAATATTTCTGTTGTTACCTCTAACAAGGGGAAAATGTGAATAGGCTTTTTATTGGAAAATGGTTGAAAAGTTCTTGGTAAGAGGTAAGGAAGTGATAAATAATTGTATACTGTCATAAAATACCTTGTTAAACTCAAATTTGCGAAATTTTACATTAAGCATCCAAATTTCGACCTTTTTCGGTCATTTGCATTTTTTCGACATTTTTTTTCGGTCAAAAATCTTTTCGGTATTTTAAAATTTTTTTAAATTCGGTCTTGGAAATTCGACATTTTTTTTCGACATATCGTACGGGACCCATATTGAGAAGAGCTTAAGAGTTTGTGTTTGTAACTTTACCGTCAGGTTTTATATTTGCTTGCAAGAGCTATTGCAAAACACTAGAAAAATAATACTCAACATTAATATATAAGGGGTCTGGTACGATATGTCGAAAAAAAAGAAGTCGAAACTAAAAATGTCGAAAAAAAAATGTCGAAAAAAAATTTGTCGAAAACACAAAAGGTCGAAAAAAAAAAATGTCTCGAAAAAAAATGTCGAATGAAAAAATGTCGAAAAAAAATATATAAGATGTAGAAACAATGTAATGAATGATGTGTAAAATTCGCGCGAATTTAACACATCATTCATTACATTGTTTCTACATCTTATATATTAATGTTGAGTATTATTTTTCTAGTGTTTTGCAATAGCTCTTGCAAGCAAATATAAAACCTGACGGTAAAGTTATAAGCACAAACTCTTAAGCTCTTCTCAATATAATTAACAACAACCTCTCAGAAACGAATCTCCGGTTTAAAGATGTCAGAAAAATTTTGATTTTTGGCGACTTTTATAGTCACGTAAATATTTGATGTATCGATGTTTCTATAAAAATTGCGAAATTTTGAACGTTTAAACGTTATTTCGGTTTCTCACTTGTCAAAAAACAAAAGTAAATTGGACCAACATCTTTTCCTTGTTCAAAAATATGCACGTAATTAGAAAAATATACACATATTAGAAAACTACTAACCAAGTTGAAGCATCGATATACATATATAGCCAAACAAATGTACATAGACTTCGCATCAAAGACACATCGATTTATTTTTGCCATTGGTGACTCCAGCATAGTTTAGCTCAATAACATAACGTGACCTTTCTCGAAATGATCATTACCAAATGATTAGTGTTATGCTTTTAATAAGTACAAATCATAAGTCATTCTCAATCTTAATTTTTACATGTGCAGTTTGTAGCCCGAAAATGTCTGAGAATATTTCTGTTGTTACCTCTAACAAGGGGAAAATTTGAATAGACTTTGTATTGGAAAAAGGTTGAAAAGTTCTTGGTAAGAGGTAAGGAAGTGATAAATAATTGTATACTGTCATAAAACACGTTGTTAAACTCAAATTTCCGAAGTTTTACATTAAGCATCCAAATTTCGACCATTTTCGGTCATTTGCATTTTTTCGACATTTTTTTTTTCGGTCAAAAATCTCTTCGGTATTTTAAAATTTTTTTAAATTCGGTCTTGGAAATTCGACATTTTTTTTTTCGACATATCGTACGGGACCCATATATAAGATGTAGAAACAATGTATCGAATGATGTGTTAAATTCGCGCGAATTTTACAGATCATTCATTACATTGTTTCTACATCTTATATATTTTTTTCGACATTTTTTCATTCGACATTTTTTTTCGAGACATTTTCTTTTTCGACCTTTTGTGTTTTCGGCAAATTTTTTTTCGACATTTTTAGTTTCGACTTCTTTTTTTCAGACCCTTCAGATTTAAAAAGTTGTAGTTTGACTTCAGAGTAGGTCCACCCCTGCAAAAATCGTTGGATCATGTGTTAAAATTGTATGAAATTGGAGTACTCCAATTGCAAACCTTTGTAATGCCTCAGCGGACCACCTTCGGGTTATTGAAAGCCGATCATTGCTCGTGCTTTATCGAAAAAAATCCCGCCACTATTGCTCTGACAGTAGATACTCCAAAGGAGTAACAGCGTTGGAGTACATTCCAAAGTACTCTGTCCGTAGGTACTCCTTTGAGTACAAGAAACAAAGCTAAGGTTTAGGAGGTGTCCAGGCCTAGGAAATCGCAATGTTAATTGGAGCATTTATTATTTTTATATGAAAAGGGATTACATTTGGAGTACTCTGATACTACAGAAGGAGTACTCTTTAGATATCGAACTATGTACTCTCGATTTTCGCAGGGTACTCATTTTAGCGGATGTCATTGAATTAAAAACTTTTCTCAATATACGATGGATTTTTTTTTTTTTTTTCAAAATTAACACGAAAATATACGGATTTCAAAGATCCAAAAATGGGACGGAGCACTGCGGTATGTGAATAGATCACTCCTAACCTCGTCTCTGATCCAATACTCAGATTTTAGAAAACCACTGTGACATAAACATCCTTAAATTCGCCATTTATGATAAGAAGTTCCAAATAAAAGGAGATCGAACATTTTTTTTATGAAAATCCCCTCTTCCAAGCTCACAAGAATGAGACGAACCTTTGAAGAATTTGACTTTGCTGCAAAATAGTGATGTTACTTGAACAAAGGTAAAAAGCTACCAAAATTCAAATCGTCCTACCATCCTACCAGCAGGAAAAAACCTACCAGCTTTGGTAGGAAAAGCCCATAAATCACATCCCTGGTCTCATGCATATACAGCTTGTATGTGAGTGTCAACTACAGATGGCAAGCCTACTTGAGAAACGAGATAGAAAAATATTCATTCTTTAGCCCCAATTACATAAAACTTTGCAGGTTGCACTTTCATACAAAGTTTGTGGAACGTAAAGCGCGAATCTGTCAAAGTTTCATAACGTTTTATGTAATTACGACTTTTATCTTTTAATATTCATTCTTTGTCATTATTCTTAAATTATAAATTGATTAAACATTAAATTCCATTAAACTATTGTTCAATGTAAATTACTTGGCTAATGCTGGTCGATACCTTCACATGAGCAACCGAATTTATAAAAAAAAAAACAAAAATTAGAAAGCATCAGTTTAATTTAATCAAGGTTCGAATAATGTTTAAACCGACAAAACACCATAAAAAATATGCTTGGCAAATGTGCCCCCAGAAAGTCATATGTGCCCCAGGCTGGGGATCATTTGACAAATTATATACATACGTTTTGTTTTTAAAACATAGAAAATAATGTAGCTAAACTTTTTTTTTATATTTTTTTTTTTTTATTATAGAATGTTTAAAGCCAGGTGCTTTTGAAGATATGACTTTTAAAAATATATTTTGTTATTTAGACAATATAAGACTTTTTTGTGAAAGTGTCAAATGTGCCCCGTCCTCCCATATCTAATGTATGACGGACTGATTCTGCCGAATGCTTAATTTAAAATTATCTAGTAAAGTTTTTATACCCAGCGGACTAGTACTAGTACAAGGATATTATAATTTTGTTCACATAACGGTACTACATAACGGCACAAAATAATCGAGATAGATATAAAGTTCCATATACATATAAAAGTTCTAGGGTTGAAAAGAGGAGTTGATTAAGGCATGTCCGTCCGTCTGTCCGTGTACACGATAACTTGAGTAAAAATGTAGACATTGGCATAAAATTTGGTATGATGCTTAAAATGCTTATTAAAATAGAATTGAAAATTTCTTCAGTTAATTGTTTTTACTTGCATGAAAAATACGTTTCTTTTTTACTCCCATCCTTCCATATCGTAAATCTAATAAAGAAAGGCCTTAAATCACATTTTCTTAGCTTGAAAAATTACTCCAAAAAACAGATGACTTGTTCGAAAACACAACTATCAATGCCTGTAATATTTAACTACCTACGATATAGCATAGTACTAAGACTTTAGTGAAGCTTTATTGAGAAGTTATTCATAAAAGTCCATCAGCAACTTGACTTAAAATAAAAACAAGTAAGGAAAGCTGTCTTCGGCTGTGCCGAAGGCTATATACCTTTCATGAATAAGCGTCACGATTTTCACTGTTCGATCCCCAGTACAGCCTGTTTCAATTTAACTATATTTACTATACACATTACACATCTTTGTTATAATTTAAAAAAACTTACAAAATAATAGGATCCGAGTTATCGGAACAATCGATTGTATGGAGGCTATATATTATACGTGTTCAATTGTACTGACTTACACTATACACATTACATATGTAGAAAGTACTAAGGTGCAATATTTTACGTTCCTAACTTTTTGAATGCGGAAGTATTGGCCAAAAAACCTTATATCGGAACAACCGGTTGTATTGGGCTATATGTTATATTTACCCGATCTTCTTGATATTCCTCTACACACTACATAAATTGAAAGTACTCAAGTTGCAAAATTTTATGTTCCTAACTTTTTAATTGCAGAAGGTTTGGCCAAAAAACCTTATATCTGAACAATCGGTTGTATGGGGGCTATATGTTACATTTGACCGATCTTGTTGATTTTCACTATATACACTACATAAATAGAAAGTACTCGAGTTGCAAAATTTTACGTTTCTAACTTTTTAATTGCCGAAGTTTTGGCCAAAAAACCTTATATCTGAACAATCGGTTGTATGGGGGCTATATGTTACATTTGCCCGATCTTGTTGATTTTCACTATATATACTACGTAAATAGAAAGTACTCGAGTTGCAAAATTTTACGTTCCTAACTTTTTAATTGCGGAAGTTTTGGCCAAAAAACCTTATATCTGAACAATCGGTTGTATGGGGGCTATATGTTATACTGGTCCGATCTTGTCAGTTCCGACAAATGATTCCTATATTACAAAATGGTGGCCACCCACAAAATTTCAGCCAGATATCTCAAAAATTGAGGGACTAGTTTGCGTTCAAACAGACAGACGGACAGACGGACATGGCTAAATCAACTCAGCTTGTCATCCTGATCATTTCGGTATACTCATTGGTGGGTCCATCTCTTCTTCTTCTCATACTTACAAACATCGGACCAAAGTTATAATACCATTTCATGTTCATGAAAGGTATAAAAAATTGTTAGGGCATTTTTATATTAGTGTAACGATAGTAAGCCTGTTTTAAGTATTTGTTGTCATTGTATTTTTTTTAGAAAAAGAAAGCCATCGTAGTATCTGCACGAGTACACCCCAGTGAAACACCGGCATCATGGATGATGAAAGGACTCATGGATTTTATTACCGGCGATACATTAGCAGCTAAACGATTGCGGCATCGCTTCATTTTTAAGATAATACCGATGCTGAACCCAGACGGTGTTATTGTGGGCAATACACGCAACTCATTAACGGGCAAAGATCTAAATCGACAATATCGTACTGTAATACGTGAAACTTATCCATCCATTTGGTATACAAAAGCCATGGTTAAAAGGTACACATAAAAAAAAAAATCGTCCTAGCATATGAAATATGTACAAACCAAATCTTTTTTTTTCTTTTTTCTCCTAGACTGATTGATGAATATAAAGTTGTCTTATATTGTGATATGCACGCCCATTCGCGTAAGCACAACATTTTTGTTTATGGCTGTGAAAACAAACGAAATCCCGAGAAGAAACTTACTGAACAAGTCTTCCCATTAATGTTGCACAAAAATGTTGCAGATAAGGTGAGTAGTCGGCAGGGTATAGAAACAAATTCACTTTCCTTCAGCCAAATATTACTCGTACCAGTGGCGGATCCAGGATTCGGGGAAGGGGGAGGGGTTCAAAGTTTCTTTTTAAATTCGGGGACATTCGTTACTATATTTTTAGCGTAATTTTTACTTTATTTTTTGTGTAATATTTACCATGATATAAATACTGGCCTGGACACTGTAAAATGGCAGGAAATGAGATGGTAGATTAGCCTGCTAGACGGGCACATTCGCTCAGCTTTTACAGTCCTTATTTTTAACAATTCTAGCAATAGTTCTAATCGCAAATTGAGGAAAAATGAAAAGAAATTATTTTGATTTGTAATTTATTTGATTGAAAAAACCAAACCGAAAAGTCGTGGCAAAAAATAAATAAGTAGGAGAATTGCTTAAAAATGTCATTAGTGTCATTAACGGTCTTACCTGTAGTATTTATATCATGATATTTACTATATTTTTTGCGTCATCTCTAATATTTTTTTGCGTAATTTTTAACATATTTTTTGTGTCGTTTTTACTATATTTTTTCGGTGATTTTTTACTATATTTTTTGCGTAATTTTTACCATAATTTTTGTGTAATCTTGCTATATTCTAAATGTAAATTTTACTAAAACTGTAGGTCCCGGAAATTGGAGGAAAAAAATCAAAGCAGCACACTAAGCTCGCAAAATTTTCGAACCGTGGATCGGCCCTTGACTCGTACATACTGTCATGGAAACTAGCTTTTCACTTTTATTTACCTTTAAGTTTTTTACTAAGCAATTTAACTTCTTGCATTTTAGTAAACGCTTAGCCCAGTTTTGGTGTGGCGCATTATATAATTTGTTGCAACATACTCTATATGTACCTATGACTCTCTTTTGTATTGCATTTTCTATCCATTTTTATTCATTTATTGTTTTTTAATTTTCTCTTTATGTCTTTGTTTGTATATTTTTTGCAGTTCTCCTTTGAAAGCTGTAAGTTTAAGGTGCAGCGCAGCAAAGAGGGTACAGGCCGTATTGTGGTTTGGATGCTGGGCATCACAAATAGTTACACAATTGAGGCATCATTTGGCGGCTCGTCGCTGGGTTCGCGCAAGGGTACCCACTTTAACACAGCGGTAAGTTGGATGGTAAATTTTAAATTGTTTTAAAGGTCATTAATTTTTTTACGTTTTATGCAATAATTTTCACAAACTGAACTTACAAATAGCAAGAAATATGCTTTGCTATGCGATTCGCACTCTAAATGCAGGACAGTCATAACTCCTAAAAGATTGAGTTTTTTAAAACAAGTTTTTTTTTTAACTTAAAAAAAAATATTGAATTTTTTTTAGTTATGGTGGGTTTTCGTTCAGAGTTCTAAGTGTAACCCATTCAACAGTTAAACGAACCTGCAATTACGTTAGATAATAACGATAGCCATATGGCTAGGGTTTTATGCACACATATGGATGTTTCCGAAAATTTGTCAACCAAAGAGAAAAATTTGAAAATGAATCTAGGCCCAACTTTTTAATACCCTTATGTAGGCACGTATGTATGTCACATATCACCTTGCAAAATTTGATGGACTAGAGTTCGCCCAGTGGTTGAAATTCCACCACAAAAGCTTATTTTATTTTCCTACCTTTTTGCTGTTTCTTAAATTTACCATTCTTTTCATATTTTTTATATAATTTGGGTTCTATACATTCCTATTCATTTTGCATTTTCTTCCCTCTTTACACCATTCAGTAATATAGTTTCAATGTTGATAATTATTTATTCTTCTTAGGTAGTCTTCATACGTATTTCTTTCCTTTCCTTTCCTTTGTTTTCACTTTTTTCCTTACCTTTCCTTTTCCTACCTTTCCTTTCCTACCGTTTCCTTACTTTCTTTTTTTCCTTTCCGTAACTCCTTTAGTTTTCTTTCTTTTCCATTCATTTCCTTTACTTATTTTTTTTAGCTTTTCATTACCTTTCTTTCCTTTATTTTTCATTCATTTTATTTTCATTTATTTTCCGTACCTCCGTCCTCGCTACCTTTTCTTTTCTTTCTTTTTCTCTTCTTTCCTTTCTTTGTCTTTCTCTATTTGCCTCTCTTTTCCACTCCTTTACCTACATTACATTTCCTTTCTTCCCCTTCCTTTTTTTCTTTTCTACTCCTTTCCTTTCCATACCTTTATTTGCCTTTGATTTTGATACCTTACCTTACCTTTATTTTCCTTTTATCCATTCCTTTCCTTTCCCATTCCTTCCTTTATTTTATACTTTTATTTATTTCATTTTGTTTTATTTTTATTTATTTTATATTCTCTCCTTTCGTTTCATTTCCAACAAATTTCTTTTTTTACTTTCAATCACTTTTCTATTTCTTATTTTACTTTTTTTAGTTTTATCAATTTTCCTTTTTATTTTATTTCACTAAGTCTAGCCACGAAGGGCTTTGTGCTTTTTACCATGATATAAATACTACAGGTAAAACCGTTAATGACACTAATGACATTTTTAAGCAATTCTCATACTCATTTATTTTTTGCCACGACTTTCCTGTTTGGTTTTTTCAATCATAATTTCTTTTCATTTTTCTTCAATTTGCGATTAGAACTATTGCTAGAATCGTTAAAAATGAGGACTGTAAAAGCGGAGCGAATGTGCCCATATAGCAGGCTAATCTACCATCTCATTTCCTGCCATTTTATAGTGTCCAAGCGTCCACCTAAACGTGCAGTGTAAATTGGAATATATTTTTTTTAAATTTTTCAAATTTTTCTTATTTTAAATTTTTTGAAAATTTTTTCTATTTGACTTATATACTGACACATTTTATATTGCTTAAAAACGTCAAAACAAAATCAAAAGAGAGAACGGTTTTACCTATAGTAGTTATATCATGCTTTTTACCACGCTTTTATTAGGTTCACTTGTATGTTTGCTTGTTTGTTTGCTTGCTTGTATGTATGTGACTCTCGTTCGGTCTAAGACCCAGTGGCCCACAAACCGAAAAATGTCCCTAAAATATGGGTATCAAACGAAAGGTGAAGGCCCCAGGTTTCATTTGGACATCAATATATTTCGATAAATTTATCGATAACTGAGTTATCGGTCAAAATCTGGTAGCCCGAAAACCTTAAAATTTCCCTACAATATGGGTATCAAACGAAAGGTGAAGGCCCCAGGTTTCATTTCGACATCGACATATTTCGATAAATTTCTCGATAACTGAGCTATCGGTCAAAATATGATTGCCAAAAACCTAAAAAATTCCCTACAATATGGGTATGAAACGAAAGGTGAAGGCCCCAGGTTTCATTTGGACATCGACATATTTCGATAAATTTATCGATAACTGAGTTATTGGTCAAAATGTGGTTGCCCGAAAACCTTGAAATTTCCCTACAATATGGGTATGAAACGAAAGGGGAAGGCCCCAGGTTTCATTTGGACTTCAATATATTTCGATAAATTTATCGATAACTGAGTTATCGGTTAAAATATGATTGCCCAAAAACCTAAAAAATTCCCCACAATATGCGTATCAAACGAAAAGTGAAGGCCCCACGTCTCATTTGGACATCGACATATTTCTATAAATTTATCGATAACTGAGTTATCGGTCAAAATATGATTGCCCAAAAACCTAAAAAATTCCCTACAATATGTAGGAAAGTAGGTCAGCTGGGACATTCCTCTTAATAAAACTGTCCAAGACTTAGGGAATGTCTTATATATACACAAATAAATCATTTGAGTGGGTGGTATAGTCTGTTTGCAAAAAAAAAATATTTAAGTCCACGCTAATTTCCATTTATTGAGTTTTTATATGTAGGTTTCAGGGATGGTTCCTTAAAACTCTTTCTTTACTCTCTGAGGAACAAAGTGGGATGTCCCTGCAAAAATCGTTGGATTATGTGTTCCAATATTTTGATATTGGAGTACTCCAATAGTAATCCTTTGTATACCTCGTCGGACCACCTTCAGTTTTTGAAAGCCGATCATTGCTCGTGCCTTATCGACGAAAATCAGGAAAATCGCTCTGACAGTATATACCCCAAGGAGTAACAACATTGGAGTACTCTATGGAGTAGCAGAAACAAAGCGAAGGTTGGAGTAGGTGGCCCAGTCCTAGGACATCGCAATGTTAATTGGTGCACAATTTTTATATGAAAAAGGATTACATTTGGAGTACTCTGATGCTCCAATTGGAGTACTCTTTGGATATGATATAGAGTACTCTCGATTTTTGCAGGGGTATAGCAAAAGCTCCCGCATTACTCCTTTGGGAGGTAAAAGGAGACTCTCCAAAGCTCCCTAATTGCTCCGATGGGATCAATACAGAAAAGTAAACAAAAAGTCCCCCATTGTTAAAAGGGAGTATAGAAATTGTATGCGTATACACAGAACTATACTGCCGTCCTTAGCAAAAAGCAGTAGGTATGTTAAAAAAATTGATTATCGAGAAAACTGAAGTTGAAGTTTTGGTGTGTTCAAACTAAATAACTAGTTATTTTGCTGTATAACAGACATACATAGATGAATATTGAGATATTAAAAGGCTCAATGACGAATCATTTGCATCTGATTATGGGCGAAAATTATCCTTAAGGATCAGCGAACTGCCTTTCTGCTTTGTAAATCGAAAAGCAGTAAAATATTACTTACTGCTTTTTTGGATTGTACACAGAGCCTAAAATGCCTAATAAAATTAATAAGATTGTCTTTATGAGCGGGTTTTGGGCTGAGGGGTAGTCGAAACGACGGAAACGAAAAAAACTATACGCAAATCTATTTGGTTTAATGATGAAATTCTTATTGATATTATTAAGTGCAATTTCCTCTTATTTGACTTATTAATGTTTTCAAAGGGAAATCTTGCAGAAAACGAAATGATTTCTTAGGGTTCCTGTTAATAAGATTATCTTAGGGTTCCTAACAAGAAGATATGACTTATTAACTGATTTCCGCATAATTGTATGTGTTAATAAGATGATCTTAGGGTTCCTAACAAGAAGATTTGACTTATTAATGTTTTCAAAGAGAAATCTTGCAGAAAACGAAATGATTTCTTAGGGTTCGTATTAATAAGGTGATCTTAGGGTTCCTAACGAGAAGATATGACTTATTAACTGATTTCCGCATAATTGTATGTGTTAACAAGATGATCTTAGGGTTCCTAACAAGAAGATTTGACTTATTAATATTTTCAAAGGGAAATCTTGCAAAAAACGAAATGATTTTTTAGGGTTCCTATTAATAAGATGATCTTAGGGTTCCTAACAAGAAGATATGACTTATTAACTGATTTCCGCATAATTGTATGTGTTAATAAGATGATCTTAGGGTTCCTAACAAGAAGATTTGACTTATTAATGTTTTCAAAGAGAAATCTTGCAGAAAACGAATTGATTTCTTAGGGTTCCTAACAAGAAGATATGACTTATTAACTGATTTCCGCATAATTGTATGTGTTAATAAGATGATCTTAGGGTTCCTAACAAGAAGGTTTGACTTATTAATGTTTTCAAAGAGAAATCTTGCAGAAAACGAAATGATTTCTTAGGGTTCCTATTAATAAGATGATCTTAGGGTTCCTAACAAGAAGATATGACTTATTAACTGATTTCCGCATAATTGTATGTGTTAATAAGATGATCTTAGGGTTCCTAACAAGAAGGTTTGACTTATTAATGTTTTCAAAGAGAAATCTTGCAGAAAACGAAATGATTTCTTAGGGTTCCTATTAATAAGATGATCTTAGGGTTCCTAACAAGAAGATATGACTTATTAACTGATTTCCGCATAATTGTATGTGTTAATAAGATGATCTTAGGGTTCCTAACAAGAAGATTTGACTTATTAATGTTTTCAAAGAGAAATCTTGCAGAAAACGTATTGATTTCTTAGGGTTCCTATTAATAAGATGATCTTAGGGTTCCTAACAAGAAGATATGACTTATTAACTGATTTCCGCATAATTGTATGTGTTAATAAGATGATCTTAGGGTTCCTAACAAGAAGATTTGACTTATTAATATTTTCAAAGGGAAATCTTGCAAAAACGAAATGATTTTTTAGGGTTCCTATTAATAAGATGATCTTAGGGTTCCTAACAAGAAGATATGACTTATTAACTGATTTCCGCATAATTGTATGTGTTAATAAGATGATCTTAGGGTTCCTAACAAGAAGATTTGACTTATTAATGTTTTCAAAGAGAAATCTTGCAGAAAACGTATTGATTTCTTAGGGTTCCTATTAATAAGATGATCTTAGGGTTCCTAACAAGAAGATATGACTTATTAACTGATTTCCGCATAATTGTATGTGTTAGTAAGATGATCTTAGGGTTCCTAACAAGAAGGTTTGACTTATTAATGTTTTCAAAGAGAAATCTTGCAGAAAACGAAATGATTTCTTAGGGTTCCTATTAATAAGATGATCTTAGGGTTCCTAACAAGAAGATATGACTTATTAACTGATTTCCGCATAATTGTATGTGTTAATAAGATGATCTTAGGGTTGCTAACAAGAAGATTTGACTTATTAATGTTTTCAAAGAGATATCTTGCAGAAAACGTATTGATTTCTTAGGGTTCCTATTAATAAGATGATCTTAGGGTTCCTAACAAGAAGATATGACTTATTAACTGATTTCCGCATAATTGTATGTGTTAGTAAGATAATCTTAGGGTTCCTAACAAGAAGGTTTGACTTATTAATGTTTTCAAAGAGAAATCTTGCAGAAAACGAAATGATTTCTTAGGGTTCCTATTAATAAGATGATCTTAGGGTTCCTAACAAGAAGATATGACTTATTAACTGATTTCCGCATAATTGTATGTGTTAATAAGATGATCTTAGGGTTCCTAACAAGAAGATTTGACTTATTAATATTTTCAAAGGGAAAACTTGCATCATCACCAGCAGACATCATGTAGAACAATTATACGCTGGGAAGCAGAAGAACCCGATGGCTCGGTGGTAAGCACCTGTGTTCTGCATTCAATATGTGGTTAGTTCGATTCGCGGTGGAGGCAATATGGCAAGTGTAGTAGCAATGTAAGGAAGGGTGCGGTGAGATGGCTTGAAGGAAATATAAAAAGGCAACTTAAGAGGTAAAGGCAATACAAGAGAAATCTAAAACTGAATCGTAACTGAATCGTAACTGATAAGCTGAAGTTCTCGAAGACAATATAAGAACTCTGAAATATAATTTTTATTTTTTTTATTTGAAATATTAAAAAGAACATCTTCTTAATAATATGTGATTTCATTTTGAAAACATTAATAAGTCAAATCTTCTTGTTAGGAACCCTAAGATCATCTTATTAATAGGAACCCTAAGAAATCAATACGTTTTCTGCAAGATTTTTCTTTGAAAACATTAATAAGTCAAATCTTCATGTTAGGAACCCTAAGATCATCTTATTAATACATACAATTATGCGGAAATCAGTTAATAAGTAAATTCTTCTTGTTAGGAACCCTAAGATCATCTTAATAATAGGAACCCTAAGAAATCAATACGTTTTCTGCAAGATTTCTCTTTGAAAACATTAATAAGTCAAATCTTCTTGCACAGAGCCAAAAAGTTCACCTGTAATCAAAGAGATCGACGTCTAAAAAAGCTTTTTGGCCGGGGAGAGCGAGTGGGGACACATTTGAAGAAATTTGTGCTAGGAAATCTTCTAAATTTTAGCTTGAATTTCTTCTCAAATTTATTGGAAAGGAAATTGGCCAAAAACAAGGAGTTAGCTTCTTATTTATGAATTTTTTATGTACTTTTGTCAAAAGTTAGAAGAAATCTGCTTGTTTTTATGAGAAAACCTGTTTAAAGTAAATTAATCCTCTTATTTTCACTAGATTCACATTGAATTTATTGAAAAGGAAAACTATATATTTTTAAAAGATCCCTTATTAATTCAAATTCAGGTATGCCTTCTTCAAATGTGTAATTCGACGTTACCAAGCACAAGCGCACGATAGCATCATGGTAGAGATCTCCGTTCAGCAGTTAATAATTCTTAGTTCGATTCGCGGTGAAGACAATAAGGCAAGTGGACATGTGGTGAGTCAAAAAGAACAAAGGTGTAATTATACGTTGGCAAGTTAAGTATACGATGGCATGGTAGTGTAGATTATACTAGACTAGACATCTGGGTTGAGCGTTAATTTTATTTTTTTTTTTTAATTTGAAATATTAAAAAGAAAATCTTCTTAATATTATGTGATTATCTACTCAGTTTTATTAAAAAGAGACACCCAGTCATAATAAGACGGGCATCTTATTGGAAAAATATCATAGAGAAATCCTTCTGATTTAGAGGGAATTTTATGTGACTTTTTGCTCTGTGTGTTAGGAACCCTAAGAAATCAATACGTTTTCTGCAAGATTTCTCTTTGAAAACATTAATAAGTCAAATCTTCTTGTTGGGAACCCTAAGATCATCTTATTAATACATACAATTATGCGGAAATCAGTTAATAAGTAAAATCTTCTTGTTAGGAACCCTAAGATCATCTTATTAATAGGAACCCAATATGTTTTCTGCAAGATTTCTCTTTGAAAACATTAATAAGTCAAATCTTCTTGTTAGGAACCCTAAGAAATCAATACGTTTTCTGCAAGATTTCTCTTCGAAAACATTAATAAGTCAAAATCTTCTTGTTAGGAACCCTAATATCATCTTATTAATACATACAATTATGCGGAAATCAGTTAATAAGTAAAATCTTCTTGTTAGGAAAGATAAATTGGTCCGGTATAACCTCGGACGACGCAGAGAAGGACTCCTTCTACGATAAACTTGAACAGAGAGACGCCTTTTCAGAAAAAAATAAACGTGATGCCGAAAGGCGTGAGTGTGAGGAGCTTGAGATGCTGGCTGACAGGAATGATGCCCGAAAATTCTATGAAAAGATCCGGCGGATGACGGAAGGTTTTAAGACAGGGGCAAGTTCCTGTAAGGACAATAAAGGCGACCTGGTAACCAATGTACAGAGTGTACTTAAATTATGGAGGGAGCACTTCTCCTCACTGCTAAATTGCGAGGGAAACGTGGAACCCGATACCCCAATCCCTGACGATGGAAAAGTCGTCCCACCACCTGACTATAATGAAGTGAGGATAGCTATATCCAGGCTCAAGAACAACAAATCGCCTGGAAAAGACGAACTACCCGCCGAGCTGTTCAAACACGGAAGCGAAGAGCTGGTAAAAAGCATGAATAAGCTCTTATGCAGAATATGGTCAGATGAGTGCATGCCTCGGGATTGGAATTTAAGTGTGCTCTGCCCAATCCACAAGGAAGACGAAAGATGTCAATGAGTGCTATAATATGCGATGTGATTCAGTGAAATATCTGAAATGGTTTGGGAGATAACTTGAAATTTCGATGTCTCGACCGGTTTCGGACGTATCGACGAATATTTCCAGAAAAATGAGTTAGTACATTATGGGTATCAAACAAAAGGTGTTTATGAATGCTGTCATAAACCATTTGATTAATTTCAATACCTTAGCTACCCCGGAGATATCTCATAAAATGTGAACCTTCTTAATACCAAAACGCTTAATATGGCTATTAAGGTTGCTCTGCTCGCAAGTAGGTAGGTAGGTAGAAGTGGCTGCCGCAAAGGCACACCTAGGCCAGTAATAAAAGGTCCGTTGTGATACCACCAAACACTAGGAAAGTCAGTCCCGGGGCCCGGCCATATGGAAAATCCCAGTGGTGTCGGGACTCTCCATATAGCCGAAAACCCGGGACTGACACTCCTAACCGACACCGCTACCCCTCCTCGAACCATTTTGATAACTTGATGAAGGCCATCAAGTCCTTTATGTCTAGCTCCGCGACCTGGCTTAAGCTAACCAGGAAGGGAACTCCCAGAGAGCGCCTTCTCGCTCCGCTTAAGGCCGGGCAGTTGCAGATGAGGTGCTCCACCGTTTCCTCTTCCTCATCATCTTTGCAACTCCTGCAGCATCGTCGGTAGGGAACGCCTAGCCTTGCTGCGTACCTACCAATAAGGCAGTGCCCGGTTAAAACACCTATTAATATGGATATTTCCTTCCTTTTTAGGGCGTATATGTGTCTAGATCTTTTAAGATCGCATTTTGGCCAGGTTTGCTTGGATATCCGGCACCCTGGGGCTTGTAGCCATCTTTCGTTGGCTTCGCGGAGTGTATGCTCCTTCAGCATTAGCTTGCACGTGGCAAACGGCATACCTATGCGCTCTTTATCTTGAAGAATCTGCTTGGTCGTGCCCTGCCTGGCAAGTTCGTCTGCCCTACAGTTTCTCTCAATGTCCCTGTGTCCCGGGACCCATGTGAGGTTCACGCGGTTCTGTTGGGCCATCTCTTGAAGAGATCGACGACAGCTGAGCGTCAGTTCATAGTTGAACGAGTAAGAGCCAAGGGATTTGATGGCCGCTTGGCTGTCGCTGAAAATACAGATATCCTGTCCGATGGTGCGTTCACCTATCCAAGTCACGGCGTCCATGATTGCTGAAACTTCAGCCTGGAAGACGCTGCAGTGATCAGGTAGTCTAAAGGAGAGTTCTAGGTCCAAATCCCTTGAGTAAACCCCTCCTCCGACTCTGCCGTCTAACTTCGAGCCGTCGGTGTATATAAAAGTGCCGCCATTAGTAGCGGGACACCGATCTATGTTCTCCCAGTCTTCCCTGCTGGGAATGTTTATTCTAAAACAACAATCTCCGACTGTTGTGGTCGCACACCGATCTGTGCTCAGAGGGAGAAAGCTGTAAGATCTTAGAATACAGGAGTGTCCAATAGTGCTTGCGCCCCAGACGGACGTTTCCCTTAGACGCAGAGCCGATGCTGCTGCTGCCCGGTACCCTTCCAGATCGAGTGGCAAAAAGCCAAGAATGGCCTGGAGAGCTTCATTGGGCGTTGTTCTTAACGCCCCGCTTATACAGATCATGCTCGATCTGTGGACTTTTCCTAACAGATTTAGGTTTGTTGCCTTTCCTAGCGCAGGCCACCATACCACGACTCCATACAGCATAATTGGCTGGATTATCGCAGTGTAGATCCATCTGCAAATTTTGGGGCTGAGCCCCCATTTTTTGCCAATGGCTCTTTTACACGTGTAAAGTGCAATGCACGCTTTCCTCTGGCGCTGGATGACATTCTCCTTCCAGTTAAGCTTTCTATCTAGAACTGTGCCTAGGAATTTGGCTTTATCAGCTAAGTTCAGGCGCACGCCATCTAGTTCTGGTAGGTTCAGCGGTGGTATCTTGTACCGCCTGGTATAAAGGACAAGCTCCACCTTTCCCGGGTTGATGCTAAGTCCGCAGCGAGAGGACCATGAAGAAACTTCTCGCAGTGCTACCTGCATCAAGTCACACAGGGTTTGTGGGAATTTGCCCATATATGCAATAGCTAAATCGTCTGCATATGCCACTATCTTCCCGCCCCCCCACCTTGTGTCTCGTAGCAGCGAGTTTACGGTGAGGTTCCATAGGAGCGGGGAGAGAACACCACCCTGAGGCGTTCCTCTTGTGACATAGCGTGAAAGATCAACTGTTCCCAGTGAAGAAACTATTTTCCTTCCCTTTAGTAGTTGATCAATTAGACCAATAAGAGACCTATTTATGCCCAGGTTTGTTAAAGCAGTGTTAATAGCCTCCGGCCTTATATTGTTGAAAGCCCCTTCGATGTCCAGAAAGGCCACGAGACAGTACTCCTTTTCGTGCAATGATTTTTCAACAATAGAGACTAGGCTGTGGGGCGCAGTTTCCGTTGATTTACCTTTGGTGTATGCATGTTGATAGCTAGAAATAAGGTTGCTATCAATAGTAGAGGAGAGATAATCGCTAATTATCCTCTCGAAGGTTTTAAGTGCAAAAGACGAGAGACTGATCGGTCTGTAGTCTTTAGGCTCAGAGTGTGAGGCCTTCCCAGCCTTTGGAATAAAGACTACCGTGGCGCTTCTCCAGGAGCACGGAATGTAATTAAGAGCCAGGCAGGCAGAGTAGAGAACTACCAGCCATTTAGCTGATATTTCCAGCGTGTTTATAAGTTGTGCGGGGAAAATCCCGTCTGGCCCAGCTGCCTTGAACGGCTCAAAGCTTTTGATTGCCCACCTTACCCTTTCCTCCGTAATGGGTATGTTTACCGCCAGGTTTGTTGCAGATGCTACAGGTGCATCATACAAGTTCCCCGGAAAGTGTGTGTTCAGGAGCAGCTCCAGGGTTTCCCCTTCCGTGCTGGTCCAAGATCCGTCAGGCTTCCGTAAATAGCTAATGGCTGTTTGAGTTTTTGATAGCACTCGTCTAAGTCTCGCTGTATCATCGACTTTTTCGACCCCGGTGCAGAAATTTCTCCACGAAGTTCTCTTCGCTTGCCTTAGAGCCTTTTTATAGGCCCTCAGTTTAGCTTTATATTCGAGCCATTCAGGCTCCGTACCGATGCTCTTGGCCTTGTTAAATTGCTTCCTGCATGATATACGGAACGAATCCAGGTCGTAAGACCACCAGTGGGGTCTATGTTTGCCGCGTGGTTTTGGTACTGGACAAGCCTGCTCTAGGGCATTTGAGAGCGCCGTTGTAAAGGTCGTTACCAGGTCATCCAGTTCTCCCACTGATGAGGGGGCTTGTGGAGGTAATACTGGTAGGTCCCTAGCTAATATTTGGTTATGTAGCTGCCAGTTAGTGTTGCGTGGATTTCGTTTCATAACTGGCTGCTCAACAATAAAGTCTAACACAATTTCTAAGTACCGATGGTCAGAAAATGAATGCTCATCAAGAACACGCCATTTTCTGACCCACTCATAAGCGCCTTCGCTACAAACAGTGAGGTCTATAACCTCCCTACGAGCTTTAGTTATAAAAGTAGGCTCGTTACCCACGTTACAAACCACCAGGTTAGTTGTTAGTAGGTAGTCAAACAGAGACTCGCCCCTAGCGTTAATATCGGAGCTTCCCCACTGGACGTGATGAGCATTAGCGTCAGCTCCAATAATAAGATGGCCCGTACAGAAATTATCCACCAGATCTTTCACCTCCTTTTGTGGAGGAGGTTCTTCGGCGTCATAGGGCATATAGACCGACGCCATCGTTAGGCTGGTGCTGCCGACTGTTAAGCTGGCAGCTGTAACGTCACCATTTGAGTAGTTGGGTAATAGAAAGGTGTTTAGCTCAGACTTTACCAAAATACAGGTTCTGACCTTGCCCTCATCATTGGCTTGGATGAGCTTGTACCCCTTAGTCCCCAATCCACAGATCCTAGAGCTATTGACCCAGGGCTCTTGGATAAGGATCACGTCTACGTCGCCTTTAGAAAGACGACTGCTTAAAACAGCCGAGGCTGCTTTAGATTTGTGCAGATTTATCTGAAGCACCACCAACATGAGAGAGCTCAGACATCCCTGCCGCCAGCGTGTCGTCGAGGTCTGGCCTGTTCCGGGGGCTGTCTCTCAACGAGGAGTTGTTCAGAGCACCTGCACGATTTGGCGTGGCGGGAACCCTGCTGTCTGAAGCAGCATCAACGTTAGTGTGCTCAGGTTTAGCCACGATCGTGACGTCGAGGCCTTCTTCGTCAAGCAGGCTTTCTTCTATCGCCGAGTTGTTCGCAGCACCATCGCAATTTGACGTGGCGGATAACATACTTTCCGCGTCGGACTCCTCTGCTTCCCCTTCCGATGCCTCGATCTCCGAGTCCTCCGGAGCGTCCGGAATAGCAGCGCGCTGTGTATCGCCACGGTATACGTGGATCACGATCTGACCCAAGCCGTAATGCACTCGTCCGTTGCACCGTTTAAGGGGCTCGAGCGCCTCCTTATTCAGAGTGATAACCACCTGTCTATTGGGCCCAACCACATCATCGACCAGATTGACGCCCCAATCCTGCGTCGGGAGAGACGGATTCCAGACCTGCAGCATCTCAAGAATATTCTCGGGTTCTGCAGGGACGGCAGGAATCCATGCCCTTGCCCTTGGCCGAGCAGGAATGTCCTTCCAGTCGACGACATCTAGTCTTGCCCCTGGATAGACTTCACCCAGTCTTGCAACTGCTGCCTTATACAGTGCGACAGTTCTTGCATCCTCGCACGCGAATATTTTGATCTGACCTTGGTGCCAGCCCGCGTCAGTACCTCGCGGCGGACTACCCGGAGACTCACGCATTAAGTGGAGGAGGGCCCTGCCCATTTCATTTCGGACATACAGCCACTGGTCTTTGGGGATGGACCAACGGTCGTTACCTCGGTCAATGAAACCTATAAGGATTCTGTCCTTGGTTACTTCAGCAAAGCTGAGTTTTCCCACTACGGGGTTGACCTGATGCCGCTTCGGATGGGGGTCTACCTCTCCGTCCGATCTCTGGCGTTTGAAGGGATTACCGTTCACCCTCTTAGGCACATAGGGCCTCTGGAAATTTGGTATCAGAGCTTTCGCTTCCTCCACCATCTTCCTTTCTTCCGGCGACAGCTTCTCCTGCGATGCTCCCTCATATTTTTTAAGGATCCTTGCGGCCTTTCTTTTATCCCAGTACGCAAAGCGTCGGGGAGATGCCTCTTTGGGGGGATTCAGACTCGTAGTTGCCATCGCGGTCTCTCCCTTTGCGGCGTCGTCCTTCTCTTTCGAAACTCTGAAACCAGGTCGTGAGACCATTGCCCCAGATGTGAAGAGATTGGGTTTCGTACCAGCGCTTGATGGAAGTTTAGCTTCCGCCGTTTTCTGCTTGACTGCGTAGGCAGCCGCACTGTTGCTTGCTCCCATCAAGTCACTCTTACTTGATAGCAGTTTGGGGGATGACTGACCCGTAGTTTCCATCGCTGTCGGCCTCCCAGTTAACTTTGAGGCGGAGTTTGTCCTCCGGCGTTGTGTTTTCGCTTGCTCCAGCATAGTTCTTCTCTGCTGCGGAGTAAACGAAGTCGTTAATTGCTTTGTATTTTGTGTGTTCTTCATCTTGTTCGTACGACCCCTCGCCGGACAAGGCCAGCTTAGGGTCAAGGGTAGTGTAAGGGGAAGTGTGTCGTCCGCCGCGGCAGAGCCCCATACCGCGGTAAGGCCATAGTTACTCCCTGAGGCGGCCCGGTATCAGCGAGGCTCCGTTCGACTACAGCCACGATTTGCCTCCCGGCTGCAAACGTCCAATGGGCACGGTATCGCATAACACCCTGGATTGGGAGGGAAAAGTTTTGCACATTTATATAGCGAGCCGCTTGCTTCAAGACAGACGCCCGCTTACAGCCGCACCTCTTGGTGTACAGACGCTGCGAAAAAGACCCCGGTGAGCCCTTAAACCAAGTATGTCAGAGTGGCCCCCCCGGGGCTCCCTCTCTTTCTGCCGCGAGCCTAGGTAGCTCAACGTTGCCCAGAGTGCACGAACGAGGACGCAAGAGTCGGGATTGAGCGCGGTCACTCAGCAACCACACCCCATTACACTCCTGCTCGCAAGTAACTTGCTCGGAAAATTTGTTTATAATTTGTAATTTGGGTAGAACTTCAAATGAGGAGCTTCAAACCAAAACGCAATAAATGTACACTAATTCAGTATATATTTATTGCGTTTTGGTTTGAAGCTCTTCAAATATTGTGTAAGATGTAAACGCTTTTTTTATTGTTTACTTTTTTATTATTCGCCTGACGCGAGCCAGATAAATTTGCCTGACGCGCGTCAGACAACCAAATTGGTTCGGTGAGTTATTATGACTAATTACAAACTTTCGGTGACTGCACCTAAATGCCTACTTCCCTAATCCCTACTGCTGCCCGTGATAATTCTGTTTTGGCATTTGCCGTTTATTGGAGTGCTCGCCTTTCTGCTTAGTGTCTAGTTTCGCATTATCGTGAGAACGCCTTCAGCTAAGTGTTCACTTGCTGACTAGGCGTCTGGCTTACTTACTGCTGTTGAGCTTTGGTTATGATTTTTGTTGGCATTATTGTTGGGTGCTAACTTGTACAAAGAAATTCTTTATATTGGAAAAATAAATGGCTTTAGTGTCGTATTTTATTAAACTTTAAGCTTTATCAGTCCGATGAAAACATTTTTTGTGACCGAAATTTGGGTTTATCGAGCAGACAAACTTTAAACCTTACATGACAACACGACCCTTAAGTGCCGAACTCCAGTTTTTTTGTTGGATTTTATTCTTTGCCAACCCAGCTGCAAAAAAAAAACAGAAATTATACGCATACGAAGTCGCGGGCACCAGCTAGTACAATTATAAAATTTATACACAGCAAAGATTAGTACCTTTTAAAGCTTTTGTGCACGTTATCTCGAAACGTCAAAACTGACATTTGCGTCGTTATTGAACCAGGGAAGCGATATAACACCTTGCATCTAAAGGGTTAATTGGAAAGAAACAACTCAGTCAAAAACTAAAAATGCCAATTCGTTGATAATGTCATCCAATTGAAAATACCGTTTCATTTGAGATCTTAAGCTACATTTACACTGCACCAAATGTGTCACTTTTGGCTAAGTTTTTTCGAGACCGTTCATCCGCAGATAGAATTTGATTACCAAATTAGGTCAAATTAAATTAAATTCGTCTAATTTGGCAAACGAATTCATTCTGCGGACAAACATTCTCGAAATAACTTCGCCAAAAGCGACGCATTTGGTGCAGTGTAAATGTATCATTAGCTACCATCCTTTAGAAAATATGCACATTTTTTGCATTTTTGTTCATATATTACTACTTTAGCGCAGTTTCATTACAGGTTATGATGCGTTACCTCAAATTTAAATATTTTCTTTTACATAATGTCAAAGAGTATATATGTATCTATATTTCTACATATTCATTTTTCTGTATATATATATATGTTCGTATATATATCATTTTATATACTAAAACCCGTTAGGAAATTTATTCAAACACACATCATCACCGCAAAGCCCGTGTTGATCAGATCTTTAATCGGTGTTGGGATTTGAAGTATGTACTTCGAATAGACTTTAAGCTGGAAGGTACATAAAAAGATTTAGTTTCCATAGCAAGTTTAGTATATAAAATGATATATATACGAACTTATATATACATACAGAAAAATGAATATGTAGAAATATAGAGACATATATACTCTTTGGCATTATGTAAAAAAAATTATGTTAATTCGGGGTTACGCATCATAACCTGTAATGAAACTGCACTAAGGTAGTAATATATGAACAAAAATGCAAAAAATGTGCATATTTTCCAAAGGATGGTAGCTAAGATCTCAAATCAAACGGCATTTTCAACTGGATGATATTATCAACGAATTGGCATTTTTAGTTTTTGACTGAGTTGTTTCTTTCCAATTAACCCTTTAGGTGCAAGGTGTTATATGCTATAAAAGTGCAAAAAAGTGCATATTTTCCAAAAGGATTTCAAAACAAATTGATTCGTGATCGGGTCAGCATCCCAGACGATGTCTTCGTTCAGGAGCAGTGTGCAGTGGATTGTAAGACATTAAAACAATATAATGGTATCAAAATTCCTAAAAGGCAGTAAAATGATACAAATTCCAAAAATTAAAATGAAAAATTCTCCTAAAATTACTACCTTTTGAGGGGTTTAGACAAGAAAAAGTAGATTTTTTTTAGTTACACTAGTGTTAACGTTTTTTTCTAAATTTCAATACTCTTATTTTGCAGGACTACGAGCACATGGGACGAGCTTTCTGTGAGACGTTATTGGATTATGGCGATGACACACCAAATAAAGTAAAGAAATTAAATAAGCTTATGAAACAAGTTAAGAAGATTAGAAAACGTGAGAAACGCGAGAAGAAAGCATTGAAATTGAAGAAAATGGCGGAACAGGGATGTATAATCGATGAGAAACTTAAGGTTAAAATTACGGGGAGGAGTGTTTCCTAAGAGCGGGCGGTGTACTGGGTGGAACACTTAGCTTTGGCTTTTTTACTTAAATATTTATTTCACTAAATACAAACGTCGCAGCCATTTTTCTCCATTACATATGTATTTACACTCAGAGAAAAACCTATAATGGGAATGAATTTTGGCTAGAAAAATGTTTTTTGTACAGACATTTTAAATAACATCTCTGCGCCTGCAAAAACAGATATCCGTTTTTTAGTGTTTGTCCTGTCCAGGAGAGCAAAAGAAAACTTTTTCGTGGCTATCCTTGGAAATATTTTACCAATTGTTTTTGGAAGATCTTGTGCTAATTGTGTTTCAATGATTTGTGACATCAGTTTCTTATTTTTTTTTTTTTTACCGACTTGGCCGTTTTAAGGATTTGCCTTTTTCCAGCGTATATCTGTTTTTGCACATGCCTCTAAATCATTCTTTGTGCATTGAATCTTGTATTTTCCATACATGCAATCATTATACCTTTCATGAACATGAAATGGTATTATAACTTTGGTCCGATGTTTGTAAATATGAGAAGAAGAAGAGATAGACCCATCAATAAGTATACCGAAATGATCAGGATGACGAGATGAGTTGATTTAGCCATGTCCGTCTGTCCGTCTGTCTGTTTGAACGCAAACTAGTCCCTCAATTTTTGAGATATCTGGCTGAAATTTTGTATGTGGCCACCATTTTGTAATATAGGAATCATTTGTCGGAACTGACAAGATCGGACCAGTATAACATATAGCCCCCATACAACCGATTGTTCAGATATAAGGTTTTTTGGCCAAAACTTCCGCAATTAAAAAGTTAGGAACGTAAAATTTTGCAACTCGAGTAATTTCTATTTATGTAGTGTATATAGTGAAAATCAACGAGATCGGTCAAATGTAACATATAGCCCCCATACAACCGATTGTTCAGATATAAGAATTTTTGGCCAAAACTTCTGCAATTAAAGAGTTAGGAACGTAAAATTTTGCAACTCGAGTACTTTCTATTTATGTAGTGTATATAGTGAAAATCAACAAGATCGGGCAAATGTAACATATAGCCCCCATACAACCGATTGTTCAGATATAAGGTTTTTTGGCCAAAACTTCTGCAATTAAAAAGTTAGGACCGTAAAATTTTGCAACTCGAGTACTTTCTATTTATGTAGTGTATATAGTGAAAATCAACAAGATCGGGCAAATGTAACATATAGCCCCCATACAACCGATTGTTCAGATATAAGGTTTTTTGACCAAAACTTCTGCAATTAAAAAGTTAGGAACGTAAAATTTTGCAACTCGAGTACTTTCTATTTATGTAGTGTATATAGTGAAAATCAACAAGACCGGGCAAATGTAACATATAGCCCCCATACAACCGATTGTTCAGATATAAGGTTTCTTGGCCAAAACTTCTGCAATTAAAAAGTTAGGAACGTAAAATTTTGCATCTCGAGTACTTTCTATTTATGTAGTGTATATAGTGAAAATCAAAAAGATCGGGCAAATGTAACATATAGCCCCCATACAACCGATTGTTCAGATATAAGGTTTTTTGGCCAAAACTTCTGCAATTAAAAAGTTAGGAACATAAAATTTTGCAACTTGAGTACTTTCTACATATGTAATGTGTATAGTGTAAGTCAGTACAATTGAACACGTATAATATATAGTCTCCATACAATCGATTGTTCCGATAACTCGGATCCTATTATTTTGTAAGTTTTTTTAAATTATAACAAAGATGTCTAATGTGTATAGTAAATATAGTTAAATTGACACAGGCTGTACTGGGGATCGAACAGTGAAAATCGTGACGCTTATTCATGAAAGGTATATAGCCTTCGGCACAGCCGAAGACAGCTTTCCTTACTTGTTTTATGATGTTTTCGACAATAAAAAAGCAAAGAACGCTCATTAGTTGCATCTGCGATCAAATAAAATTTGAAGAAATTAGAGTATAACCGTTTTCAAAATATTTTTAATACTGAAAACAGATAGCTTTTTTCTATAACTTCTAAACTATAAGAGATATTAAAAAAAGGAAAAAAAAAGTTGATTAAGAAAAAAATTATATGAGTTGATTTGATTTTGTGTTTTTCCGACAGGGTGGATACTAGATGTATATTGGAACGATTTTCCGTCATCCCTTGTCCATTTTGGTTTTGTAACAAAAACCATCCAATATACATCTAAAAAATTGTATCTATTTTTGCTGGCGCAGCGACGATAAGTTTTTTCTTAAATATTTTAATTACCCATATACCGCAAACTGAAACTTGAAATTTTTAACATCCAAAAAATGGTTGAGATTTTTCAGTTTTTCTATTAAAAACAATTCAGCTAACACTTGTTAGATAATACAAACACATACAGCTGTGAGTAATCAAATAATGTTTAATTAGTCTGCTTACCAGAGCTGGGTAAAATCAATTCAATTACAATTGAGGTGTTGCGTGCAAAAAAGACACTAAGTGAGGAGTGCCCTTTTTGCGTAAAACGGCTAATTAGAAAGAAGGATCTATGTTTTATATCCCCTCCAAATATGGCTTTGATATCTTTTGAACTGGCTGAGTAACTTAGAAAAATGTTGAGCTATGTATGAGTATTTTTCTTTTTCTTCAATATAATTTTCGTGCTCATACACCCGTACAGTGTTTTTCTTATACACTCTGAAATAGTTTTAAATCATAGGTCGGCGCCCCATAGATCTTAAGATCAGTCAAACAGGTTGCGTTTATCACACAGACACGTTGTACTCTTTGTTTATCAAATGATTTAGTCGTCGCTGAGCAAGTGGCGAAACCACATTGTATGTGGCTGTCGCTGGTTTGCTCAGTGAATGTTAAAAATATGCACATATATACGTAAAATTTTATGTTTTATAAAATAAAATGAAAAAAATTAGTAAGAATAGGGGTATGATATATGGTAATGAGTATAGAAGAATTAAATTAAAAAATAATAAAATAAAATATGTCAGTCTAACAAGTGAATGACGCGCAACTCAATTGGTTCGCACCAACACAGCGCAACATCAAGCGCTCTCACTTACACGTCTGCATTTACAAATCTGTCGACCTATGTTTTAAATCCATTTTATTGCAATTTTCACCATCTTCGGCTTCAGTAAAACTAAAATATTAGCAGAACACATCGAGCCTTTACCGCCGAATTGTTGTAAGGGACAAATAACAAATTATACAGGGGGAGGTTTTTTTTAATTATCTCTGTTAATAAGCAAAGAATTTGAACTAAATTTTGTACACGGTCCTAGTTGTGGTCTAAGTACATAACGCAACTAATTTCAGTAGCTAAAATAAGTCGGCACACTCACCACCTGCTGCTGAAATTTTATGTTACTTACATCAAAATAATCATAAAGTTTTTTCACAAATAAACTTTTATTTCATTAAAAGAACGTTACAGTATTTTTTATTAAATTAACAATAGTTCATTAATCGTAATTTAAGCATATCAGGGACCGTAAATAACAGTTGCTAACCAAAACTGAACCAAAAAACCGAAATTCACAAAATAACTTTTTTATGTATATTCATGTAACTTGGTGTTATTTAAAACCTAAAATATATCTTCCTCGTCAGTTTCAGGTAACTCATCTGTAATTGTTGCGCTTTGTTGCATATTTAAATACTCATTGTGAAACTGTTTTGGTATAGCGCCTTTTTCGCAAAGTTTTTTTAAATCGTTAAACTTTTTTAAAGAAATTTTCAAGGGCTTATCATACAGAGAAAGGGGTCCTTCGTTACTAATGGAAATATTGCGTTTGCGTTTGGATTGGCCCATTGAAGCTAGATTGTATTCTTTTATCTGTGAGTTATTGCAGTATCCATGCTTTAAAGTCATAAGAGAGGAATCCTTTTGGAACATAGTAGATCGAAGAGAGTTAAATTCTATTTTGGTTGAGGTAGGAAACATAGTACGCGCAAAGTTTTTCCCGTCTTTGAAATCGGAATATTATATTATTGTACACTCGTAATTTTTTGGGTTAGTCCTCGCATTGGAAATAACGGCATACCATTCGCTGGGAGCCCAAATATTTCTTTGGCGCGTAAATGACTCTATTGTACTATGAATAGAGTCGACTGGCATCGTGGTATGGCCGGGTAACAGAAAGGTTATTTTTAGGGTTTTTATATTTGTACAGGATTTAAAAAAATAAACGAACATAACAAGCATGGCTCTGTTTCGATTTTGTCCTGCACAACTGTCACAGTAAAGGCTAATAAAGGTATACGTTCCTTTTTTATCAAGCAGTTTTAAGTACTTAAAAATTACTGTGCCGGTCTCATTACATCCCCGTTTTCCGTCCTTTTCGCCCCACAAAAAGCAATAACCATTTCTTGTAACACTTTCATAAATGCTTTCATTGTAGTAGGCGTATTTTGTCGAGTAAAACAAATTTACACTTTTTGAATGGGGCGTATTAAGAACCTTTTGTAAATCAAAGCTCGCACATAAGAATGAAGAATCTGTTCGACCTTGCTTTTGGTCATTTAAAAATATTTGTATTGACGTTTCTTTATCCTTAAGATGCTTTTGAAATTCTTCAGTTTGCCTTAAAAGAATCTTAGTTTCACTGGCCGAGTTCTTAAATTTTTCACATAAAGCACATTTATCTTTTTTGGGCATATGGAAGCCAATGTGAAAGTCGGTATTAAAAATTTTTCTAAACACTCTTAAAGATAACTTAGATGATTCCTAATTAATCTGACTTAAATGACTTAAATAATACTTATACAGAGTTGATATATTTTTGAACTCTGATGGTAAATAAAGTTTACTGCTTTTATTACGACAGTAATGTGAAGGTACAGCAGGCAACTGGGTAATAAAAGATTTCAAAAGTGCTACTTTATTTTCATCAGACTTATTGTATGGTTTTAGGTTTTTGTTAGCTTCTTTGGTTGTTTGTATACACTGTGCGTTTTTTCTAGGGGTTCGGTTTGTCGCCATTGGATTTCCGACTCTTGTTTTGCGGTTTTTTTTGGATAACTTTTGACTTTTTAAAGCCCCTATTACCAACACACGTTTCATCATAAATGGAAATATTGGACTCACTTTCACTATAGGGGACGAGAGCGTGTATCTTTGCAAACTAAAGAAAACAACGATAAACTCATTTATTACTAAGCCATAAATAGAAAGGTATAATTTTTCCTATTTCCTGCAGCCAAAATAATTACCTCTGGCTCAAAAGCTTCCACTATTCGCACAAAAACTATTTATTATGTTATTTTATATGTAACTTATCTCCGTGAAGCGCATTTAGTTTATTAGAATTAAATATTTTTTGCTACAAGCAAAAAAGCACACTAGATATTTTTGATGCAAGTAACAATGTGCGGTCATGGAAAAATATAAACAAAGTGTATTGCGCATTTACATCAAAATTGTTTCTGCTATAACTTTATAACGGTAAAACATAGAACTATGAAATTTTCGGAGATGACAGATCAGGACAAAAACTATCGATTTCGATAATAAAAAAAAATCGATTTTTTTGTCCCTTACAACAATTCGGCGGTAAAGGCTCGACATGTTTTTATGAATTTAAAACAAGATTAATAATTCGCTTTCCTGGTTATATGCTAGTGATGTGGAGTGTCGCTCTTGTAACTTCACCAAGTAAAAAGATAATAAACTATATAAAATTATAAACAAAACCGTTTTCTATAAACCACAACAACAAAAAAGTTACAAGGCTTCAAAAGATTAAATAAAACACGAATATCTCAAACCATAATTTTCAATACAATTACATTCCTCCGTAATTTAAAAATGTAATCAATTTCAAAAAATTTCAAAAAGTATGTCATCGTTTTGACACTAAAGTACAAGGTATTATTTTTGGAATTGAAAAAATTACTTTTGAAAATATAACTGCCGCGCCATTACTTCTGAAAGGAATTGAAAATGTTATTAAAATTTGTCCAATGACATTACAAGGAATAGAAAATTTACTTTAAAATAGGGAATCGGGAGTAATTTAATTCCTAAAGTATTGATTACTACCCAGTTCTGATGCTTAGTTTCCACTCATGTTTAGTTGAAAATAAAAATCGAGCGAATTCATAAAACTATAGCAAATCTTGAGGAATTGTTCCAGCTTTTCTCAAATCTGCCATTTTATTGCCAATTTTACCGCAGGGCCAATATTTTTTATATGTAATTATAATTCAAAATTAAAGGAACATGACAAACAGAGCTGGACAATTAGGATTACATGTGTAATCGAATGCACCTAGAATTACGATTACAGTAATCGTAATCTCAAAATTTTTAAAATTACGATTACTGTAACTTAATCTCCGTACTTTGGATTAAGATTACGTTATCTTCATTTCATAATTTCATATTTTTTAAATTACGATTACGGTAATCGTAATTCTAGGTAGCTTGGATTACGATTACTGTAATCCTTTAATTACGTAATTAGGATTACAATTTTTTTAGATTCCAATCGCTTAATTTTCATTTTAAAAGTAAAATTGTTATAAAAATCCTCTCATCCATCTGAGCTAACCTCATATCGCTCATTTGCTGTAACATCGTCGCAACTCAAAAAACCCAAATTTTGAGTTAACATCACTAATATATCGGAAATAATATGTTTGATCAACTGGCAAAGTGTTATATCCAAGGTTTTAACATTTCACGCAGCATCGCGATAGAACTAATTACTTATTCCATATAAATATACATCAATTCAAAAACTAAAAATTCGTTTTCTGTAATATCACATTTTTTGAGTTATGACAGCAAATGAGCGATATGATGATGGTTCAAGAGTTATAGGCCAACAACTTTGCAGATATTTAACCTACGCCGATGCTAGTTTTGAGTGTCTCGTGTAATATCTTTTGCTCTAAAAGGCTTAATTGAAGTTTAATGCACTTTTGACTTCATCGGCACCTGTAAAAAGACTATTCTCATTGTTGTTGTTTTTAACGACATTATATTTGGCGCTTTTTGTTAGTAGTCTCCGCCGCTTTGCCCTTTCGGACGGTTTTCCGAAAAGTTAGCCTTGCCTAAAGCTAGTTTTTAGTATGGCTATACCCTGCTCCAGCGATTTGGAAATAGAATCGTAATCCCATGTATCTTTAATCTTTTAATCGTAATTTTAAAAAGATGAAATTACGATTACGTAATCGTAATTTAAAAATATTTGAATTACGATTAGGTAATCGTATTCTGCTTTCATGAATTATAGATTACTGTAATCGTAATTTCAAACAGTGAGATTACTATTACTGTAATCGTAATCCGATTGTAATCGTAATCCTTATCGCCCAGCTCTGGTACTAACAGCTGAAATCTGTAGTTTTGTTGATATCGGTTGCATAGGAGTCGCAAAAAAGCAATTTGAAACCTGAAGTCTTTAGTTTTGACATAAAGGTTAAGAAAAAATTTAAGAATATAATTCTTACCACCTAAGCTTTAGAGGATGCTGTTTTACGACATTCATGAGACTAATTTAAAAAAAAAAAAACAAGTAAGGAAAGCTGTCTTCGGCTGTGCCGAAGGCTATATACCTTTCATGAATAAGCGTCACGATTTTCACTGTTCGATCCCCAGGACAGCCTGTTTCAATTTAACTATATTTACTATACACATTACACATCTTTGTTATAATTTAAAAAAACTTACAAAATAATAGGATCCGAGTTATCGGAACAATCGATTGTATGGAGGCTATATATTATACGTGTTCAATTGTACTGACTTACACTATACACATTACATATGTAGAAAGTACTAAAGGTGCAATATTTTACGTTCCTAACTTTTTAAATGCGGAAGTATTGGCCAAAAAACCTTATATCTGAACAATCGGTTGTATGGGGGCTATATGTTACATTTGCCCGATCTTGTTGATTTTCACTATATACACTACATAAATAGAAAGTACTCGAGTTGCAAAATTTTACGTTCCTAACTTTTTAATTGCAGAAGTTTTGGTCAAAAAACCTTATATCTGAACAATCGGTCGTATGGGGGCTATATGTTACATTTGCCCGATCTTGTTGATTTTCACTATATACACTACATAAATAGAAAGTACTCGAGTTGCAAAATTTTACGTTCCTAACTTTTTAATTGCAGAAGTTTTGGTCAAAAAACCTTATATCTGAACAATCGGTTGTATGGGGGCTATATGTTACATTTGCCCGATCTTTTTGATTTTCACTATATACACTACATAAATAGAAAGTACTCGAGATGCAAAATTTTACGTTCCTTACTTTTTAATTGCAGAAGTTTTGGCCAAAAAACCTTATATCTGAACAATCGGTTGTATGGGGGCTATATGTTACATTTGCCCGATCTTGTTGATTTTCACTATATACACTACATAAATAGAAAGTACTCGATTTGCAAAATTTTACGTTCCTAACTTCTTAATTGCAGAAGTTTTGGTCAAAAAACCTTATATCTGAACAATCGGTCGTATGGGGGCTATATGTTACATTTGCCCGATCTTGTTGATTTTCACTATATACACTACATAAATAGAAAGTACTCGAGTTGCAAAATTTTACGTTCCTAACTTTTTAATTGCAGAAGTTTTGGCCAAAAAACCTTATATCTGAACAATCGGTTGTATGGGGGCTATATGTTATACTGGTGCGATCTTGTCAGTTCCGACAAATGATTCCTATATTACAAAATGGTGGCCACAAACAAAATTTCAGCCAGATATTTCAAAAATTGAGGGACTAGTTTGCGTTCAAACAGACAGACGGACAGACGGACATGGCTAAATCAACTCAGCTTGTCATCCTGATCATTTCGGTATACTTATTGATGGGTCTATCTCTTCTTCTTCTCATACTTACAAACATCGGACCAAAGTTATAATACCATTTCATGTTCATGAAAGGTATAAAAGAATGCAGTCTTTTATAAAAGTAACAATGCAGTATTTATAAATCTTAACTCTAAGAAAGTGCCACTTCCTGTTTTCTTTAAACAAGAATGTTTTGCTCACTTTGAGCTTCCCAACGTTTATACAAACAACGTTTATTAACAAATACTTTCTAAAAGTTGATAGAAACTCAGTTTCTAGTCATTTTGATCAATTTTTTTTTGCTTATGCTAACGTACCATGCCAGAGTTTTTATAAACTCATATACCTATATGTTTTTGCATAATATCATGCACACAAGTATGTATTTGGCAAACATCACTCGCTTTTTCCCAGTAACGAGTTTCCAACAGGGAATATAATCGTAGTAATCGGGTTTAAGCGTTCAGCAGAATCAGTCCGTCAGTACGTTCTCAGTTGTCAGAAAAGTAGACTGCGGGTGTTTGTATGCGTAACGCCAGATACGACGGATACGTTAAAATAGAATTTGCTCTTAAATTGAAGTACGTCAAGCAACTGACGTATTGGCGGACTGATTCTGTTTCCCGCTTCACGCTTACGCATTCAATCACCACAGCTAATGTAGAGAGTGTCAGTTGGGTGAGCTTCATAAGTACATATGTAGTTTTCGAAAAGTTAATAATAAAGCTAAGATGATTTTTTCTTGTAATGTTGTTTTATTTTAATAGCGCTATTTTATTCGCAAGAACAAAGCAATGCATTCGAAAAATTGTTAAAATTGCACATTTTTAATTTACTGGAGTTCGCCCAGTGGTTGAAATTCAACCACAAAACCTTATTTTATTTCCTACCTTTTTGCTATTTCTTAAATTTTCCTTTCTTTTCCATATTTTGTATATTTTTGGTTTCTATACATTCTTATTCATTTTACACCATTCAGTAATATAGTTTCAATGTTGATTATTTTATTAATTATTTATTCTTCTTAGTTCGTCTTCATACGTATTTCTTTCTTTTCCTTTCCTTTGCTATCATTTGCTTTTATTTCCTTTCCTTTCCTCTCCTTTCATCTCAATTGATTTCTTTTGCTTTTCTTTCCTTCTCTTCCCTTTTATTTCTTTTCCTTATCTTCTCCGTTCTTTTCCTTTTCTTTCCTTTTCTCTTGTTTCCTTTTCTCTTCTTTCCTTTTCTCTTCTTTCTTTCTTTCTTTTACTTTTTTTTATATTCTTACCTGATCCTTCTTTCCATTTCCAATACATTCCTTTTTTTCCCTTTATTTTCTTTTTCTTTCCTTTCCTTTCGTTTCCTTTCATTTTATTCATTTTTTTTTTCATTTCATTTCTTTTCTTTTATTTTTTTCTTATCTCTATTTTCTTTCACTTTTTTTTCTTAAATTTCCCTTCCTGTCATTTCGTTTCCTTACCTTTCCTTTTCTTACCTTTCCTTTCCTACCGTTTCCTTATTTTCTTTTGTTCCTTTCCGCAACTCCTTTGCTTTTATTTTTCTTTCATTCATTTCCTTAACTTATTAGCTTTTCATTACCTTTCTTTCCTTTATTTTTCTTTCTTTTTATTTTCATTTATTTTCCATACCTTCTTCCCCGCTACCTTTTCTTTCCCTTCTTTTTTTTCTTCTTTCCTTTCTTTGTCTTTCTCCTTTTGCTTCTCTTTTCCACTGCTTTACCTACTTACATTTCCTTTCTTCCCTTCCTTTTTTTTCATTCCTTTCCTTTCCCTTTGATTTTTCTGTCATATATTCCGTTCCTTACCTTAACTTACCTTTATTTTCCTTTTATCCATCCCTTTCCTTTCCTATTATTTTCTTAATTTAATACTTTTATTTATTTCATTTTGTTTCATTTTTATTTATTTTATATTATTCCCTTTCCTTTCATTTCCACAAACAGCAGTAACATAAATCTCCAAGAAATGGTTAATTCTGAATTTCATTATCGGTTCCCAGCAAACATTGCTCAACTTTTTCTCTAACCTTTGAAAAACTGTATAGTTCTCAAGTTGATATCCAACACAATCTTCCAATTTTTCCAACACATTCTCGAATCTCCAGCCTTCAATATTTGAATCAAATTTGAAGTGCTTAGACCAAAATTGTTGTAAATAAAAACTTTTGTCAACTAATCCACGGCGTTTTAAATTATAAACATCGCGGTTAATTTTATTTTTGGTATTTATTTTCAGTACCTTTTTCATACCTTTTACCTTTAAGTCTAATTATAAAATCCCATTTGAGTACAAGCTGAGAACTACCACTTTCTAAACTTGAGAAACAGCGTATTTTTTTCATAGAAAAAAGCCCTTTTTGTTGAGAACAATTGATATTGAATTTTCATTGAGATGGGACGTTTTTCGGAAAAGAGCGTTATTGAAAAATAGAGCGTCCTTCAAAAATATTTTAAAGGGTAAAATACATAGAACTTTACAGGCCTTTGACAGATGCTCGCTTTGTTTTTGGGAATGACTCAAGGCTATGTTAATCGGCCTTAGAGCCGATTTACATAAAACTTTGCTCACGCTTTGACAAATGACCGCCCCATATATTAAAAATGGTTTAACTTTTTGCGGCGCTTTACGTTCCACAAACTTTGTATGGAAGTGGATCCTTTGAAGTTTTAAGTAAATCAGGCATTAAAGCCCCGATTACATAAAACTTTGTGCAACTTTGACAGATGCGCGCCTCGTTTTTGAGCATTTGCATTTGTCAAAAAATTCCTTCGCTTTACGTTCCACAAACTTTGTATGAAAGTGGATCCCACAAAGTTTTTTGTAATTGGGCCTTGCAGAAGGAAGTTTTTTAAAAATCTTTTGAAATAGGGTCTTTTTCGACTCAACAGTAGATTTGTAAAATGAGTTAGTACATAATAACACATAAACATAGTAAGTAATTCAAGCACTTTTGCTATTTTGTATTATTGAATTTAATTACATAGTGTTACAGCCATTTTACACTTTTGAAGCGACCTAGTAGAGATTGTTCACCTGGTCGAGTTATACACGAAACGGCCTTTAAAAGATTTGTAACACCCCCAAAATCTGGTTTTAAGGCGAAAACCCCGTTTTTTTTTTCAGTTTCTTCGTAAAAAAAATTCAATTAAAAAAACCAATTTTGAACCGATTTTAAAATTCTCAACGATTTTTGGTAAAGAATTGTTGACACTTTTAAAATAAATATAGTGTTTTATTCATTTGAAAAAAGTATGATATGTTTTTTAACCAGAAGTTGAAATTTTTGCAAATTTCACCCGGTTTTCCGGTTTTGATGTCATTTGTTTGGCACTAATTGACAATGAATGATATTCTTTGGTTATATATCATCGAGAGGCAACTACTACTTAATTACGACAATATTATTTTTTTAATATTATTTTTTTAAGCCAAAATCTAATATTTTGGTCCCAAGCGCCCTACAGAAGTACTGTGTATAATTAAGCGGGGTGATTTGAGAATCGCCCAAGTGACAAGGAAAATCGTATTTAAGGGATCAAAATAAGATACTTTGCTGAAGGAAGCAAACCTCTAAAACCAGTTCTGATGTCCCGACTTTTTACTTTTGAGCTTGAGCGCCAAAGTTTGAAAAATCCTAAGTTGACCCATTTAGAGTGCCCAAATGTATGACCGACCCCTGCTAACTTTGAAGGGCTGACCCACCCATGCCAGTGGCACACCCCCTAAAACATCACATGGGGGCTCCCTATACAAACTTTTAAAAAAATAAACCTTTTTGGCACTTTTATAAAAAAAATATAAAAAATCAGTTAAAAGAAAAATGAACTCCGAAAAGAAAAAAGATAGTCATTTAGCTGATTTTTAAAATGTTTTTATTAGGTCGCTTTCGTTGTTCTTGTGCCCGGATTTTTGCATGCGATTTTAAACTAAGTTCCTGTTGTGCCAGGGTCTTGAAATTTTTACCACAGTTCAGATCGCGATGACAAGGCAATATTATGAAAACAAAAATCCGATAGGTGGCGCGTGGGTCGCTATATTTCCAAAAATCGCATTTATGGTGCGATTTGGCTGAAATTTGGAACATGTATTACTACCATGAAAAGAAATATTTTCCCAAAAAAAATCCGCTAGATGGAGCTGAGATCGGGGTAATAAAAACTGAAAATCCAAATTATGGACAGATTTGGCTAATATTTAGCGTGTGTATTACTTAATCAATTTCCAAATGTTTCGAAAAAAATTGGACCCGCTTGGTGGCGTGTGAGTCGCTCTATTTAAGAAATGCGAAGGTCTGTTTTCGGTGTCGATTAATTCGTTTTCCAACAAACTTCCCGTTCAGTTAGGATCTTGAAATTTTCATCATCGCTTAGTTTTATAATAAAAAAATAATTCCGATAGGTGGCGCATGGGTAAAGATATTTGAAAAATTTAATTTACAGAGATTTTGCTTTCGATTTTGAACTAACTCCCCGTTGAGCTGGGGTTTTGAAATTTTCACCATCGATCAGGTTTTACTGACAATGCATTATACAAAAAAAAAATCTAAAATATTGCTTTATTTGCAAAAATCCAATCATCACCCAAGTTTAGTCGTTTTTCCCTATTGCCATAGAAACAAGATTGGAATTCGCCGCGTGGTGTATTCCAAAAGTACCTTTACTTACCACGCGGCGAATTCCTTTACTCTTATGAGCATTGTCTATTGATATGCAGATGGCACTGAGCATTTTATATTGATATGCAGATGGCGCTGTAGTGTAAGCAACGCAGTTGTATATCTCGGATCCAAACTGCAAAGGGACAGGCCTATGTCGCACTAAGTCGTGTGAGATCGTTGGATGGCTTGCAAATTGATGAACTAGATTGCTCTAAACTTACTAGTAGTACGCCATGCAACGAAGATGCAATGACGGAAATGCGCAGAATGAGAAATTTATTAGATGCACCGCCTTAGGTTATTTATGTTAATATAAATATATTTCGAATTAATATCAATGCATTGACTTATTTTATATCGCATAAAAAATGTTAATAAATTTACAATTATAATAGAAAATTGATTTTTTAAACCTGACATGCAATATTCGATTACAATTAGAAGGTTTTAAAATTGCCACATTAACTGTGAGCACCCCTGCTCCGCTTCTTACATTGGCCTTTGCAAATACGGGCACTTTTTAGCTGAAATTATAATAACATTTAAATTATTTAAATAAATTAGAAAATGTAAACAAAACTTACTTTTTTCCTTTTTTTGTTTTTCTGAATTTATATTTGAAAAGAAAGCAAAATGACAACTTTCAATTTTGCCACAAATTTAAACATAGGAATAAGCCCGGCAATATTGCCACAAAGTGGTATCTTCGATTTGCAGGCAAAACAAAAACAATAAATTTGAAACCTGGTAAATTGTCAAAATATTGCCAGCTGGCAATATTAACATGGCTGGTAATATGGGACTGTGAGTACCCTAAATATCAATTAGGCAATTTTCACAAACTCGCAACTAAAAAGCATAAAATAAAAATAGAATAAAAAAATATTTTTAATTTAAAAGGTTTTTAAAATGAACTAAAAACTGAAAAATAATTTCTCCTCTGCCTAAATAGATTTTTCACCACGTAGAGCTTGTCCTGAACATTTTTGAGTGAGAATTCTCATAGGTTTTACAGTACATGGCAAGATTGAAATCTATAAAAACATTGGCGCGCCATATATGTAGATGGTTCTCATAAGTTTCTAAAAATCTTACTACCGATATGAGCTTTCCTAAGAGATCATCTTTTCACCATATAGCAAGCGCCAAATGTTTTTATAGATTTCAATCTTGCCATGTACTGTAATACCTATAAGAATTCTCACTCATAAATGTTCAGGACAAGCTCTACGTGGTGAAAAATCTATTTAGGCAGAGGAGAAATTATTTTTCAGTTTTTAGTTCATTTTAAAAACATTTTAAATTAAAAATATTTGTTTATTCTATTTTTATTTCACGTTAAGTGCCAAAAATGGTGATTTTTTTTGAAATATTTGTATGGGGACCCCCACAGGTGTGGTCTTTGCCATGGGTGGGTCGGCCCTACAAAGTTAGTGGGGGTCGGTCATACATTTTAACACGATTGCGGCACTCTAAATGGGTAAACTTAGGATTTTTCAAACTCTGGCGCTCAAAGTCAAAAGTACCAAGTCGGGACATCAGAATCGGTTTTAGAGGTATGTTTCCTTCGGCAAAGTATCTTATTTTGATCCCTAAAACACGATTTTCCTTGTCACTTGGGTGGTTTTCAAATCGACCCGCCTTCATAGTACCACTGTAGGGCGCTTGAGACCAAAAAATTTGATTTTGGATTATGCTGCTTGTCTTGAAACTTTCCAAAAAAAATAAAACTGGTATAATTAAGTAGTGAATGCCTCTCGATGACGCATGCCCAATAAGATTCATTCATTGTCAATTAGTGGCAAAAAAATGACGGAAAACCCGAAAAAATTTTCAAAAAATTCAACTTCTCGCGTGAAAAACATGAACGAAACACTATATATATTTGGAAAGTGTCAACAATTCTCTACCCAAAACTGTTGAGAATTTCAAAATCGGTTGAAAATTTTAACGAAAACTCTGAAAAAACGGTTTTTTGGTAGGGCTCTTGATTCTAATCGATTACTCGAACAGCTAGGATGAAAATGGTGAACTAATAGTTGACTTGGAGCTAAATGAATTCCCTACAGGCATTGAGGCAGAATTTATTTATATAAGTATGTAATTCTGTCACAAATATTGTACGACTGAAAAAAACATGGCCGCATGTCAAAAACTTTAAAAAATTATTTCAGTAGCGCCCCATAAAAAAAAAATATGGGGTGTGTTGAATAAAATGTTGACAATCTGTTGCTCATCACAATCTCATCATTCATCATCATCATTTATTGGCGCTTAACCGCCTAAGCGATTTTGGCCGTCGCCTATCAAAGCACGCCAGTCATTCCTTTTTAGCGATAACTGACGCCAATTGGAAACCCCAAGGGAGTTCAAGTCATCCTCCACCTGTTGTTTCCATCTCAGTCGAGGCCTCCCCCTTCCTCTGCTGCCGAATTCGGCTGACGATTGGAAAACCTTCTGGGCTGGAGCTTCTTTGCCCATTCGCATGACGTGACCCAGCCAGCGGAGCCTTTGGGCTTTAATTCGCTGGACTATGGTCAGATCTGCGTAAAGCTCGTACAGCTCATCGTTAAATCTCCTTCGATACTCGCCGTCGGCATCACGGGAAGGACCATAAATCTTCCGGAGAACTTTTCTCTCAAATACTCCAAGGGCCATCTCATCTTCTCTTGACATTGTCCATGAATCTGAGCCATACATCAGGACAGGTATGATGAGAGACTTATAGAGCGCGATCTTTGTTCTTCGAGAGAGGACTTTACTTCTCAATTGCCTACTCAGTCCAAAGTAGCACTTGTTCGCAAGAGTGATTCTCCGTTGGATTTCTAGACTGATATTATTTTCGGTGTTAATGCTGGTTCCCAAATAGACGAAGTCCCTCACAGTTTCAAATTTGTAACTATCAACAGTGACGTGGCTGCCAAGGCGCAGGTGCGCCGATTCTTTCTTTGATGACAGCAAATACTTCGTCTTGTCCTCGTTGACCGCAAGACCCACTTTTTTCGCTTCTTTATCCAGTCCAGAGAAGGCAGCGCTTACGGCGCGGTTGTTAAGACCAATGATATCAATATCATCGGCATACGCCAGCAATTCCACGCTCTTGTAAAAGATTGTACCATTGCGGTTTAGCTCTGCTGCTCGAATTATCTTCTCCAGCATCAGCTTGAAGAAATCGCACGAAAGGGAGTCGCCCTGTCTGAAGCCTCGTTTGGTTTCAAATGGCTCAGAGAGGTCCTTCCCGACTCTGACGGAGCTGTTAGTATTGCTCAACGTCATTTGGCAAAGCCGTATAAGCTTTGCAGGGAAGTCAAATTCAGACATGGCGGCATACAGGCAACTCCTTTTTGCGCTGTCAAAAGCGGCTTTGAAATCGACAAGGAGATGGTGTGTGTCGATTCTTTTATCATGGGTCTTCTCCAGGATTTGGCGTATCGTGAAAATCTGGTCGATGGTAGACTTACCAGGTCTAAAGCCACACTGATAAGGTCCAATCAGCTTGTCTACGATGGGCTTCAGTCTTTCACACAATACGCTAGAAAGAACCTTATACGCGATATTAAGAAGGCTGATTCCGCGGTAGTTGGTGCGGTTAGCGGGATCGCCTTTCTTGTGGATTGGGCAGAGCACACTTAAATTCCAATCTGGAGGCATGCACTCATCTGACCATATTCTGCATAAGAGCTGATGCATGCTTTTTACCAGCTCTTCGCCTCCGTGTTTGAACAGCTCGGCGGGTAGTCCGTCTTTTCCAGGCGCTTTGTTGTTTTTGAGCCGGGATATAGCTATCCTCACTTCATCATAGTCAGGTGGTGGGACGACTTTTCCATCGTCAGGGATTGGGGTATCGGGTTCGACGTCTCCCTCGCAATTTAGCAGTGAGGAGAAGTGCTCCCTCCATAATTTAAGTACACTCTGTACGTCGGTTACCAGGTTGCCATTATTGTCCTTACAGGAACTTGCCCCGGTCTTAAAACCTTCCATCATCCGCCGGATCTTTTCATAGAATTTTCGGGCATCATTCCTGTCAGCCAGCATCTCAAGCTCCTCACACTCACGCCTTTCGGCCTCACGTTTCTTTTTTCTGAAAAGGCGTCTCTCTTCCTTCTTTGCCTCACGATAGCGTTGCCATACACTGAGGGTTGCGCCCGTTCGCAACGTCTCCCTGTAGGCAGCGTCCTTTTTTTCCGAGGCGGTGCTGCATTCCTCATCGTACCAGTTGTTTTTGCGGGCTCGCTGGAACCCTATAGTGGCCTCAGCGGCGGTACGTAATGAGTGAGAGATATGCTTCCATTGCTCGGTTGCATCGTTAGGTCGAGGATTGCTCTCCGATAGCAGGTGTGAGAGTCGAGTGGAGAAATTGTCAGCTGTCTGTGTCGTGCGCAGCTTCTCGACGTCAAACTTTCCTTCCGTTACTGTGCGCACTTTGCTACACAGAGGCGTGTGCGTATCTTGGCTGCAACAAGATAATGGTCCGAGTCGATATTGGGACCACGAAGGGTACGCACGTCCAGAACGGTGGAGCTATGTCTGCCGTCGATCATGACATGATCAATCTGGTTTCTTGTTCTTTGATCAGGAGACAGCCATGTGGCTTGGTGTATTCGTTTATGCTGGAACCTGGTACTACTGATGACCATATTGCGAGCAGCGGCGAAATCAATCAACCTAGTGCCGTTGGGGGATGTTATATCATGGAGACTAAATTTTCCAACTGTTGGACCAAAGACTCCTTCCTTGCCCACCTTCGCATTAAAGTCGCCGAGCACGATTTTGATATCATGTTGGGGGCAGCGATCATAAGTCTGTTCAAGTTTATCGTAGAAGGAGTCCTTCTCTGCGTCGTCCGTCTCCTCAGTCGGCGCATAGGCGCAGATAAATGTTATGTTGAAAAATTTCGCTTTGATGCGGATCGCAGCGAGACGCTCGTCCACGGGGGTGAACGCTAGTACTTGGCGGCGAAGTCTCTTTCCCACCACGAATCCTACACCACGCGCTTTGCCGCGTGTCTGGCCACTGTAGTATACGTCACAAGGTCCGATGGTCGTCTTTCCTTGTCCCGTCCATCGCATTTCCTGCAGGGCGGTGATGTCAGCCTTTGCGTTAACGAGGACATCAACCAGTCGGGCAGCGGTACCGTCCCTTGAAAGGGTCCGGACATTCCCGGTACATGCCCTAATATCCAAATCATTATGCCTTATTCGTTTTGCCGGGTCGTCAACATTAAAGGGGGTTCTCATCCGAGGCTTTAATACATTTTTCATTGGACTAAATTTTTTACGTGGCGGGTCCCAAACCCAGCGCACAACCCGTTTCGGGGTTTTTGGAAAATATTTACACATTTATATAGCGAGCCGCTTGCTTCAAGACAGACGCCCGCTTGCAGCCGCACCTCATGGTGAACAGACGCTGCGCAAAAACCTCGGTGAGCCCTTAAACCAAGTATGTCAGAGTGGCCCCACCGGGGCTCCCTCTCTTTCTGCCGCGAGCCTAGGTAGCTCCCGTTGCCCAGAGTGCACGAACGAGGACGCAAGAGTCGGGATTGAGCAAGGTCATTCGCTACATGAAAATAAAGTATGCAATTATTGTTGCATATTGGGGTCTATCAGCTATTCCGACGGAGCTCCCGGCGGGAGAAAATATAACAGATCTTGAGAGAATTCAAACGATTTTAAAGGAATTTGGTTCGATACATTCGATGTTATCTTTATCGACTCTATTACCTTCATTCCTGCCGGGAGCTCCGCCGGAATAGCTGATATTATCACTTAAGTATCGGCATCAGAGCATCAATAAAGTAACTTGACTGCAATACTGCAGTAATATTGATAATAATATTTATGTTATATTTTCGAAATGCAATTTAACAGTGGGAGCAGTTGCCCCACCAACCCCCTTCTGTACATACCAGTTTATTGAATTTTTTTTTGTATAATTGCTTACATTGAAATTCTGTGCTCCTGATACTTGTCAAATATTAAAAACAATTTATTAGCGTGTGCTTAAATGTTTCCTTAAAATTTATAAAATACTAGCTGACCCGGCAGACGTTGTCCTGCCACAAATTTATTTCCCTGTCTGTTTCACTAACCCGATCCCTATATCTATTTTAAACCATATCCCTATCTCCTTCATATAGGAGAAACCACGCCCCCTTTTTCCTTATCCCCAGTTTTTTTTGGAGGTGTCCGGGATTGATCTTATATAACTCCTCACAAAATTTCAGTGGTCTAACCTAAATACTTCTAGAGATATGGACTATGAAGTATTTTATTCGTATGGGAGGTGCCACGCCCCCTTTATCGTTAACTCGAGTTTTTTGGGAGGTATTAGGGATCGATCACATATAAACCCTCACCAAATTTCAGTGGTCTAACATAAATACTTGCAGATGGGCTATGAAATGTTTCCTTCGTATGGGAGGTGCCACGCCCCCTTTTTCTTTATCTCCAGTTTTTTTGGAGATGATGGGATTAATCTTATTTAACTCCTCAAGAAATTTCAGTGGTCTAACCTAAACACTTCCCGAGATATGGACTATGAAGTATTTCATTCGTATGGGAGGTGCCACGCCCCCTTTTTCGTTACCCTAGTTTTTTTGGAGGTAGTAGGGATCGACCTCGTCTAACCTCTAACCACGTTTCAGTGGTCTAACATAAGTACTTTCAGAGATATGACTGTGAAGTATTTCATTCGTATGAGATGTGCCACGCCCCCTTTTTCGTTATCCCCAGTTTTTTGGAGGTGGTAGGGATCGATCTCATATAACCCCTTACCAAATTTCAATGGTCTAACATGAATACTTCCAGAGATATCGACTATGAAGTATTTCATTCGTATGGGAGGTGCCACGCCCCCTTTTTGGTTAACCCCCAGTTTTATGGGTGAGAATGGTGTTGTTATCCTATAGGTCTGTACCGATTTCCAGGTCCCTACCTTAAACCCATTTAGAGATATTCACCTTGAAGAAAAATATTTGTATGGGAGGTGCCATATTTTGTTCTGATTTTATAACATGACCTGCGCGTGGTAATAACAAACAAACCCCCTAAAGGAAGTATATGATTTGGTTCAGCCGTTTTCGAGTTTTAACGTAACGACTGAACACCATTTCATTTTTATATATATAGATTGTATGGGAGGTACCACGCCCCCTTTTTCGATAACCCCAAGTTTTATGGGTGAAAATGGTGTTGTTATCCTATAGCTCTATACCAATTTTCATGTTCCTACCTTAAACACTTTTGAAGATATTCACCTTGAAAAATTCAGTTTGTATGGGAGGTGCCACGCCCCCTTTTCCGATTACCCCTTCTTTTATGTGTAAGGAGGCTTTTGATACCATATAGGTCTATACCAATTTTCAGGTCCCTACCTTGAACCCTTTCACAGATATTCTGCTTAAAAAATTTAGTTTGTATGGGAGGTACCACGCCCCCTTATTGGGTAACCCCCAGTTTTATAGGTGAGAGTGGTGCTGTTATCCTGTAGCTCTGTACCAATTTTCATGTTCCTACCTTAAACACTTTTGAAGATATTCAACTTGAAAAATTCAGTTTATATGGGAGGTGCCACGCCCCCTTAATATTTTGTTCTGATTTTAAGACATGACCTGCTCGTGGTAATAACAAACAAATCCCCCAAAGGAAGTATTTCATTTGGTTCAGCCGTTTTCGAGTTTTAGCGTTACAATTATACACCATTTCATTTTTATATATATAGATTTATTGAATCACCCATTTCGAAAAGCGCTAATTCCAGAAATTTTTCGAGCATGTTTTTTTTATTATTATGCGTTCCAAATAATTTCCAGTGACTTTTATATTAAAAAACCACATCAGCTTTTAAAGGGAAAATTATACAATCTTAAATTGGATTAAAATCTCGTGTTTCAATCATCTCCTGTATTTTAACTCGGCCTGACATAACAGCAGCATTGGAGAGCGCTTAGCAGCGCATGAAACAAATCACAATTTGAAAAGTTTGTTACAAATCTAAAGTTTTCAAACAGAAACCAAGACACTAGAGTTGCAGGTGCTTATAATTTCTCACATGTTTTTATTTTCATTGGATATCTTTCATTTGTCGGCAGAAGCAATTTTGCTACAAAAAAAAATAAATTCTCAAGCTTAATCATTCCGATAGAAAGTGTCGAACTTTTTTTTTGGCACTCTAATGTTCTCGTATATTTTTGGTAATACATCAAAACGCTCTATGTAAGGTTTGTAATTTTTGGGTTCTTTGGAAAATTAGGTGTATTTTAATGTACTTTTACTTTTTCTTTTGCCCCACTAATCAATCTTTCAACTATCCTTTTTCAAACGGCGACGTAGAATAAGAGAAAGATGCCTCCATTGTGCACTTAAACCTGAAAGAATAATATTGACATAGAAAGTTTTGCAGTATGAAAAAAAAATTTCAAACTTTTTTATCTACATACATAAAAATATTGCTACAAACATACATACATTTTTCAAAATTTCTTTGTTGTATATCTACCTACACAAATATTCTGTGCTCCTGTTACATTTTTTTTAAATTTCAAAGAAATGAAGCAAATAAATTGGCGAAAATGGTAGATACCACTTAAACCTGCATGCGAATTACAGTAGAAATTTGCCGCCTTATTACCCGGGTCTTCAGACCAGTAATCGACTAGTCAAAAGAAACTATTAGACTAGTCGATTAGTGATAATCGAATATTTTTGGAAACGACTAGTCGAAATCGATTATTCGACTAATCGATTTGTCGATTATCAAGAGCCCTATTTTTTGGCCTAAAAACCAGATTTTGGGGGTGTTACAAATCTTTTGAAGGGTGTTTCGTGTATAAGTCGACCAGATGAACAATCTTTACTAGGTCGCTTTAAAAGTGTATTAAATTTTTCTTTTGTAGCACTGTGTTATTTATCAATAGTTGAAATGTTACACTGCGCTAGTATGTATTTTATTTTATTAAAATACCAGTTTCCTTAAAATCAGTACTTGTCGCTATGATGTTTTAAAGTACTCGAGGCTACATATTCCACTTTGAAAAAAATCTTACCGAACCAGATTGACAGCCGTCATATAGGATTCGATAGCGATTTTTACATTCTCTTTTAGTCTAAGAGCCAACAAAGGGACGACCTTCACCGAACGACTAAGAGAATGAAATGCACTTTATATGATAGTTCGCAACGTTTAAAATACTTTGTGCATGGGTTGCATAAAAAAAATCGGGTGAAGGGTATTGTTTAAGCGACATAACATGGTTTCGTTTATTTCATCTGCATTACATATTATTGTAATTCGCGGATAATTTATGGAATATTCGGAATACATAGCAAGCATTCTCAGAGCCAAAGTGCTCCAGCTTAGATATGGTCCTTCGAGCCGGATATAATGTGGGTAAAGTGAGTGTCAATCAGCTAAGGCTGCTAACTGCCTCAGGGCCTAGTGCTGAGTATCATTCAGCTGTTGCTGCTAACTTCTCATTAGGCCTAGTGCTCACCCTCATTAAATAACTTTTGGAAGGGATCTACGTACCTAAATAAATACTACGTATAAAATAATATAAATGGTGGGCGGCGAGCAGTTTAGTATTATTGTTGTTGCTATATTATATGGTTGAGGGAGTTGGCCGGGGTTGCCGGTTCGAATCCCACCTCAACCAAAGTCTTTTTAATTTTATTTATTTTATTATTTTTATATTCCATCAAGTCTCATGGACTGTGTTTGGTTCTTTTTAATTATTGGTATATACCATCAAGTCTAGTGGACTGTGTTTTGGTATTGACACTCTGTATGTATTAATTGGGGCGAGCACTTTGGCTCTGAGAAAGCATCGTTGGCTATTCTCACTTCCTTAGAAAACCCCTCAAAATTGTTGGTGGTGAGCACTTGGGCTCTGAGGCATTGGCGGCTATTGGCTTACCCCATTTTGTTGTGAAAAACCACGTTTTGTGACTGCGACTATAAGCTATGTATTCCGAATATTCCATAAATTATCTGCGAATTACAATAATATGTAATGCAGATGAAATAAACGAAACCATGTTATGTCGCTTAAACAGGTATTTTTAATTAATTTTTGAAAAGAGCATTTTTTGAGGTCACCTTCACCGAACGAGTAAGAGAATGAATTATATATCATAGTAAAGGAAATTTCAATTCGAATCCGATGGAATAGGGTTGCCTTCCAAATTCCGGTCAAGGATTAGGGTTGCCTAGTCTTAAAGTGAGTGCATTAAAAAAAAATTGTTTGGAAAATTTTAAAACCCTGATATATTCGTTAAAAATGCAATAACATTTTTTTTGATAGGTATGTATTTGGAAAAAATTTTAGTAGTTCTTTGAAGCGCTATTCCTTATGAACAAGTTTGCATATTTATATTGATAGGTTTCTGTTATACCTAGTTTAAGGTGATTTAGCGGCTCAAAGTGCACAGCATTAAAAAAAAAAAAGTAAGTTTGGGTGAGCCGAACATTCAATATCCAGCGGTAATTTTTAGAACGGGATAACAATCATTAGGCCCTAGGAGGATTTACATAATTTCCGTTACCGAATTATTTCAATTTATGTGATTTTCGATATCGAAAGTGGGCATTGTTGGGGGGCGATTTTATCAAATTTCATCACATATACTCCCAACGATACTAGTATGCCTTGTGTCAAATTTTATCGTTCTATCTTAATCAGTTTAAAAGTTACGACCAGTCAAATTTTCAAAAATTTCACCCTTAAAAGTGGGCGGTGCCACGCCCACTATACTATTTTTTGGAAAAATCATAAGAGGATGGCCCGTTGGATTCACCTATGAAAGTACATCATTTTAGCCATTTCAGTTACCGAGACATGTCAATTTGTGTGATTTTCGAAATTTTCGATATCGAAAAAGGGGGCGTGGTTATCATCCGATTTCGTCCATTTTCCATAGCAACCTACCTTGGCCAAAGAGTAACCTGTATATAAAATTTCATGCAAATATCTCATTTTTACTCAAGTTATCGTGTACACAGACGGACGGACGGACGGACAGACGGACGGACATGCCTGAATGAAATCCTCTTTTCAAACTAAGAACTTTCATATATGGAACTCTATATCTATCTCGATTATTTTGTGCCGTTACAAACTACCGTTACGTGAACAAAATTAATATACCCTTGTACTAGTACTAGTACGCTGGGTATAATAAGATTCTGCTGCTCTTGTTTATGAAGTTGTTTAGAATTTTACTTTGTTGTTGTAAGTTCCATTTCTGCGTTCAGTGTCGATGCTTCGAGTTATTGATGAAAAATCAGAAATCTGAGGCTGCCTAGCTATTAAGTAAGAATATTAGAATTTTATTTTGGAAAAATTTTAAAATTTCCAAAAAATTAAAGCATATTCTTGGTGGAGTAAATCATTTGTATATACATATTTACGTGCTACCCGTTGTCCAGCGATGCTGTAATATCCTGGATCTATGCTATGCTTGAAATATAATACTCATATGAGTGTAGGTATGTGTGTGTGGTACATACATATGGCTGATTCCTTGGAAACTGATATATTTGTGTTCACTGACTTTAATGTCCAAAATTTATAAGTTAAGTGCAAAATTTAATCATTTTATAGCATGGACTACTTTTAAATACACAACAAAGAAAAAAAAATTACACAATTTATTGTGTCCCTTTGCTGAGGTCATGTACTTTTATTGGCATTATATGCTATAAATTGTGATCAAAACAGAATTTGCATAAGCAAGCTTTGAAAGAGGATAAAGAGCGTAACAATATGCCTTAATTGTTTGTAAAACAATTTGCTTGACTAGGGTCCTATAGACGACTAATTACTAATTAACATATAATGTTATTTTTTTGACACATGTTCAGTCTCATGTCAACACCAAACTGTGCTAGAGCAGGTTCCATTTCGAAGACGGGTTAGGAAGATTTTGTGCTTAATATATGTGTCACACTTTCTCATGTCACAACTTTTCCACAGATTTTCTTCTAAATTTTTCCTTGAAAATTAGAACACATATAGACCTTGGGGCATACATCTAATTTCTAACGGAAGTCCAAAAATATTAAGCCATATTAAAATGAGAATAGATTAAACATGAAATGTCACAACTTTTTATTCTACTGGTTTTGATACAGTTGGTTTTACAAGTATATATAAAAAGAAAGACCATGAAATGTCTGTCATTATTTATAGTTTGTGTTAGTGAAAATAGTGATCTGTTACCAAAAAATAATGGTCAACCTTCACATAAAACCCGAAGCGGAAAATCCAAGAGCGACGAAAAAAAATAAATTTTTTAGCGATTCATTTATCTTCTAATATTAAATATTTGTGTATTAACTGTTATTTAGTGTTAATACATGAATAAAACGCCTTTCAGCATATTGTTCATATAATATATCGCAAAATATAATGTCTGAATGTAAATTTTACCAAAATACCGCGAAATTTCGCTTAAACGGCAAAACTATTCATCCTATTAATGTCCGGCATCGAGACTGCGGTCAAAAATTTCTTTTTGATACCATTAGTTAGTAAATTTTTGGTTAAATATTTAATTAAACACAAATAAATAAAAAAAAAATATTGTTTTAATTTCCAGCAAATAGGTGTTCTCCTAAGGGGTTAATGGGCACTCTATGTTTTCGATATTTAAAATGCCTTTTTTCGATATTTGAAGAAGTATACTCGTATGGGTACAGTGGGCGTTAATGGGTTAAGTTGTAGCGCAATGCGAATCAGGCTCTATTTCTATTACCCCATTAACACGGTTTACACTTTCAAAAGTCATTTATCGTAGCACTGACATTTCACAAAAAGTCGATGTGAAATATATCAGTTTCCAAGTAATCAGCCATATCGCACACTAAATCAGAAAGAGACGCAACTCAAAATCGAAGTAACTTTCAGTTAAACGCTTCTGGATCGCACAAAAGTAATTTGATTTTTAAAAACTTGGCTTCACTGTGCTCTTTAAAGAGTAACGATAATAGTCAAAAAGAAAAAAATTTTATATACTGGCTTTTTATTAGGCCATCTATGTCAAGAAAGCGACCTAAAAAAATTTGAGATGTGACGGTTTTTGATTTAGGGTGCGATATGTTCTAATTTGTTTTATTTAATTTTAATCTATTTTATTTTATTTTATTTTTAAATTATATATTTATTTTTTTATTTTATATTATTTTATTTTAACTATCGTCGCCTAAGAGTGTAAACCTGCCAAATCCGTCCCAAACCAAAATTGACCTTTTGATGCAGTTTGAAAGAGTAGGCGATTCCGCACTTGCCAAGCAAACAAAATCTGTCAATATAAATATATAAATGTAAAATATTGTTTGATGAGAAAAGCTGCTAAGTACAACGCGATCAAACTCAACTGCTAAATCCAATATATTGTGCTTTTACGTTCGGTTACACAGTGCGACAGCCATTTTACACTTTTGAAGCGACCTAGTAGATATTGTTCATTTGGTCGAGTTATACACGAACCGCCATTTAAAAAGTTTGTAACACCCCCAAAATCAGGTTTTAAAACCAAAAAACCTTTTTTCAGTTTCTTCGTAAAAAAAAATTCATTAAAAATCAAACCGATTTCAAAATTCTCAACGGTTTTGGGTAGAGAATTGTTGACACTTTCGATATATATATTGTATTTTATTCAATTGAAAAAAGTATTGTATGTTTTTTAAGCCAGAAGTTGGAAATTTGGGAAATTTCATCCGGTTTTCCGGTTTTGACGCCAATTTTTTGGCACTTATTGACAATGAATGAACCTTATTGGGCATGTGCTATCGAGAGGCATTCATTACATAATTATACCATTTTTTTTTTAAAGGACTTCAAGATTCAAGATATGCAGCCTAAACCAAAATCTAATATTTTGGTCCCAAGCTCCCTATAGGAGTACTGTGTTCAATTAGGCGGGTCGATTTAAAAATCGCCCAAGTGAAAAGGAAAATTGTATTTTAGGAATCAAAATAAGTTACTTTACCGAAGGAAGCATACCTCTAAAACTAATTCTGCACGGAGGGAAATCTATGGATGGAACATCCATAATTATTGATATCACATTAAATAAAAATTGATAATCCTGTCCCATCAATGAATATGGATGTTTCATCAATGCTTTTTTGATAAATCACTATTGAAATGGTATCCATATAAACTATTGATAAATTCTAAATAGTTTAAAAAATTAATTTGACATCTGGTTTCAGTAAGATTCGAACCTTGCTCCTTTGCACGTTAGCCCGGTATTCTACCATTCGGCTACGGCATTTTATAAAATTTTTAGAAAAATGTTCAATCATAAGGAATTCAAAAAATTTTTAACTTAAAAAAATGCTCCAACAAGTTGTAATACTGTTAGGAAATCCATAGTAAAAATTGTTGAACTATTATGATTATGCGTCCCAGAAAAATTTACATTTCGTCAATATATATTAATGCGCTGTCTCTACCATTATTACTATGCAGTAAATATGGATATGGATATACCGACAATAGAAATTCATATCACGACCATATATATTGACATGCCGTTCAAATATATTAGTATTATATCCATAAATATAGAAAATAGTACATCACATTGTGTATCAATACCAAGTGTAAACTCTTCTGCATAGACGTCAAAATTCCAAAATGAGTTTAACACCTGTTTGAGATTGTGGTTAATAACAAGTGTGATATCATAGACATAGTCGTGAAAACTTCAAAGTGAGTTTAGTCACCTGTTTTTAATTTCCTTTTTTGTCTCACTTCTTTCCATCTTCCCATCTCTTTCTACCATTAGGTAAAAGATAGGAGACCGCCATGTTGATGTGTGCAGGATGTTAAAACAACGCCATTGCTTTTCTGTTATTCGGCGCTGGCGACATTTTAATATGTGCAGGATGTAAACAAACCGACATTTTAATGTGTGTTGTCAAAAGAAAAGTTCACACTTGGTATTGATACACAATGGTACATCATATCGAAATGGTTGACATGTCATTTTACTTTTTATTGGGAGCAAACAATATTTGATAACTCGCTCATTCTGAATGAATATTGCATCAAACTCGTCGCTATCAATAGCGATATTGTCACAACATTCAATGCATTTCTCTCAGTGTGATGTCCCGACTTTTTACTTTTGTCCTTGAGCGCGAAAGTTTGAAAAATCTTTAGTTGACCCATTTAGAATGCGAATCGTGCTCAAATGTATGACCGAGCCCCACTAACTTTGAAGGGCTGACGGACCCAGGACAGTGGCACACCCCCTAAACCACCACCTGGGGGTACCCATACAAACATTTAAAAAAATTACGATTTTTGGCACTTTTTATGAAAAATTCAGTGAAATGGCTATGTTTCTTAAAGTTCTTAAGAGAAAAATTAACTCCAGAAATGAAAAAAGATAGCCACTTAGCTGATTTTATCACGTAAAGTGCCAAAAATTGTGATTTTTTTGTATGGGGACCCCCAAAGGTGGGGTCTTAGGGGTGCGCCACTGGCATGGGTGGGTCGGCCTTAAAAAGTTAGTGGGTGCCGGTCATACATTTTAACATGATTGGGACACTCTAAATGGATACACTTAGGGCCGCTTGCATAAAAGCTGATTACGACTAACCGGAGTTTAATTGACGTATTTTGTATGGTTAGCTGTCAAGTTAATCACCGATTAGGCTTAATCGGCTTTTATGCAAGTGGCCCTTAGGTTTTTTCAAACCTTGGCGCTCAAAGTCAAAAATACAAAGTTGGACATTAGAATTGGTTTTAGAGGTATGTATGCTTCCTTCGGCGAAGTATCTTATTTTGATCCCTAAAACACGATTTTTCTTGTCACTTGGGTGAATTTCAAATCGACCCGCCTAATTGAACACTGTACCCCTGTAGGGCGGTTGGGACCAAAAAATTTGATTTTGGATTATGCTGCATATCTTGAAAACCTGAAGTCCTAAAATAAAACTGGTATAATTAAGCAGTGAATGCCTCTCGATAACACATGCCCAATAAGGTTCATTTATTGTCAATTAGTGGTCAAAAAATGGCGTCAAACCGGAAAAACCGAAAAAAAAAAAAAATCAATTTCTCGCGTGAAAAATATGTCATAACCTTTTCAAGTGAACAAAAGACTATACATATTTCGAAGGTGTCAACAATTCTCTACCCATAACCGTTGTGAATTTCAAAATCGGTTGAAAACTCTGAAAAAACGGTAAAATATGTTTTTTGGTCGTTAGCAGGTTTACACTCTTAGGCGACGCTATGTTATATTTTATTTTAATTTATTTTACTTTTCTTTATATTATTTTATTGTATTTTGTTTTATATTTATACCTTTCATGAACGTGAAATGGTATTATAACTTTGGTCCGATGTTTGTAAGTATGAGAAGAAGAAATAGACCCTTCAATAAGTATACCGAAATGATCAGGATGACGAGATGAGTTGATTTAGCCATGTCCGTCTGCCCGTCTGTCTGTCTGTTTGAACGCAAACTAGTCCCTCAGTTTTTGAGATATTTGGCTGAAATTTTGTATGCGGCCACCATTTTCCAATATAGGAATCATTTGCCGGAACCAGCAAGATCGGACCGATATTACATATAGCTCCCATACAATCGATTGTTCCGATAAACGGATTTTGGGCTATAACTCCTGTAATTAAAGAGGTAGGAACGTGAAATTTTGTTAGTATTGCTATTTTTATATGTGAAATATCGATGTTGAAAATAATCGAGATGGGATAAATATTTCACATAGCCCCCATAAAATCGATTGTTCCTATAAACGGATTTTGGTAGATAACTCCTGTAATTATATAGGTAGAAACGTCAAATTTCGTAACTATTGCTATTTTAGAATGTGGAATATCGATGTTAAAAAATCAATGAGATTGGACCAATATAACACATCGCCCCCATATAATCGATAGTTCCGATAATTCCGATAATTTCGATATGAGCTTAAGTTAAATTCACACAGGCTGTACTGGGATCAAACAGTGAAAATCGTGACGCTTATTCATGAAAGGTATTTAGCCTTCGGCACAGCCGAAGACAGCTTTCCTTACTTGTTTTTAGTTCATTTTAATTTATTTTATTTTCAAATTATAAATTAATTTTATTTTATTTATTTTTACTTTATTTTAATTAATTATTAAAATGTTTTTATTAGGTCGCTTTCGTCGTTCTTGTGCCCGGATTTTTGCATTCGATTTTGAACCAACTTCCTGTTGTGCTAGGGTCTTGAAATTTTCACCAGAGTTCAGGTCGCGATGACAATGCAATATTATGGAAAAAAATTCCGATAGGTGGCGCGTGGGTCGCTATATTTTCAAAAATCGCATTTATGGTCCGATTTGGCTGAAATTCGGAACATGTATTACTACTATGAAAAGAAATATTTTCCTAAAAAAAAATTCCGTTAGGTGGAGCTGAGATCGGGGTAATAAAAACTGAAAATCCTAATTATGGACCGATTTAGCTGATATTTAGCGTGTGTATTACTCAATCAATTTCCAAATGTTCAAAAAAAAATTGCACTCGCTAGGTGGCGCGTGAGTCGCTCTATTTACGAAATGCGAAGGTCTGTTTTCGGTGTCGATTAATTTGTTTTTCAACGAACCTCCCGTTGGAGTAGAATCTTGAAATTTTCATCGTTGTTTAGTTTTCTGGCCCCACGCAGTATAACAAAAAAATAATTCCGATAGGTGGCGCACGGGTAGAGATATTTGAAAAGTTTCATTTCCAGAGATTTTGCTTTGGATTTTGAACTAACTTCCCATTGAGCTGGGGTTTTGAAATTTTCACCATCGTTCAGGTTTCGCTGACAATGCATTATACAAAAAAAAAAATCCAAAATATTGCTTTAATTGCAAAAGTCCCATTTATCGGCCTATCTTCCTTATTGCTATCTGAATATTTCGTACACATGCTATAATGCGTTTTCAGCGCCATAAACAGCATCGAAATTTCGAATATTTCATCTGCATACATTTAGGCGCAGTCACTGTTGCACAAAGGAAAGATAATGTGCTTATAATGCTTAAAAAAGAATAATTTTATTCATGTAACCATAGACACACCGCGTAAAGCGTGTAAACGTAGAAAATTGCCGAATGCGTAAATGAACTGTCAAAATTTTATGGAACGAAGCAAGGCGAATTCATACAGGTGTGCTCGAGCGAATTCAGATCTACACGCACGCACACACTCCTTGTGGCTGTAAATGTCAGACAAAGCAACAACATAAGCAATTTGACAGCTACGATTTGATTTTCAGGGAAGAAGAAGAAACCATATGGTGGGAGGATGCCACCTGTAATGAATTCGCCTTGGAACGAAGTTTACACAAATTCGGTAAACTTCCGCGAGGAGTTTAGTGTGTAAACACCTCGAAAAATTACCCAATTCGATTACGCTGTTCGACATGCAGTTTTTCAAAGCAGTCAATGCACACTAGACAAAAATAGAAGAATATGTTAAAAAATGGGTCAAAAATTAAATTAATAAGAATTTCAAAATAAAAAGTATTCACATAAATTTATCTATATCGTTCATCTAACTGAGCTGTTAAATGTATATATTTACGCTTTTGTTAAGTTATATGGTTACATGAGTACCACTAATATGACACAGAATATCCAATTACAATCTTAGAAATTTTCACAGACTCACAACTAAAAAGTATAAAATAAAAAATAGAATAAAAAATATTTTTAATTTAAAATGTTTTTAAAATGAACTAAAAACTGGAAAATAATTTCCCCTCTGCCTACATAGATTCTTCACCACGTAAAGCTTATCTGGAACATTTGTGAGTGGGAATTCTTATAGGTATTAAATAGTTTTTGGAGTTTGAAATGTATAAAAATATTTGGCGCTTTTTTTTTTTTGTATAATGCATTGTCAGCGAAACCTGAACGATGGTGAAAATTTCAAAACCCCAGCTCAATGGGAAGTTAGTTCAAAATCCAAAGCAAAATCTCTGGAAATGAAACTTTTCAAATATCTCTACCCGTGCGCCACCTATCGGAATTATTTTTTTGTTATACTGCGTGGGGCCAGAAAACTAAACGACGATGAAAATTTCAAGATTCTACTCCAACGGGAAGTTCGTTGAAAAACAAATTAATCGACATCGAAAACACACCTTCGCATTTCGTAAATAGAGCGACTCACGCGCCACCTAGCGGGTGCAATTTTTTTTTGAACATTTGGAAATTGATTAAGTAATCATCATCATTTATTGGCGCTTAACCGCCTAAGCGATTTTGGCCGTTTCGTATCAAAGCACGCCAGTCATTCCTTTTTAGCGATAACCGACGCCAATTGGAAACCCCAAGGGAGTTCAAGTCATCCTCCACCTGTTGTTTCCATCTCAGTCGAGGCCTCCCCCTTCCTCTGCTGCCGAATTCAGGCGACGATAGCAAAACCTTCTGTGCTGGAGCTTCTTTGTCCATTCGCATAACATGGCCCAGCCAGCGGAGTCTTTGGGCTTTAATTCGCTGGACTATGGTCAGATCTGCGTAGAGCTCGTACAGCTCATCGTTAAATTTCCTTCTATACTCGCCGTTGGCATCACGGGAAGGACCATAAATCTTCCGGAGAACTTTTCTCTCAAATACTCCAAGGGCCATGTTGGCGCGGCCTAGCAGCAAATGATATTTAAAGTTTTATAATTTCCTAATATGTATGTATTGTACTAAATTATTGTAAACCCTTTATAAGTGGCAACGCCTTTCCAATATTGCACAAATATGACAGTCATAATGTTCGAAAGAAAATAGCGGGCATTCGTGGCTGGCATATTGGAGCAAGAAGGTTGCAATCACACAAATGTGTAAGTAAAAAAAATTCATCTTGGTAGCAATTCATTTACCTTTCATTTTAAATGTGCTTTCGAACAGGAAATAAAACACAATTTCATCTCCATTATTGTATTACATAAACCTAAATCTGAGTTTCAATTTCGAGAGGTTTGTGTGAGTCCAGCCACGGATCAACATCTTTTATTTCACATTTTTGGTGAAGTGCATTTTTTGGAAAGGCACATACATACATACATATACGTTTGCCGGCAAGAAGCATTTGGTTAGCAGAATAGCATCACAAGGCACGGTAATAAAAGCAAAGACTGGCGGCAAATATAAAGCGAAGCAGATAATTGAATGCATTAAGTGGCATAACTGCAGTACGTAGGTCATCTTTGGTACGTAGTCTGCAAAAAACACAACAACAACAAATCTGTGCAAGGCAATTGCGGCAACGGAATCATTCCAGATGTTTCGGCAAGAAGGTACATATTAGCTGGTTGACTAGCGGAATTTAAAGTCAGGTGAGTGCTTTGGGGAAAATGTATGGGGTTGGTTTGTTAGTGTGTTAACTGGTGTGCACGAATAACGGAAACTACTGATCATAAGCACCCAAGTACAATAGCGGCTTTAATATACATACATATGTACATGAGCACTGATGAACATTAGAGTGCGCCGAAAACATACGAATGGTGGTGAAAACTAATGAAATATGCTGTGCCAAACTTACGCCTTTTCTCTATTGATTGAATCAAGTTCGCAATAATATGCAGGAAAAGTAGCCGCTGCTACAAATTGAATGCGCATAGTCGAATAAAATTTATTGCGAATGATTAACGTGCATCTAAAAGTATATGCCTTAAGAGTAAACGTTAAACGTATTATCATATTTTGATATTGAAATAGAGAATTTTAGATTATTTGTACGCCGCGTGGCAGTCAATCTGCACCTCAACTAACTTATTATATTTATGTTGTTCAAGCGGTTCTAAGTGGCAGTTAGCCAATCATATTTCGTGACTACGGATCTACGTTCCTACTCATTTTGATTTACTTTTCCCTGCGTCTCTTAATAACACAAAGTCCAAAGCCGGTTGGTGGATGAATTATTTTGGGCGGATGCAAACGTCGATCTGCGCCTCAACGAATTTAATTTTTTACATATTGTCCCTACGGTTCCAAACACCAGTGGTTTTGCGCTGAAAACCATCGACCCAATAGCTAGTCGTTGGCCTGCCCATCATTAGGGCTGCTCGAATGCAAACAGGTTTGCGAATTATTAGTGTGGATGCAAAACATTGAAACGGTGTATAAGCTACATTGACCCTGCGTGTCCTAAGCGAAATATTAGTCGTCTGCTTCTTACAAATCTGCGTACCGGTCATAGCAAATTTCTGGTATTGGGTATCGAATAGGGTTTAGGCCTCAGCAAACAAATTTGGTTAAGAAGTGACAGTTGAAGCCGTACATAATGCCAAATTTAAGATCTGGAGGTAGGACCAGTGCAACTGAGGAGTGGTTGGACGACTTAAACACGACGATTCAGCAACAACCAGCAGGAACGGGCGAAGCTCAACCACTGACGATGGAGGCGAGACTTGATATGATGCAGCAGCAGATGCAGAACCTACAGGCGGAACTACGGCAGAGTCAGCAACAGCATGAATTGCTAGCAGCGGCTTCTAGACCACCAAACAACATGAATGTCGAAAGCGTCAACGGGTCATTGGCAGGGGTGTTAAGTGATCTAAATCGAACATTGGCAGATAGCAGAGCAACGCATGGGCGCAAGTTATACGATTTGCCTGAATTCGATGGGCGGCATGAAGACTGGCCCATGTTTAGGGAAGCGTTTACGATGACCACCGAAGAGTACCATTATAATGATAGGCAAAATATGATGCGCCTACAAAAGGCCATTAAAGGTCGGGCAAGGGAGGTAGTTGAGTGCTTGCTAATTCATAGCAGCAACGTGTCCCGCGTTATTAGTACCCTTGCAGATAGGTTCGGTAGGCCAGAGCAACTAGTGAAAAGCCAAATTGCAAAGATACATGGTGTAGCTCCTATCGCGGAAAATCGTATCGATCAAATTGTCCCGTTCGCTACGAAAGTACAAAATTTATCATCATTTCTACAGTCTGCTAACTGCGATCATCATCTATCGAACCCCACGCTTATGGATGAACTATTATCGAAATTGCCAGTGCAGAGGCGGATTGACTGGGCCAGGCATGCCTTGACGATAGTACCAAGGCCGAACATATGTCATTTCAGCGACTGGTTGCAGGAGCTTTCAAAGTTAGTGGCGACTGCTGTGGTAAATACCAATGCGGATTCCAGGCAAGGCGGGAGAGCCGATGGTCGTACGCGTTTTTTTCACACGCAGGATATAAACAGTGCCAATCGTGATCTGAGCGTATGTGTTCTTTGTAAAGGAAGACACAGTATAAATCGGTGCAAGAGGTTCGTCGACATGCAGGTGGGTCAGCGATGGCGTGTGGTCCGTCAAAATAAATTATGTTTCAATTGTTTGAAAGGTGATCATAGGACTATTACATTTTCGTCAGCAAGGAACTACAGACGGTCGGCGTCAAATGGAAACTACAACGCGGCAACAGGTCCTCACTAACACCATCGTTGACAAACCGGGTTTAAAATTGTTGTACAAAATTCTGCCGGTGCGGTTGTACGCCAACGGTCGAGTCATAAACACCTTTGCACTATTCGATGATGGTTCAGCAATCTCGATGATGAATAATGAATTGGCTAGTCGTCTAGGTCTCGAAGGGCGGAAGGAAAATTTAACGCTACAATGGTTTGGTGGTACCACAGTTACGGAGCAATCAAGCAGGGTTGATGTGGAAATATCCGGAGTTGGAAGATATAACAAAAGGTTTTCATTGCGGAACGTCAGAACGGTAGCCAATCTTCAACTGCCGGCGCAAACACTCCAGCGGTCAGAGCTGCATTACAGACATCGTCACTTGCCAATCAAGGAGTATGTTGGAGCGGTTCCAGAGCTATTAGTGGGGTTAGATAACGCGCATCTGAGTATTTCAAAGAAAACTGTCGACGATGGAGGGAATGGCTATTCGGTGACGCTCACGAAACTGGGATGGATCGTCTACGGAGGTGATGACCGAGCCATTGGAGATAGGCGACATTTTGTAAACTTCGCTAAGACAGATGACAGCGCTGAGCGGCTCGAACGTTTGGTGAGTGACTACATAATCAACGAAGAGCTAGGAGTTCGTGATGCTGTGGAGGTTGTCGAAGCTGCAGATATTGCAAAAGCAAAAGCTTTATTAGAAGAAACAACAGTAAGAAAGGGTTCACACTTTGAGACAGGTTTGCTCTGGAAGCATGCAGATGTAGCTCTACCAGATAGTCGAAAAATGGCAGAGAACCGGATGTTAGCCCTGGAAAAGAAATTTAAGCGTGATGGAAATTTTAAGTCTGCATACGTCAAAGTAATAGAGGAATACGAAGCCAAAGGTTATGCGAGGAAGCTGACAACGGAGGAGATCATGGCAGGAGGTGAGCGTAGCTGGTACCTACCACACTTTGGAGTTTGGAACGCGAACAAACCTGGAAAGATGCGACTTATATTCGATGCTGCGGCAAAGGTCAACGGTGTATCATTGAACTCTGCACTGTTAAGTGGGCCGGATCTAAACCAACCAATCGCAACTATTTTATTGAAATTTCGGGAGAGGCCAGTTGGAGTATGCGCCGATAAGGTGGAGATGTTCCACCAAGTCAAGATACGTCCGCAAGATCAAGCAGCACAACGCTTCATATGGAGAACAGACTCTAAACAGGCATTTGTGGTATACGGTATGAACGTGATGATGTTCGGGGTTACTTGCTCACCGAGCTCGGCCCAGTTCGTGAAAAACAAAAATGCAGAGGAGTTTAGCGAACAGTTTCCAGAGGCGGCGAATGCAATAATCAACAACCACTATGTCGACGACTTCGTACACTGTTTCTCTACCGTCGACGAGGCAATCCGAATAACGAAGCAGGTAGCTTGGATTCATAAACAAGGAGGGTTCGACTTGAAGCGGTTCGTATCCAACTCCGAACAGCTCACGAAGCAAATGAATAATGAAGAAAAGCGTTCGCCTTGTTTGAATCTTGAGAGAGATAATGTTGGTATTTTTCAGAAAGTCCTTGGGCTACATTGGGATACGCTTAACGATGATTTTAGATTTGTTCTCTCGTTTGCAAAGGTCGATCCAATCGTGCTGGCTGGGACGAGGAGACCCACAAAACGCGAACTACTGAGCGTCACAATGTCGGTGTTCGAACCGTTCGGAATGGCGGCGGAGTACACTATGGAGGCAAAGCTTTTGCTGCAGGCGACTTGGCGCGCTGGTATTGACTGGGACGAACCTATTCCTAATGAACTGCAAGAAGCATGGTTGAGATGGTTGACGGCGATCAAACGCTTGGAAGCAGTAAGCGTGCCGCGGTGTTACGGATTAGGGTTCCATCATGTACATGTATTTGCGGACGCAAGCGAGGTAGCTTATGCAGCTGTAGCGTACTGGAGGTTCCCCGAAGGTACAAAAACTGCGAATCCCATATTCATCTCAGGAAAGCCCAAATGTGCACCATTGAAGCTGACATCAATTCCCCGACTGGAGCTGCAGGCGGCAGTGTTGGCTACACGACTTCGGAAGAGCATCCTTCAATGCCATGGTAAAGTCCCTGAAAGAGTCGTGATGTGGAGCGACTCGAAAACTGTCCTAGCTTGGGTGAAGTCTGATTATCGGCGTTATAAACCATACGTGGCGCATCGTGTTAACGAAATTTTAGAGGCTAGTGACGTAAACGAGTGGCGATGGGTTCCAAGCGCATTAAATCCAGCGGATTGGGGAACGCGTCCGAAGGCGGATAGAAGAAGCTCGACATGGATTAGTGGGCACCCGTTCTTGTTGCAAGACGACAGCTTATGGCCGTCCAACGATGTTAACCCGAACACGCAAGATAAGTTCTGACAGTAAAAATCGATAATCACACGTTCACCAAATTTTCATCATTGATACGTTTAACAAGAGTCGTAGGTTAGATATTGAGGTTCCATAACAATTGCCGAAAAGATGCAAGTGAGAGGTGTTCTGGAGGGCTCAGTGCTTCGGAAATAAAGAGCGCAGAAACAGCTATAATCCGCTCGGTTCAAAGACAAAGCTTCCCGGACGAATACTGTGCACTGATAGCAGAGAAACAGGTGGAACGCAGCAGCCCTTTGAGGACCCTAACACCGATGTTAGATGAGGAAGGAGTGATACGAGTAGGTGGGCGAATAGACGCAGCAGTAGCCATTCCAACGTATTCACGTAGACCGATAGTCCTTCCTAAACGTCACCATGTTACCGAGCTTGTAGTGGAGTATTACCACAAAATCTGGAAGCATCAAAACGAAAATACAATAGTTGCAGAAATACGACGGCGATACTGGATCCCTCAGATCAGAACAGAGGTGCGACGCGCAATGAAAAGATGTCCAGTTTGTATAAAAGAAAAGGCTACGCCCAACCCTCCGCAGATGGGACAACTTCCACCGGATAGACTTACACCTCTCGTACGGCCATTCACTTACGAAGGTCTTGACTACATGGGTCCGTTTACAGTCGCGATTGGCAGAAGAAGTGAAAAGAGATGGATTGCGCTATTTACGTGCCTTACTGTGCGGGCGGTGCATCTGGAGCTCGCAAGAGACCTGCCAACGGATACTTGTCTTATGTGTATACGAAACTTCATGAACCGTAGGGGAACACCGATGCGCATCCGATCGGACAACGGCACAAACTTCATTGGAGCTGATAAAGAGTTGAGGCGGCAGAGAATCGACTTCGATAACGGCATTATATCTAATGCCCTGGCAAACAAGAACATCGAGTGGGTTTTCAATTGCCCGTTGAATCCTCACGCTGCGGGCTGTTGGGAAAGACTCGTCCGTAGTGTAAAACGTGCCATGGGGCATGCCCTCAACAACGAAAACCTCCAAGAGCACGGTTTGTACAGCCTCATGTGCGAAGCGGAGAACATAGTTAACGCACGACCATTGACGCACATACCGTTGAACGAACACACTGACGAACCGCTAACCCCTAATCATTTTCTCCTAGGTACTTCCAATTCCGAGCAAACGCCGCACCCGCAAGAAGAAAATATGATTCCGACCAGAAAAATGTGGTACAAGGTGCAACAAATGCAGCACAGGTTTTGGCGGAAGTGGATAGATGAGTATCTGCCAGACCTAACGAGGCGAACAAAATGGTACGGAGTGCAGAATCCTCTAGCCGTAGGTGATGTCGTGGCAACCGTATGTATTGTACTAAATTATTGTAAACCCTTTATAAGTGGCAACGCCTTTCCAATATTGCACAAATATGACAGTCATAATGTTCGAAAGAAAATAGCGGGCATTCGTGGCTGGCATATTGGAGCAAGAAGGTTGCAATCACACAAATGTGTAAGTAAAAAAAAATCATCTTGGTAGCAATTCATTTACCTTTCATTTTAAATGTGCTTTCGAACAGGAAATAAAACACAATTTCATCTCCATTATTGTATTACATAAACCTAAATCTGAGTTTCAATTTCGAGAGGTTTGTGTGAGTCCAGCCACGGATCAACAGGCCATCTCATCTTCTCTTGACATTGTCCATGAATCTGAGCCATACATCAGGACAGGTATGATGAGAGACTTATAGAGCGTGATCTTTGTTCTTCGAGAGAGGACTTTACTTCTCAATTGCCTACTCAGTCCAAAGTAGCACTTGTTGGCAAGAGTGATTCTCCGCTGGATTTCTAGACTGATATTATTTTCGGTGTTGATACTGGTTCCCAAATAGACGAACTCTCTCACAGTTTCAAATTTGTAACTATCAACAGTGACATGGCTGCCAAGGCGCAGGTGCGCCGATTCTTTCTTTGATGACAGCAAATACTTCGTCTTGTCCTCGTTCACGGCAAGACCCACTTTTTTCGCTTCCTTATCCAGTCCAGAGAAGGCAGCGCTTACGGCGCGGTTGTTAAGGCCAATGATATCAATATCATCGGCATACGCCAGCAATTGCACGCTCTTGTAAAAGATTGTACCATTGCGGTTTAGCTCTGCTGCTCGAATTATCTTCTCCAGCATCAGATTGAAGAAATTTCACGAAAGGGAGTCGCCCTGTCTGAAGCCTCGTTTGGTTTCAAATGGCTCAGAGAGGTCCTTCCCGATTCTGACGGAGCTGTTGGTATTGCTCAACGTCATTTGACAAAGCCGTATAAGCTTTGCAGGGAAGTCAAATTCAGACATGGCGGCATACAGGCAACTCCTTTTTACGCTGTCAAAAGCGGCTTTAAAATCGACAAAGAGATGGTGAGTGTCGATTCTCTTATCATGGGTCTTCTCCAGGATTTGGCGTATCGTGAAAATCTGGTCGATGGTAGACTTACCAGGTCTAAAGCCACACTGATAAGGTCCAATCAGTTTGTCTACGATGGGCTTCAGCCTTTCACACAACACGCTAGAAAGAACCTTATATGCGATATTAAGAAGACTAATTCCGCGGTAGTTGGTGCGGTTAGCGGGATCGCCTTTCTTGTGGATTGGGCAAAGCACACTTAAATTCCAATCCGGAGGCATGCATTCGTCTGACCATATTCTGCATAAGAGCTGATGCATGCTTTTTACCAGCTCTTCGCCTCCGCGTTTGAACAGCTCGGCGGGTAGTCCGTCTTTTCCAGGCGCTTTGTTGTTTTTGAGCCGGGATATAGCTATCCTCACTTCATCATAGTCAGGTGGTGGGACGACTTTTCCATCGTCAGGGATTGGGGTATCGGGTTCGACGTCTCCCTCGCAATTTAGCAGTGAGGAGAAGTGCTCCCTCCATAATTTAAGTACACTTTGTACGTCGGTTACCAGGTCGCCATTATTGTCCTTACAGGAGCTTGCCCCGGTCTTAAAACCTTCCGTCATCCGCCGGATCTTTTCATAGAATTTTCGGGCATCATTCCTGTCAGCCAGCATCTCAAGCTCCTCACACTCACGCCTTTCGGCCTCACTTTTCTTTTTTCTGAAAAGGCGTCTCTCTTCCTTCTTTGCCTCACGATATTGTTGCCATACACTGCGGGTTGCGCCCGTTCGCAACGTCTCCTTGTAGGCAGCGTCCTTTTTTTTTCGAAGCAGTTTTGCATTCCTCATCGTACCAGTTGTTCTTGCGGGCTCGCTGGAACCCTATAGTAGCCTCAGCGGCGGTACGCAATGAGTGAGAGATATGCTTCCATTGCTCGGTTACATCGTTAGGTCGAGGATTGCCCTCTGCTAGCAGGTGTGAGAGTCGAGTTGTGAACTTATCAGCTGTCTGTGTCATGCGCACGACGTCAAACTTTCCTTCCGTTACTGTGCGCACTTTCTTCGTTGCACAGAGGCGTGTGCGTATCTTGGCTGCGACAAGATAATGGTCAGAGTCAATATTGGGACCACGCAGTGTACGCACGTCCAGAACGGTGGAGCTATGTCTGCCGTCAATCAAGACATGATCAATCTGGTTTCTAGTTCTTTGATCAGGGGACAGCCATGTGGCTTGGTGTATTCGCTTATGCTGGAACCTGGTACTACTGATGACCATATTGCGAGCAGCCGCGAAGTCAATCAACCTAGTGCCGTTGGGGGATGTTATATCGTGGAGACTGAATTTTCCAACTGTGGGACCAAAGACTCCTTCCTTGCCCACCTTGGCATTAAAGTCGCCGAGCACGATTTTGATATCATGCTGTGGGCAGCGATAATAAGTCTGTTCAAGTTTATCGTAGAAGGAGTCCTTCTCTGCGTCGTCCGTCTCCTCAGTCGGCGCAGATAAATGTTATGTTGAAAAACCTCGCCTTGATGCGGATCGCAGCGAGACGCTCGTTCACAGGAGTGAACGCTAATACTTGGCGGCGAAGTCTCTTTCCCACCACGAATCCTACACCACGCGCTTTGCCGCGTGTCTGGCCACTGTAGTATACGTCACAAGGACCGATGGTCGTCTTTCCTTACCCCGTCCATCGCATTTCCTGCAGGGCGGTGATGTCGGCCTTTGCGCCTACGAGGACATCAACCAGTCGGGCAGCGGTACCGTCCCTTGAAAGGGTCCGGACATAAGTAATACACACGCTAAATATCAGCTAAATCGGTCCATAATTAGGATTTTCAGTTTTTATTACCCCGATCTTAGCTCCACCTAACGGAATATTTTTTTAGGAAAATATTTCTTTTCATAGTAGTAATACATGTTCCGAATTTCAGCCAAATCGGACCATAAATGCGATTTTGGAAAATATAGCACCCACGCGCCACCTATCGGAATTTTTTTTTTTTTTTCATAATATTGCATTGTCATCGCGACCTGAACTGTGGTGAAAATTTCAAGACCCTAGCACAACAGGAAGTTGGTTCAAAATCGAATGCAAAAATCCGGGCACAAGAACGACGAAAGCGACCTAATAAAACATTTTAATAAAAAAGCGACACATTTTTACAATCGAGTCTGCAGGCGAATTCCAGAAATCTCCATCCATTTCCATCTCGTAAATGCTAAAATATGCTAAAATGCTTAAGCAAATGAACTCTCAGAATTTTAGGAGATGACGCTTATTTGCGATTCTGATCCACAAGCCGCCTAGCTATAATAATAGTGCGTTATCTGCACTCTAGATGGCGCGCAGGCATCACTGCAAGATGCCAATTTAGTTGTGATCCTTACAACTCAGAGGTGAGGTTAACGCGATTCTGTTATAAAAATGTGTGTATAAAAATGTCCTGTCTGATAGTGTGTTGGCCTATCCCAGCCGCGGCGTCCATGACTGCTGAAACTTCAGCTTGGAAGACACTGCAGTGATCAGGTAGTCTGAAGGAGAGCTCAAGGTTCAGATCCTTTGAATAAACCCCTCCCCCAACTCTGCCGTCTAACTTCGAGCCATCAGTATAAATGGAAGTGCCGCCATGAGTGACGGGACTCCGATCCGTGATCTCCCATTCTTCCCTGCTGGGAATGTTGATTTTTAAACCGCTATCTCCGACTGTTGTGGTCGCACAGCGATCTGTGCTCAGCGGAAGAAAGCTATAGGATCCCAAAATACAGGCGTGTCCAGTAGTGCCTGCGCCCCAGTCGGACGTTTCCCTTAGACGCAGAGCCGATGCTGCTGCTACTCGGTGCCCTTCCAGATCGAGTGGCAAAATGCCAAAAATGGCCAGGAGTGCTTCATTGGGCGTTGTTCTTAACGCACCACTTATACAGATCATGCAAGATCTGTGTACTTTACCTACCAGATTAAGGTTTGTTGCCTTGCTCAGCACAGGCCACCATACCACAACTCCATAGAGCATGATTGGTCGAATGATTGCAGTGTAGATCCATTTGCATATTTTGGGGCTGAGCCCCCATTTCTTTCCAATGGCTCTTTTGCACGTGTAGAGTGCAATACACGCTTTCTTCTGGCGCTGAAGAACATTCTCCTTCCAGGTTAGTTTCCTATCCAGAACTGTGCCCAAGAACTTGGCTTTGTCAGCCAAGTTCAGGTGCACGTTATTCAGTTTTGGTAGTATTCGCGGTGGTATCTTATAGCGGTTGGTGAAAAGGACCAGTTCTACTTTAGCCGGATTGATGCTCAGTCCGCAGCGCGAGCACCATGAGGAAACCTCTCTCAGTGCTACTTGAATCAAGTCGCACAGGGTTTGTGGGAATTTGCCCCTATATACTATAGCTAAGTCATCTGCATATGCTACTACCTTCCCGCCCCCCCATCCCTCCAGCTTGTGTCTCGCAGCATCGAGTTGACAGTGAGGTTCCATAGAAGCGGGGAGAGAACACCACCCTGAGGCGTTACCCTTGTGACATAGCGTGATAAGTCAACCGAGCCCAGTGATGAAACTATTCGTCTACCCCTTAGCAGTTGATCAATAAGTCCAATAAGAGACCTGCTTATGACCAGACTTGTTAAACCGTTGTTTATAGCATCAGGGCTTATGTTGTTGAAGGCTCCTTCAATATCTAAAAAGGCCAGAAGACAGTACTCCTTTTCATACAGCGATTTTTCAATAACAGAAACTAGGCTGTGAAGCGCAGTTTCTGTAGATTTCCCTTTGGTGTATGCATGCTGATAGCTACAGATCAGATTGCTATCACTAGTAGAGGTAGTCATTTATTATCCTCTCGAAGGTCTTGAGCACAAAGGATGAGAGACTGATCGGCCTATAGTCCCTGGGCTCGTAATGAGACGCCTTCGCCGCCTTAGGAATAAACACTACCGTGGCACTTCTTCAGGAGCACGGAATGTAGCTAAGAGCCAGGCAGGCTGTATAGAGAAATACCAGCCATTTGGCTGATGTCTCCAGCGTGTTTATGAGTTGTGCGGGAATAATCCCGTCTGGCCCGGCAACCTTGAACGGTTCGAAGCTTTTAACCGCCCACCTAATCTTTTCCTCCGTGATGGGTATGTATACAGCCAGGTTTGTTGTAGGTGCTACGGGTTCCTCATGCAAGTTCCCTGGGAAGTGCGTATTCAAGAGCAGCTCTAGGGTTTCCCTCTCCGTGCTGGTCCAGGATCCGTCAGGTTTGCGCAAATAGCTTGTGGCTGTTTGAGTTTTTGAGAGCACTCGTCTAAGTCTCGCTGTATCGTCGACATTTTCGACCCCAGTGCAGAAATTTCTCCACGATACTCTCTTCGCCTGCCTCAGAGCTTTTTTGTAGGCCCCGAGTTTAACTTTATATTCGAGCCATTGAGTCTCCGTGCCAAGGCTCTTGACCTTATGAAATTGTGTCCTACGTGATTTTCGGAGCGAGTCCAGGTCGTAGGACCACCAATGCGGCCTATGTTTACCGCGTGGTTTTGGCACTGGGCAAGCCTGCTCTAAGGCATTCGAGAGCGCCATGTATACGGAGAATGATATAATTTGCCCAGTAGCAGCCTTACAAATGTACCTCAGCCGAACAGAGAGTTTAAGAAGCCAATCGGACAATCTTTTTATAACAATTAATAAGCCGCATCGCCAGGCGTCGTCACAAACAATCAGCAGATGGATAAAACAAGTTATGCAAGAAAGTGGGCTGGATGTAAGCCAATTTACTGCGCATAGCACACGTCATGCAGCTACCTCAGCGGCCTTTAGGAATGGAGTCGACATTGAGACTATACGAAAAGCGGCTGGTTGGACATTTGTTCGTTTTTATCACAGACCTATTGAAAATGGAACAAAGTTTGCGAGTTCAATTTTTCATTGTCAAAATCAAATAACCAGTGAATTGAATTAAATAAAACACGTTAGACAAATCTCAAAAGTTTGTAAATAACTACCAGTTTGATATCGAGGACGAGACAGTGTTGTATAATTGTACGATCAACTACAGATGTCTTAATTCTATCCGGGATTTTTATCGTTAATCCAGCCGCATCAAAGTTAATGTTTTCAACTTTGATTTTTGATAATGTTTGAACCTTTTGTGCCGTTACTAACGCCAATAGGGTAGCCAGTTTCTTGGAGATTCGATCAAGGTCTAATCCACTGTTTGGTCCTAGATTTGTCAGAAAATCTAGTACTATACTTGGGTCCCATGTCTGGATATATCTACGACGCTGCGGTTTAAGCACTGAAACCCCCTTGCAGAATCTCTTAATTATCGGGTCCCTTCCAACATCACAATTTGACAAAAGTGATATAGCAGATCTGTAGGTATTGAGAGTGCCGTAATTTGCCTTGCCTGTCGCTAATGGTGATAAGAATTCCAGCACTGTAGATACCCTCGGTTCGAACGGCGACATATTATTTTTCATACAGAACTCATACCAGGCAATGATCGGTTTATTGTACTGCTTCAATGTGTTTTCGGACAATGATGCTAAGATGTATTTCAATGATTCTTTTGGAGCTTTAGATTTGTGCAGGTTTATCTGAATCACCACCAACATGAGAGTGCTCAGACTTCCCTGCCACCGCCGTATCGTCGAGTTCCACCTCGTCTGGAGGCTTATCTTTCAACGACGATTTCTTCAGACCACGGTTTGGCGTGGCAGAGATCCTACTAACTGTGGCAGTGTCAACTGTGGTGCGCTCAGGACTAGCTGCTATCACTGTGACGTTGAGGTCCTCCCCGTCCAGCAGGCTGTCTCCCATCTCCGAGCTGTTCACTGCTCCTTCGCCATTTGACGTGGCAGATACCATACTTTCCGAGTCGGACATCTCCGACTCCCCTTCCGGCACTGCGATGTCCGAGTCCTCCGGTGCAGCCGAAATAGCAGCGCGCTGTGCATCGCCGCGGTATACGTGGATCACGATCTGACCCATGCCGTAGTGCACTCGTCCATTGCACCGTTTAAGGGGCTCGAGTGCCTCCTTATTCAAGGTGAAGACCACTTGCCTATCAGGCCCTACCGCGTCCTCGACCAGATTTACACCCCAGTCCTGCGTCGGGAGAGACGGGTTCATGATCCTCAGCATCCTGAGAATTCTCTCAGGTTCAGCAGGGATAGCAGGAATCCACGCTCTTGCCCTTGGCCGAGCCGGGATGTCCTTCCAGTCGACAACCTCGATTCTTGCCCCTTGGTAGATCTCACCTAGTCTTGCAGCTGCTGCCTTGTACAGTGCAACAGTTTTTGCATCCTCGCAAGCGAATACCTTGTTTCGGCCCTGGTGCCATCCCGCATCAGAACCCATCGGAGTGGCACCCGGAGACTCATCCATAATGTCGAGAAGGGCATTACCAATAGCGTTCCGGACGTACCGCCACTGGTCCCTAGGGATGGCCCAGTTTTCATTACCTCGGTCAATGACGCCTATGAGGATCCTATCCTTAGTCACTTCAGCAAAGCTGAGTTTACCCATTACGGGGGCGTGTTGCTGCCGCTTCGGGTGAGGTTTTAAATCCACGTCCGATCTCTTGCGTTTGAAGGGATTTATATTAACCTTCTTTGGCGCGTAATCGCTTTGGAAGTTCGGTAAGATAGCTTCAGCCATCTCCACCGTCTTCCTAGCATTCGGCGATAGCGTCTCTTGTGAAATACCCTCGTATTTCTTCAGTATCCTCGCGGCCGCTCTTTTGTCCAAGTACTCAGAGCGACTGCGAGATGTCTTTTGGGGTAAATTTCGACCCGTAGTTGCCATCGCGGTCGCTCCCTTATTTGGATCTCTGGGGCCAGGTCGTGAGACCACTACTACAGACGTTAAAGACTTGGTTTCGGTACCGGCACTTACTAGGGCTCTAGCATCAGCCGTTGTTGGCTTCACCGTGTTTGTACCGGTACTTACTTTGGGGATTGCCCCCTTATTATCCAGAGCTGATCGACTCGTAGTTGCCATCGCTGTCGATCTCTCGGCTGATAAAGAAATGGAGTTTGTCCTCCGACGTTGCGTTCTCGCTTGCTCCAGCATTTTCCTCCTCTGCTGGGCAGTATACATGGTTGTATCATTAGTTTTAAGGTTTTTATTACTTTTTTTCATCTTGTTCGTACGACCCCTTTCCGGGCAAGGCCAGTTTAGGGTCAAAGGAAGAGCGTTCATCGCTTAAATATGCCTAAAAATGAAGCAAAGATGGAGATTTATAAAGATTTTCTTTCACAGGAGATGGAAATTATCTCCTAAAATCTCTAAATTCATTTTGCCAAATTTTAGCGACTTTTGCGATTCCAGAGATGGAAATTATCTCCTAAAATCTCTAAATTCATTTTGCCAAATTTCGCGACTTTTGCGATTCCAGTGAAAGAAAATCGCTATAAATCTCCATCTTTGCTTAATTTTTTGGCATATTTAAGCGATGAACGCAAAATGAATCAGATAACGAAGATCAGCTGTTTTTGACAGCTACTAAGCTAAATTTGCGATTCTGCGATTTTAGCCATCTCGTAAAATCTCCAATTTTCTCCGAAAGCTGGCAAATTTTGGCGACGAAAAAAAAAAAGTTGTTGCTAAAACGCAAAAAAAATAGGAAAAAGGGTAGAATTATGTTGTTTTAGGCCCTAAAATTACTCAAAAACAATAAATATGTGTAATTTATAAGAAAAATTGATATTTAATTATGTATTTGCCCATAATTTTGGAAATTGTATTTTTTATATCCTACTAAAACTGCAAAAAACACGTAGGAAAAAGTCGGGAGAGGAATCAAAAGTCAAGTTTCAGTCCTAGAAATCATAATCCGGAGTCACAATAGTAATATTATTTATCATTTAAAAGTTATAACTAAAAAACATTCTTTGTTTCCGTATAAGAATTTTATAGAGAAAAAATCAATAAATAATTAAATTAAGGTGTATATAATATGTTCTTAACCGACTTTATTAAACAAACACAAATCTTTTGACCGAAAATGCAATTTATTTTGTAATTAAAAAAGTAGAGTAACGCTGAAAAGTAAGGGATTAGTAGCTAGTAACTTCGGGCGTTTCGGTTTACTTCTGGCTTTTTCTGAGTTGTAAAGGATCACACCTAAATTGACATCTTGTAGTGATGCCTGCGTGCCATCTATAGTGCAGATAACGCACTATTATCATAGCTAGGCGGCTTGTGGATCAGAATCGCAAATAAGCGTCATCTCCTAAAATTCTGAGAGTTCATTTTGCTTAAGCATTTTAGCATATTTTAGCATTTACGAGATTGAGATGGATGGAGATTTCTAGAATTCGCCTGCTGGACTGTCTATTTATGAGTCTAAGAAATATTAAGTTAATAAAATAAAAAATAATTAGGTAATAAAATGGGTTTCATATGATTAAGAAAAAGTATTAACGAGACTCTTGTGATATAAATTAACCAAATTAAAAGCTTGATTAAAAGTACTCCGATAAAAAATTCAAAAATCAAAACTCAGTAGCAGTTCGTGGACAAGTGACGCAACAAAAAACATTGCGAGAAACGTTTCCTCCTAGCAGCGAAGAAAACCACTTAAAGCAGTTGAGAAGAGTAAAAAGCGCAATTTGGGTTTTCATTGCGACTTCGCTGCCCCCAGCGGAAATTTTGTTTGTCGTTTGATGCACACATACACTCAAATATCAGTCTTCTATGTCAAGCATTGCATAAATCCAGGATGTCACAGCATCGCTATACAACGGGTAGCTCGTCAAGAATATGCTTTAATTTTTCCAAAATAAAATTCTATCAATAACTCGCAGCATCGACACTGAACGCAGAAATGGAACTTACAACAACAAAGTAAAATTCCAAACAACTTCATAAACAAGAGCAGCAGAATCTTATTTTTTTAATGTTGTGCACGGGGCAGTGAAATAACAGTCAAAAGGAAACAGTGCCCGCGAGCGTTATTTCATTTTGAAAAATAACGCCCTCGGGCGATAGGGCCCACAGGAGCTTAAATTTATCAGCGTAATTCGTCTTACATAATGCCTCAAAAAGATATAGTCAATAGATCGAAGATTATATATATAAATTCAAGTCGCAGTGTTTAATAAACATTTATTTAAACACTACTGCACCGATTTTGTTGAAATTTTATCCACGTGTGGAGATATATGAAGGTTATATTTAAGCGGGCTACTCACCTGCCAAGAAATGTCAAACCATATAAAAAACGCTCAAGAAATGGTCAAGAACTGTTTTCACACGACAAATTTTCTTGAGCCAATACTCAGCTCATAAGAAAAAATACTAGGTACAATTTTCGATGGTTGGCAATGCCGGCTTACCTCAAAAAATAAATATGCTCGTATATATTTCTTGAGGAAAACTTGCAGATTCACGGCAAAGATGAGTATATACTGCGCTACACATGTTTTATACAATTTTATAATAATATTCTGCAATAAAATGGAAAAATTTCTTGACCAGGTATAAGAAATATATGCTTGTTTTTTTCTTGAGGCATTTCTTGGCAGGTGGGTAGCACGCTTTAAGCAAAAAAATGTTGATACCTGACACCCGATTTTGGAAATATCGTTACCAATATAAACCCGAAAAACCGTCAAATATTTTTTAGAGCGAAGTTGGTTATTCAATAACATTAACACTTTCCCTCCGATCATTTTGAAATTTTAGCAGCATTTTGATATATAAACGGAGAATAATTTGGAAAAAAATTGTCTATAAAAAAATAATAATAATAAAAATAAAAGTAAAACCAGGAAAATCTTTAAATATTTTTGCTAACTTAGGCACTTCTTTACCGATTATTCTAAAAGTTTAGTAGCATGTAGATATTTATGTAAAGCAAATTTAAGTAAACTTTTTTTGATACCCGAAACCCGGTTTTTGAGATATACTCAAAAATATGAAATCGGGTAAAAAATCTTTCTACCTGCAATATGGGTATCAAATGAAAAGTACTGGAGAGAGCTTTGACGTACTATGGTTATCATATCGATATTTCTACTTTTCCAGAAGTGTATTCCGATATTTGGACCCAGGTACTCACAGAAGATGTTTCACAGAAAACCCGAAACTTCTACCCATGTTTTTTTTTCTGTTTTAAATCACTGGTATCAAAAAATCTTTCTGTTGAGCTATCATTACCATAAAATGCTCAGAACACGAAACTACAAAAATACGTTTAGTTTTGTAAACCGTAAAACGCCGACTATGCACTCACTGCTAAAGTGACAAATCCGGAAGTCATTAATGTAAATTTTTTCCTATTAATGGCTCAATTACAGTTATGAGATATTCGGACGTATTTTATTTAGCTGACCTCTGTTCTCCATCTTTTCGTTAATATAACGAAGAGGAGAAATCTTTAACTTTAACAAGCGGCCCTTGCTTGCATAAAAGCCAATAACGACTAATCGCCCGGTTACCGGAGTTTAATTGACGTATTTTGTTCGGTTAGCTGTCAAACTAATCACAGATAAGTCGTTATCGGCCTTTACGCAAGCGGCCCTAAGGCTATTACAGAGAAATAATTATGTATGTATACTTGCATTTTTTTAGTTTTTTTTTAATTATTATAATAAATTTGTATTTCATTTCACTACCCTGCTAGACAGTTGCCTTTGAAAACGTGATATAAAATCGTGATGTATATATAAAACAGCTGATATTTACATCACGATTTTCTATCACGTTTTCAAAGGCAACATTACAAAGCTGAATGAAAGTCATAGCACTGTCTAGCAGGGTAACGTTTGAATAAAAGTTAGTTTGGAAGTAATTAGATATATTTTTCCAATTTTTTTTACGTTTTCTGACATTTGTTGAAAATTTACCATATTTGCCCCTTGTACAAATTTCAATAACTTTCGTTATGTTAATCTTTCAAAATGAGGCATTTGATTTTATACTACTGTAGTGTAGGAAAACAAATTACAAAAGAGTAACACGTAATAACAGTAACGCTGTACAAAAAAACATGCTACCGTAAAAAAGTTACGCACCAAAATAGCTCGACATTTCTGCCTCTACCATGAAAACTAAAGGGAGCACATCAATTTCAAAACCGCAGAAAGTTTTGCTGTATAATAGGCTATCATTACGTATAACCAAAATTTTAATACTCGATTGCCTCAAAAACGTATGAGTACAAATTCACAATTATTGAAAATGGCCAAAAATAGAGTATCGCTACTTTCATTGATGATAACATTTAATATTGGAGAAGCACATCAACCCCGCTTACATTTTTAGAATCTCCGTCTCAAAAACTACACCCTGGTAAAATTTCAAAGCGATACATTGATGCCTCAAAATTTTATAGAACAAATACCAAAAAGAAAATGAAGAGTATCACTCAGTGTTGCCGCTGAAAAATTTCAAAAAGGGTCCAAGAAAAGGGCCCCAGCAGAAAAAGAGGTCCTCTCTTTTTTTAGATAGGAACACATTTACATACATAAGCCTTTTCTATTTTTTTGATGTTGAATGACTGAGTTTTGTAATATTGCAAGTAACACATACAAAATATAAACATTCTTAAATGGTTGTAGTTAATTTAATAGTAATGATAATCGCATAATGTAAAAAGTTTTTTAAACTTAAAAACCTCCACTTTAAGGATATGTTTTTGCAAAAGGTTTCGAAAATGATAAGAAAACTCACTTTGAAAAGAATTCAATTTTTTCCCGTAAAAAAATTATGGGAAAGGGCGAAAACGCGACTGGGGACTGTCGAAATTGCCTAGGCGGTTAAAGGCTATTTAAAGTAAGTAAGGGGTAAGTTGCAGAGCTAACTTTTTGCGAGGCTTTGTTTTCTTTTAATGGCGGGCGTTATTTCTCTTTTGAAGAAGAACGCCCGCGAGCGTTATTTCTTTTTATTAAATCGCGCGATCTTTAATTCCAAATTTTCGCCTGCGGCGCTTTTTTTTAATAGACCCAGTATTTTTAACTCAGTTTTGGGTAAAGTTAGATTAATAAGGCTAAATATTTTAAATTTTTATTAAAATAAAAAATGAAAATTTGGGAGTTAACTTGAGCATAATCTTCATTATAAACTCCCAAAAATTAAGAAGATTTGAGCAGTTTTAAAAAATTTGCACTGGCAACACTCTGTACATAAATAGACAACAACACCAAGAAACACTAGGAAATTAAGGGTAGCTGACAGATAGGCGTCGCGCTGGTTTCTAAGATCCGACTTTCGACAACTAGATGTCGCTGAGGTAGGTGAGAATATAGTGCAGTAACAACCAAAGTAGTAATTCTCAATGCTGTTAATCTTCATTTTTGTGTGTATCAGGGTAAAATTTGGATCTGATTAAAGAAGATTTATTGGAGATAATCTCCGTGTGTGTATCCATAGCATTAGACACTGAGTACATTTCGGGTATTTAGTTGTAATAGGAGTAGTAGTAGTAGTCCTCAGTATCGATACTTTTAAGAATCGGGTACTGTCGATACTTTTCAGCATCGAGTACTGAGTACTTTTGGAATCGATACAGCCCAACACTAGTATACTGCATTTAAGCCGCCAAAACTACCGCCACGGTCAAGTCCTTCTGCGTAGGCGGCCTTCGGCCGCCCTTATAAAAAATAACCCATGCCAAGTCCGGGTATGTGCCAAAACTATCGCCACGGTGAAGTCCGTCTGCGTAGGCGGCCTTCGGGTGCGTGGTAGGCAGCCTTCGGTCGCTCTTCAAAAAAATAACCCTGGGCTAAGCAATCCCCTGTTTCGGGTGCACGGAGAGAGAAACAAGGCACAAACAAGAAAATCGAGGAATAATTTTGAACTTGGAAAATGTTTTCTTAGTTATGTCACTAAAATAAATTAGAAATGTTTACTTGAAATCAGGGACTTGTAACGCGTTTCGGTTTCGGTTTCTGTTACACAGCTTGTAACGAAACTGAAACAGAAACAAAACTCCAAAAACAAAACCTGTAACGAAACTAAATTAATTTTATTCCTTGTAACAGAAACCGAAACAGAAACAAAACTCCTTTGTAACAAAAGTCGTAACAAAACTCCGAAACGGTTCCAGCAAAAACAAAACCTGTAATGAAACTAAATTAATTTTGTTCCTTGTAACAGAAACATAATTATTAGTTTTGTTCCATGTAACAAACCCCGTAACGAAACTATATTAATTTTGTTCCTTGTAATAGAAACCGAAACAAAATTAATTTTGTTTTTCAGTAGCAAAACTATATTTGCAGTACATTAGGATGGACATATTATTTCCAGGTATATATTATATATGTATATGTCTGTTGCAACCGACTAAAGTAACTTCAGTCGACCTCTGCAACCTCGTGTGGCACATTTAACTTCTTGGCGTCACTGGACAGCTACATACTGGCGGGTAAGTACCACAATGGAACTTCGTTAGGAAAATCCGGGTCCTTGGCACAAACAAATGGAGTATCACACTTTAAGATCCGACAATAAATGCTGAAGATATGAAGAAAAATATAACTGCGCGACTATAGGGTTGTCTTTTTTATTTTTTTTTTTTTAAATGATTTATAAAAACACTTTTATATGCATATTATTTCATTAACAGTTATCAACAAATATTTAATTTCTAATAATAATTCATTCAAACTACTTTGTTGTAATTTTCATAAGACGTCGAAGCAGTAAAGGATGCTTTGGCGGGTGTAATATCGTTTTCTATGGATAATGGGATATTCGACAGATATATATGTACATACATATATCGTCGCTCGGCGCGCATTACCGCTTATTTGATATAACAATTTGCAAAAGAAAAAGCACTCAAACTGCAAAAACATCGCTTTTTTAAAAATACGCGGTATTGCATAGCTCTATGTCAAAGAAAATAGGTTCCATAAAAGGTTTTTTATTTATTTATTTGTGTTTTTGTGGATAAAAACGGCGGAATTTTACCGTCAATACATTAAGACCGATGAGTCCCACTCAGGGTAACGAAATCTGGTTTTTGGAGATTTTGGTATATACGCCTTTTTGTTTTTTTTTGCAATACGCGGGATTTCGCTCCGAACGACGATATATATTATATATATAAATATAATAGGTCCATCCTAATGTAGTGCAAATAGTATTAAAAGAATTTTTAGAGTTCTGGAACTAAGAAACAAAATTAATTTGGTTTCTGTTTCGGTTTCTGTTACAAGGAACAAAATTAATTTAGTTTCGTTACGGGGTTTGTTACAAGGAACAAAACTAATAACTTTGTTTCTGTTACAAGGAACAAAATTAATTTAGTTTCGTTACAGGTTTGTTTCTGCTGGAACCGTTTCGGAGTTTTGTTACGACTTTTGTTACAAAGGAGATTTGTTTCTGTTTCGGTTTCTGTTACAAGGAACAAAATTAATTTAGTTTCGTTACAGGTTTCGTTTCTGCTGGAACCGTTACAATCATTTTGTTTCAAATTTAGTTTCTATCCTTTAAAGTTTCTTGGAACAGAAACGCCAGAAACTCGAGTTTCGTTTCGGTACGAGTTTTGTTACAAGTCTCTGCTTGAAATAGACAAATTTTTTCTTGCAGCTTGATGGATGCAAAATTATTATTATTTTGAGGAAGTTGGCCTGGGAATCCCGGCTCGAATTTTACCTCAACCAAAGATTTTAAATTTTATTTAAATTCTTATTTTTATATTAATGAATTCTAATGGACCTTACCTTTGCCTTCTATGTGTTCAATTGGGGAGTGCGCTTGGGTTCTGAGGATTTACAGCTTGTGTTGAATTTGATTGGAAAAAACCAGAATTCATGATTGCAAGCATAAATCTAGTATTTCCATAAACTTTTAACGAAAAAGCATCGTTAAATTACAGGAGTTTGTAATGCAAAAAAATAAACGAAATTACCATAGCTAGTGTTGCTCAAACAATATGGACTGAAATAAAAAAAAATAATTTAAATAAATAAGAAAATAGGTTTGTTTATTGGGCTGCTCTAGCTTACGCCAGATTGAGATATTTCACAAAATTGTGTTTAACGAACACTTTTCTTGCTCTAGGTTGCTCTATCTTTTGTTTCATGAGTACGCTCAAAACAAAACTAGAGTAATCCAGATGACAAATTTCTGCTCTAGCTTTTTTTATGGAGTAAGTTAGAGCAGAGAAGCAATTGTCAGTCAGGAAAAAGTAAATTTTTGAAAACTTTAAAAAAATTAGCTTGCAAGAAAATCAATGTGTTTGTAAACGTGAATTTGCATTAATTTTGAATATTTAAATAAAAAAACCAAATAAAAAGAAACTATCGAGATTCAAGTGTTTCATGGCATTTCTGCTCTGAGTTGCTCTAAGTTGCTCTATTTCTATTTTGACAGCTGCCCTGCTCTGCTCTGCTCTAACCTGCTCTGAACTTTTTTTTGGTCAGTAAACAAATCTAATATTTCTTCAATAAAGTGAAACATTTTCTTATTTATTTAAGGTTTTTTTTGAACATTTTCTTCTTATAATTTTTGTTTTTGTTTTTGATAAGAAAATAACTTGCTTGTTTGAAGTAAACTTTTTTGACTGATTTCAGTGAAAATCAAATAAATTTTAAAATTTCTCAAAATATTGAGATTGACTACATATTTTTCTAGATTTTAGAAAAATATTTTTCTCCGTGTGCCTGGTATAAATTTATATTATTTTATTACTCGAGAACTTAAAATTTCCACACGACGTTATCTTCTTTTGTCAACACGGGCGCTATTTCCTTTTAAATAACATCTCTGCGCCTGCAAAAACAGATATCCGTTTTTTAGTGTTTGTCCTGTCCAGGAGAGCAAAAAAAAACTTTTTCGTGGCTATCCTTGGAAATATTTTACCAATTGTGTTTGGAAGATCTTGTGCTAATTGTGTTTCAATGATTTGTGACATCAGTTTCTTATTTTTTTTTTTTTTGACCGACTTGGCCGTTTTAAGGATTTGCCTTTTTCCAGCGTATATCTGTTTTTGCACATGCCTCTAAATCATTCTTTGTGCATTGAATCTTGTATTTTCCATACATGCAATCATTTTATGATGTTTTCGACAATAAAAAAGCAAAGAACGCTCATTAGTTGCATCTGCGATCAAATAAAATTTGAAGAAATTAGAGTATAACCGTTTTCAAAATATTTTTAATACTGAAAACAGATAGCTTTTTTCTATAACTTCTAAACTATAAGAGATATTAAAAAAAGGAAAAAAAAGTTGATTAAGAAAAAAATTATATGAGTTGATTTGATTTTGTGTTTTTCCGACAGGGTGGATACTAGATGTATATTGGAACGATTTTCCGTCATCCCTTGTCCATTTTGGTTTTGTAACAAAAACCATCCAATATACATCTAAAAAATTATATCTATTTTTGCTGGCGCAGCGACGATAAGTTTTTTCTTAAATATTTTAATTACCCATATACCGCAAACTGAAACTTGAAATTTTTAACATCCAAAAAATGGTTGAGATTTTTCAGTTTTTCTATTAAAAACAATTCAGCTAACACTTGTTAGATAATACAAATACATACAGCTGTGAGTAATCAAATAATGTTTAATTAGTCTGCTTACCAGAGCTGGGTAAAATCAATTCAATTACAATTGAGGTGTTGCGTGCAAAAAAGACACTAAGTGAGGAGTGCCCTTTTTGCGTAAAACGGCTAATTAGAAAGAAGGATCTATGTTTTATATCCCCTCCAAATATGGCTTTGATATCTTTTGAACTGGCTGAGTAACTTAGAAAAATGTTGAGCTATGTATGAGTATTTGTCTTTTTCTTCAATATAATTTTCGTGCTCATACACCCGTACAGTGTTTTTCTTATACACTCTGAAATAGTTTTAAATCATAGGTCGGCGCCCCATAGATCTTAAGATCAGTCAAGCAGGTTGCGTTTATCACACAGACACGTTGTGCTCATCACACAGACACGTTGTGCTCTTTGTTTATCAAATGATTTAGTCGTCGCTGAGCAAGTGGCGAAACCACATTGTATGTGGCTGTCGCTGGTTTGCTCAGTGAATGTTAAAAATATGCACATATATATGTACGTAAAATTTTATGTTTTATAAAATTAAAATAAAAAAATTAGTAAGAATAGGGGTAATGAGTATAGAAGAATTAAATTAAAATATAATAAAATAAAATATGTCAGTCTAACAAGTGAATGACGCGCAACTCAATTCGTTCGCACCAACACAGCGCAACATCAAGAGCTCTCATTTACACGTCTGCATTTACAAATCTGCCGACCTATGGTTTAGAAAAAAACAGAGCACGCGGTTCGTCGCTATCCTTTAGAACAAAGCTGCAATTTGACGCTGGCAAGCATAAGTACTAGATAACTTCATAGTAGATATCTCCGTTCAGCATTCAATAAATTGTGAGTTCGACTCTCGGTGAAAGCAATATAATAAAACTGTGTACATTTTTTTTTTTTGCCTGAGAGAATCTTCGACTGAATTCCTCTCTCTTTTAATTAGACCGAATATGGCATTAATTTAATACTTTTCAGCGTTGTTATATATAAACACCAAAATGGTATAAAAGTTAGACTTTTCTCTTTACTGTGTACAGTAAATGTACTAGGATATTAAAATTTTCCAAAAAAAAAATCAAATTTTATTTTAAAGCTAGACAACCCTATACCTTGACCGGAATTAGGAAGGCAACCCTATTCCAACAGATTCGATTTTACTATGATATACAATTCATTCTCTTTTTAGGCACCCCACGCACAAAGTATTTTAAACGTTGCGAACTATCATATAAAATGCATTTCATTCTCTTACTCGGTGAAGGTCGTCCCTTTGTCGGCTCTCCGACTATTTGGAGTTGCTTGTGTTTCTACAAGGTTAGGTTAGGTTCAAGTGGCTGCCGCTTAGGCCAGTTTTGAAAGGCCCGTTGTGATACCACCAACACAAGGAAAGTCAGTCCCGGGACCCGGCCATATGGAAAATCCCTGAGTTGTTGGGATTTTCCACAATGCAGAATCCCGGGACTGACACTCCTAAACCGACACAGTTACTCCTCCTCGAACCACTTAGATGACTTTATGAAGGCCATCAAGTCCTTTATGTCCAGTTCCGCGATCTGGCTTAGGCTATCCAGGAAGGGAACTCCCAAAAAGCGCGTTCTCGCGCCGCTTAAAGCCGGGCACTTGCAGATGAGGTGCTTCAACGTTTCCTCTTCCTCATCATCTTTGCAGCTTCTACAGCATCGTCGGTAGGGCACAACTAGCCTTTCTGCGTGCCTACTAATAAGGCAGTGCCCAGTTAGAACATCTATTAATATGGAAATTTCTCTCCTTCTTAGGGCGTGAATGCCTCTAGATCTTTTATGATCCCATTTTGGCCAGGTTTGTTTGGATGTCTGGCACACTGGGGATTGTTGCCACCTTTCGTTGGCTTGACTGTAAGAGAAATACTAGCCATTTGGCTGATGTCTCCAGCATGTTAATGAGTTGCGCGGGGATAATCCCGTCCCGTCCGGCAGCCTTAAACGGTTCAAAGCTCTTAACTGTCCGCCTTACCCTTTCCTCCGTGATGGGTATATTCACTGCCAGGCTTGTTGCAGGTGCTGTCGGTGCATTATGCAAGTTACCCGGAAAATGTGTGTTCAAGAGCAGCTCAAGGGTTTCCCCTTCCGTGCTGGTCCAGGATCCGTCAGGCTTATGCAAATAGCTAATGGCTGTTTGAGTTTTCGAGAGAACTTGTACGTAATTTATAGTTATAATTTATAGTTATTAGTAAGTTCTAGAGATATTTGACTTTCAAACAAATCTAAAACAAGAAAAATTGGTCGAATAATAATAAAGTTATAAAATAAATACAAAAAAGCTCTGAGGCAGGCGAAGAGAGTATCGTGGAGAAATTTCTGCACTGGGGTCGAAAATGTCGACGATACAGCGAGACTTAGACGAGTGCTCTCAAAAACTCAAACAGCCACAAGCTATTTGCGCAAACCTGACGGATCCTGGACCAGCACGGAGAGGGAAACCCTACAGCTGCTCTTGAATACGCACTTCCCAGGGAACTTGCATGAGGAACCCGTAGCACCTACAACAAACCTGGCTGTATACATACCCATCACGGAGGAAAAGGTTAGGTGGGCGGTTAAGAGCTTCGAACCGTTCAAGGCTGCCGGGCCAGACGGGATTATTCCCGCACAACTCATAAACACGCTGGAGACATCAGCCAAATGGCTGGTATTTCTCTATACAGCCTGCCTGGCTCTTAGCTACATTCCGTGCTCCTGGAGAAGTGCCACGGTAGTGTTTATTCCTAAGGCGGGGAAGGCGTCTCATTACGAGCCGAAGGACTACAGGCCGATCAGTCTCTCATCCTTTGTGCTCAAAACCTTCGAGAGGATAATAAATGACTACCTCTCCTCTACTATTGATAGCAACCTGATCTGTAGCTATCAGCATGCATACACCAAAGGGAAATCTACAGAAACTGCGCTTCACAGCCTAGTTTCTGTTATTGAAAAATCGCTGTATGAGAAGGAGTACTGTCTTGCGGCCTTTTTAGATATTGAAGGAGCCTTCAACAACATAAGCCCTGATGCTATAAACACCGCTTTAACAAGTCTGGGCATAAGCAGGTCTCTTATTGGACTTATTGATCAACTGCTAAGGGGTAGACGAATAGTTTCATCACTGGGCTCGGTTGACTTATCACGCTATGTCACAAGGGGAACGCCTCAGGGTGGTGTTCTCTCCCCGCTTCTATGGAACCTCACTGTCAACTCGATGCTGCGAGACACAAGCTGGGGGGGCGGGAAGGTAGTGGCATATGCAGACGACTTTGCTATAGTATATAGGGGCAAATTCCCACAGACCCTGTGCGACTTGATGCAAGCAGCACTGCGAGAGGTTTCCTCATGGTGCTCGCGCTGCGGACTGAGCATCAACCCGGGAAAAGTAGAACTGGTTCTTTTCACCAACCGCTATAAGATACCACCGCTAACACTACCAAAACTGAATGACGTGCACCTGAACCTGGCTGACAAAGCCAAGTTCTTAGGCACAGTTCTGGATAGGAAACTAACCTGGAAGGAGAATGTTCTTCAGCGCCAGAAGAAAGCGTGTATTGCACTCTACACATGCAAAAGAGCCATTGGAAAGAAATGGGGGCTCAGCCCCAAAATATGCAAATGGATCTACACCGCAATCATTCGACCAATCATGCTCCATGGAGTTGTGGTATGGTGGCCTGCGCTGAGCAAGGCAACAAACCTTAATCTGCTAGGTAAAGTACACAGATCTTGCATGATCTGTATAAGCGGTGCGTTAAGAACAACGCCCAATGAAGCACTCCAGGCCATTCTTGGCATTTTGCCACTCGATCTGGAAGGGCACCGGGTAGCAGCAGCATCGGCTCTACGTCTAAGGGAAACGTCCGGCTGGGGCGCAAGCACTACTGGACACGCCTGTATTTTGGGATCCTATAGCTTTCTTCCGCTGAGCACGGATCGTTGTGCGACCACAACAGTCGGAGATAGCTGTTTTAAAATCAACATTCCCAGCAGGGAAGAATGGGAGAGCACGGATCGGAGTCCCGCCACTCATGGCGGCACTTCCATTTATACTGATGGCTCGAAGTTAGACGGCAGAGTTGGAGGAGGGGTTTATTCAAAGGATCTGAACCTTGAGCTCTCCTTCAGACTACCTGATCACTGCAGTGTCTTCCAGGCTGAAGTTTCAGCAATCATGGACGCCGCGGCTTGGATAGGCCAACACACTATCGGACACGACATTTTTATATTCAGCGACAGCCAGGCGGCCATCAAATCCCTTGGCTCTTATTCGTTCAACTCTGAACTGACGCTCAGCTGTCGTCGATCTCTACAGGAGATGGCCCAACAGAATCGCGTGAACCTCACATGGGTCCCGGGGCATAGGTACATTGAGGGAAATTGTAGGGCAGACGAACTTGCGAGGCAGGGCACGACCAAGCAGGTTCTTTGGGATAAAGAGCGCTTAGGTATGCCGTTTGCCACTTGCAAGCTTATGCTGAAGGAGTACACACTCCGCCAAGCCAACGAAAGATGGCTGCAATCTCCAGGATGCCGGATATCCAAAGAAACCTGGCCGAAATGGGATCATAAAAGATCGAGACAAATTTATGCCCTAAGGAGAAGAGAAATCTCCATATTAATAGGCGTATTGACTGGGCACTGCCTCATTGGTAGGCACGCAGAAAGACTTGGTGTGCCCTACCGACGATGCTGTAGGAGTTGTAAGGATGATGAGGAGGAGGAAACGGTGGAGCACCTCATCTGCAACTGCCCGGCTTTAAGTGGCGCGAGAATGCGCTTTTTGGGAGTTCCCTTCCTGGTTAGCCTACGCCAGGTCACGGAGCTGGACATAAAGGACCTGATGGCCTTCATCAAGTCATATAAATGGTTCGAGGAGGAGTAACGGTGTCGGTATAGGAACGTCAGTCCCGGGATTCTGCTATGTGGAGAATTCCGTTAATACCGGGATTTTCCATATGGCAGGGTCCCGGAACTGACTTTCCTAGTGTTGGTGGTATCACAACGGGCCTTTTAATACTGGCCTAGGTGTGCCTCTACGGTAGCCACTTGAACCTAACCTAACCTATAAAATAAATCATGCCTTAAACACGGTGTCATTTCTTCAAGAATGTGTTTATAATGCAGTGCTGCTCAGGCCCTATATTCTTTAAGTATTTTTTTTTCCCTCTGAAATTTAGGCACAGATACAAACCAAGACTTCCGCAATAGTCGGATAACAGACTTTTCTGAAGAAATTTGAAATAATTTCGACTCTACTTAAATAATTCGTAATCATTTCGTTAAATAAAAGTGTAAAAAAATGTATGTATCAGATAAAAAAAAAAGTTATGAAATGAAAGCTATTTAGCCTGCCCACAGTGAAGACAGGGACTACAAACCACAGCTCCAAAAAAACAAAGCTTGACAACAACGGTAGTCAATCTTTGGCTACTTGATTACAATAAACGCTGCAGCAACGGTGGTGAATTTTCTTTAAAACGAACCAAAAAATTAGGTAAAAGTTCAGATTGTGCTAAAGAAATATACAATTTAACAATTGTAACTAATGTATGTATGTTATGAGTTTGTGGTCATTAATTTGAGAATCTTTGAAACTTTGGTGGACTTTTGACCGTTTGTGAATAATTTTTCTTAAATTATTCTATGTTTTTATTATTAGTGAACAAGATGGAAAAGTAACAACAATTACAAGCTACCATGATTACGTAATTTCGGCCTTGCTCAAGGGCACTTATCAAATGGCTTTGTGTTTAGAAATTTTTCATCACCTTTTGTTGGTCATCGAACCAAGAACCAAGGGGATTAGGAATTTCTAAGCCCGCAGTGTGTACCTCTTACACCAAGCTGCGTTGAGATTATTGCTAGCTTATATCCATCATGTTCACTTAGTATGTATTCATTTTATTTTTGTTTGTTTGTTTTTATACTACCTTATCGACAACTAGAGCGACATCAATCGACCGCCATTTATACTAGCAGTGTCAAACAAACAAAAATAAAATGAATACATACTAAGTGAACATGATGGATATAAGCTAGCAATAATCTCAACGCAGCTTGGTGTAAGAGGTACACACTGCGGGCTTAGAAATTCCTAATCCCCTTGGTTCTTGGTTCGATGACCAACAAAAGGTGATGAAAAATTTCTAAACACAAAGCCATTTGATAAGTGCCCTTGAGCAAGGCCGAAATTACGTAATCATGGTAGCTTGTAATTGTTGTTACTTTTCCATCTTGTTCACTAATAATAAAAACATAGAATAATTTAAGAAAAATTATTCACAAACGGTCAAAAGTCCACCAAAGTTTCAAAAATTGTAACTAATATTATTAGTTATTTGCTTTTCTTTTCGTTTTTATCGACAAGAAAAAAACGGCGCACCCTCTGTCGCCTGCGAAAAATAGAAATAGGTTTGATCTGGCGACAGCGGCATTTGTGATTGATGGTCGCTTTGCTGTGTAGCTGCCAAAAAATTCGTTCCCATAAGAACGTGTGTAAAAATATTATGACAGATGACGCTTTGTGGTCGCCGTCTTCAATGTGGGTCGCGCAATTGAATTTCATTGTACTCTGTAGCTGAGTGGATAGCACTTGAGTGCAAGTATGCAGGCGAGTCGGTTCGATACCTGCCAAAACCTTTTCAAATTTTAATTTTTTTTATTTTCAACTACCGATTTTGTTACGAAAAATTCGTAATGAAGTCGCGTCAATCCTCTCATACAAATTTTTTAGCAACTTTGAAAACACATTGGTTTCGATTTCGGAAAAATCTTTCAACGCAACGTAAAGACTTCGGAAAAAAGTCGAAATTAATTGTTTAGTGGGGCATTGCCATTTGCCCCCATATAAGTGTTTGAGTTTTATATGAAAGAGCAAATCAAAAACCCTTAGGTATGAAGCTCAGGCACTTCTGTATGAAAAATAAAATTACACTAATAAATTGACAATGGACATTTTTTTGGAAATATTAAAGCACTAAAGACCATTCCTGTTCAGAATTGATTTCTAATTTAAAAAGTACTCTTACCTTATAAAACAAAAAATTAAAAACAGATGGGTGCGTACCTTTTAAGGATTTGTATCTATGAAACCGTTTTCCAGGTCTTACAAAAAATACAGAAAGGTCTAAGTGGGCATACATTTGGTTAAAAATAATAAATACATTTGGTTAAAAATAATTATTCGAGACATATGTAGACCAAAATGAGTCAAAATTTTGTCTGAAAAGACTCAAAAAGATTATCAATAAAATTACCCTGGTCTCTGAATGTAAATTTCACTGGTAAATGATCCTTTAATTCAAACTTCTTGGCTTATAAATTTGTATGCATTTTGTCTTGCCGTTTACTGCCAATCTGCAAAAATGGCAAAGTACTCTAATCAATACTTTGTAGAGTATTCCAATACCGGAATATCCAATAGTAGTCCAATTTCATACAAAAAACGTGCTCCAGTTAAAATGGCGATGTCGATGTAAGTCAAATCTTCTTGTTAGGAACCCTAAGATCGTCTTATTAACACATACAATTACGCGGAAATATGTTTTCCCTTTGAAAACATTAATAAGTCGAATCTTCTTGTTAGGAACCCTAAGAAATCAGTACGTTTTTTGCAAGATTTCTCTTTGTAAAGATTAATAAGATTTTCTCTTCAAAAATAAAAAGAACTTCTTCTTGAAGAAAATCTATAGAGATATCATATGACTTTTGTTCTATTTTATTAGGCAGTGTTGGCTCTGTGTGTGACGCTTCAGCAACAGACTTTATTAACTTTTCATATTTGTTTGTCGAAAGCAATTTATATTTTGCCCTGTACCTCTGTTATTGATCGACCGATTTTGGAGATTGCGGACATTTTAGAAAAGTAAGAAAATACAGATCATATTACGGTATGGAAAAGCAGTAAATTTTCGTAGGGTTTAGAAATATGGAAATAGGCGGCCGCCGTGGTGTAGCGGTTAAGTGTTCGGCCTTCTACACCAAGTCGTGGCGGTTCGATGCCCGACAAATGTAACATCAAAAATTATTTAGAAAAAGAATTTTTCTAAACGGGGTCGCCCCTCGGCAGTAGTTTGGCAAACTCTCCGGGTGTATTTCTGCCATGAGAAGCTTCTCAGCAAAAAATTCATTTGCTTTGCAAGTGCCGTTCGGAGTCGGCAAAAAACTGTAGGTCCCGCCAACTTGTAGGAAAAACTCAAAAGCAACACACCACAAGTTGGAAAGAGAAGCTCGGCTAAAAATCTCGTTAGAGGTTATGATAACCTGTTGGTATATCACCGCCATTCGTTTTTTTTTTTTTTTTTAGAAATATGGAAGCCTGAAACACGAAATTGTAAAAATTCCTTCATTTTTTCGGATTTCAAGCCGTTTGCTTTGTATATATTCGTTTTTGAGCTATTCGCGTATTTTTAGGGGGTGAGATCAAGAATCCAAACACTTTTTTTCCTCTATAAAACGAAGGGCCACCCTAATGTACATATATGGCGCCTTAAGCATAATTTTAGTTTGCTCGAATTTTTTTCCTACGCTGATGACATTGTAAAAGTGATTATCCTAATCTAATCTTGGCTTGCGTCATCTATTGACGCTTAACTGTCTAGGCGATTTTGGCCGTTTCGTATCAAAGCAAGCCAGTCATTCCTTTTTAGCGATAACTGAGGCCAATTGGAAACCCCAAGGGAGTTCAAGTCATCCTCCTCTTGTTTCCATCGCAGTCGAGGCCTCCCCCTTCCTCTGCTGCCGAATTCGGGTGTCGATGGGAAAACCTTCTGTGCTGGAGCTTCTTTGTCCATTCGCATAACATGACCCAACCAGCGGAGCCTTTGGGCTTTAATCCACTGAACTATGGTCAGGTCTGCGTAAAGCTCGAACAGCTCATCGTTAAATTTCCTTCGATACTCCCGTTGGCATCACGGGAAGGACCATAAATCTTCCTGAGAACTTTTCTCTCAAATACTCCAAGGGCCATCTCAGCTTCTCTTGACACTGTCCATGATTCCGAGCCGTACATCAGGACTGGTACTTTGTTTGTCGAGGGAGGACTTTACTTCTCAATTGCCTACTTAGTCCAAAGTAACACGTGTTGGCAAGAGTGACTATCCACTGGACACTATTTTAAGTTTTAAACCTAGATCTAAAATCTGCACAAGTCGCAGGCGGGATGGCAGAAAGTAGTTGACCTTATCCTCGTTCACAGCGTTCGCAGGCTCTACGCAATCCGAAACTGAATTAAACGTACTCAGGAAGTTTGAGAAAATACGGGGAATTCGTAAAATCTTTAGACCTAGGCGATTATGCATTTGCTTATCACTATTATAAATATTGTTTCTGAGCGATTTTCTCTGTAACACTCAAGGAGTGGTCTTATCTACTTGTGGGACATTCCATCGTGACTCCTGGGACTCGAGAGTTTAGTCAACTTTGACTTAATAAACTGACATCGGGACTCCAATTGCTGTGAAATATATTTATTGACATGGATAAATATCCAATACAATAAATGCATTAAAAGAATTGACGAAATAACAACAAATAGCTTTAGACCTACTCAGTAAGTTGGTGTGACTCCTGGGACACCGAAAAATCCCTTTGTTGCACCTTTTTGAGCACGGAAACGAGTTTTACTGTTCAACTTTGAACTACAATTTGTACATGATCGAAAGTACATAACTACTACATAGTACCATATTCTTAAAAATTATATCAGTATTAGCTTTTAGGAACTTCTTACAAAGGCTAAAGAGTGTGACAACACTCTATAAGTCACTCGTCGTACCCGTCCTGATATATGGTGCAGAAGCATGGACACTGACAGCTTCTGACGAGGTGGCTTTGGGAGTATTCGAGAGAAAAATTCTTCGAAAGATTTATGGACTCCTAAAAGTTGGCGACGGCGAGTACCGAAGAAGATATCGTCGGCTGAATGGAAGATCGCCCTATTTCAAAAAAGTTTTGAAAAACGCCCTATTTCAGAATTTTTTTCAACAACGCCCTATTTCAGAATTTGTTTGAAGAACGCCCTATTTCAAATTTTTTTTCAAAAACGCCCTATTTCAGAATTTGTTTGAAGAACGCCCTATTTCAGAATTTGGTTCAAAAACGCCCTATTTCAGAATTCGTTTGAAGAACGCCCTATCTCAGAATTTTTTTCAAAAACGCCCTATTTCAGAAGCCCATTTAGAAAAGCTATAACTCAAAAGTATTTACTATTTTAAATGTCTTTGGATGAGTTTATTAATTTATTAAATCATTGAATTATAAAATTCATGATAAGCTTCAGGAATTACTAGTTTTGTACACATTTCCTGCAAATCCTTCTTTTTATCGGCATCCAACTCCAGCCGACTATATAGCTGAGTGAGAGGATATTGTTTTAATACTGATTTTTTTGTGGGAATTAATATAGGTATTGCTTCTTCACCATACTCGTATTTAATAAAGGCTTTATTTTCTGCGGGAAGCACTGCGATTTCCCTCAAATTCATGATTTTTATTGATTTCCAGTTTTCGTCGTTTGCCAAAGGGCGAAAATCAAAAATTTCATTTTGTTGAACTTCGTGGACAATATACTTTGGTTCTTTTTATTTTTTTATCATACCACAAGACATCTGACAATCTGATATAAATGATATTAAAATTAAAGTTTTCTAGACACAAAACCCAACTTATTAAGGCTGTTCAGGAAAAATTAGTGTCAAAGTACTTATATTTTTGAAGTTTATTGTCTAAATTTGCTACGAATGCTACGTTGCTATACCATTTGTAAAAAGATCCTGAACAGCCTCATTGTCTCCATCCGAGAACGTTGCTAAAAAATTAAAAAGTTCACATATCTTCACTTTGTAGCAGATTTAGGTCGATAAATCTAAAAACCGAAGTACATTATACTTCTATGCAAGTAAAAAGTAATTTCTAAAATGCATATTTACAATCCTTCATAGCCTTTTAAATTATAAAAACTTTATTCGAGTTAAAGGTTTTCTAAAAGCACATTTGAAATAGGGCGTTCTTTGAACGAATTCTGAGATAGGGCGTTTTTGAAACAAATTCTGAAATAGGGCGTTCTTCAAACAAATTCTGAAATAGGGCGTTTTTGAAAAAAAAATTGAAATAGGGCGTTTTTGAATCAAATTCTGAGATGGGGCGCTGTTGAAAAAAAATCTGAAATAGGGCGTTTTTGAAACAAATTCTGAAATAGGGCGTTCTTCAAAACTTTTTTGAAATAGGGCGATCTTCCATTCAGCCGACGATATAATGATGAGCTGTATGAGCTTTACGCAGACTTCGACATAGTTCAGCGAATTAAAACCCAGCGGCTTCGCTGGCTAGGTCACGTAGTGCGAATGAACGAAGACGCTCCGGCCCAGAAGGTATTCTTATCGGCACCCACCGGTGGAAGTAGAGGAAGAGGGAGGCCACCTCTCCGATGGCAGGACCAAGTGGAGGCAGATCTGAGAACACGCGGTGTCTCCAATTGGCGCCAGTTGGCTACACAAAGAGCCGACTGGCGAAACATGTTAGACGGCCAATATCGCCTAGGCGGTTAAAGGCTATTTTAAGTAAGTAAGTAAAGAGTGTGACTCCTGGGACATTTTTCTGTTTTTTCATGATACAATTTTTAAGTTTTTTCAGTTTTATCGATGCAGTTCCCTAAAAATTTAGCTATGCAACTAGTTACCCCTAACCCATGATAATAAAAAGATATTTATTGTAAAGTTCTGTCAGAGCAGTGGGAGTTTATGGCATTTTAAAAATTTGGTACTTTTCCTATTTTGGCTAGAATATAATTTTTACCAGTGTTCCAAACGTATGGATTGCCCATTCTAGCTGTGATACTTTATAAACATTGGAGCGTAATCATAGTCAAAACACAGTAGGTATCTAAAGTTGGAAGCAGTTTTTTAGATAGATGGACCGTTGAAAATTGTGTAAAAAATCCACAACTAACTTTTAGTACTTAATTTTGACTATGATTACGCCCCATTGAAATTAAGATCATGTAATAAAAATCAGCTTAACGAATTTAATTGGTTTTCAAATACAGGAGCGGTTACGCTTAAAAATTATTGAGCGACTTTTAAAGGAAGGTTCAAATGCTGAGGAACCCCTCAACATACCGCTTTCAGATTATTCCAGGTAAGAGATACATATACTTACCAAGCATACTATGTATGTAGAAATGTATTTTACTGTAGGTTGGACTACGCCAAATAAAACAAACGATTAAGTATATTGATATTATTTTTCAGAATGGAAAGAAACACTGCGCAAATTTAATTTTTAGGGCCCATCATTGCTAGTTTAGATTATGGAGTATCGATTTGAGATTTGCTCTAAAACTGCCAAACCATTGAAGTAACAAATTTAGCTTTATAAAGTTTTGTTCGAAATTATTTTCCCAAAAAAAAATCATTTGAATGAAAGTTATCTTCCGAGTAATCAGATTTAAACATTGTTATGGGTTTTTTAATTTCCAAGCTAATCAAAAACGTAAAAAACAAAGTAGAAAAAGATACATAAACACAATTTCTTAAAGTGAATTGAACAGACCATCATGAAATAAGACAGGTGACAGCAAGTGAACAGCTGTTTAATTTTTTTTTGCTTTTTCTGATTTTGATCGAATTTGTATAGTCAAATTATTGTCAAAAGCCACCATTTTGTTTACAAACATTCAAAGTGAATCGTGCAAAAATTTGTTTGGAAGATTTTGTGAAATTGGCAAACATCTAAGTGAAAAAAGAAAGTGGATGCATAGCAAAGCCTGCAACTTCAGCGCAGTGCCCACTTAAATTACGTTTGGGAGATTACGCAAGCCCGCAACCTCCACACTCAAATTACCAAGAAATGGTTAAGCAAATACGAGTTTCAACTTCTTTTGCGTTCAATGCATGCATATATTGAATATTACACATATTATTTAACGAAAAAGACCATAATTATATTCCAAAACACGCTGTATTCAATATTTTTTAGGCTGCAAACTTTTCAATGTATACATTTGTAAAGAAACCAATGCAGTTTGACAAACATTTGACAGCCTAAAATACTTTTAACAACAGCAAACACACGTGATTTTTGACGGATCAACCTGTATTTATAAACAGACTATTTATAAAAGACTTAATCGTCAGCTCACCTACATTAAAAAAATAACATCAATATTCATAATTAAGAAAAAAATTATTTATTCGGCTCAGTCTAATGTGAATCAATAACTTTTATGAGTTGTTATTGGTCTGTAAATTAATAACATTTGCAATTTTTAAAAATATTTACATAGCGATGAAGGGGGTGTGTCCAGCTCCGATAATGAATGTCGCGTTTCGAGTTTTTCTGATTTGGAGGGGCCTTGTTGCGCTTTATCCAGAGCGCCACCATCTACGCCAGAAGCAGAGGCCCAACACCGTCGGGTATGTACTACATCTGCAGTTAAGAATCACTGTATCTGCACCTTACCCTAAACCTTTAATTACATTCCTATTATTGCACAGCACAAATTAAATCTTATGCGTCGAGTTATGCATGAGCTCGACCGTATCTATTTTCAACCGTTATTTCAAAAGAAATTCCGGTGTTTCATGCGTTATAAGCGTTCCAAACCTAAGCGCACTAACGAGAAAAACTCAAAAAAGAAGGGTACAATTGGTAGTGATGATGTAATCAAGTCGCAGAAGCCTCGACTGCAAGGTGGTGAAGAATCATGTAATTTTAATATTAAGCAAGACAGTACGTGTGGGGAGATTTTCCAAGATGCCGTTGAGGGATCGTCAGGTGAAAATGTGACGGTGCAGCACCCAGGATCTATTCCAAGGTCTGAAGAACGTATTTTTTTATCCGCTGAAGGTGGTACGGATGATTCGAAAATAGATTGTAAGAAGGTATCGCGAAAATCTCATATCATTACAAAAAAGAGGCATAAGGAATCACCGATTAATAAGGGACAACCACAATCTCAGCACCTAACTGTTTCAAGAACGCTTCGTAAGTGGTTGGCGAAGAGAAAAATTTTTATTTTACGAAGCAAGCGAAAGGTAATTTGGTTTTAAGTGTAGGTAATGGTGACCTAGCCATAGCACCCGAATCATAAGTAATCATATTAACTGTGTACATACATATGTACACATATACCTAACCTTATCTATTTTAAATTGAAAAGGGCTTAGAAATTAGGGTGCATCGATAAAACTAATTTTAGATTATGGAAGCGTAACAGCCACCAAAAGTTGGGGTTTGCATTTGAAAAAACGCATATATTTAATAATTCTATATTGGCAGCAACGTATCTTCTCAATGTGTAAAAATTTCGAAATTAATTCGAGGGGAGCTAGTACCGTTTTTGTCAATGTATTATGTAAGTGTATATTCACAAACGAAAAAATTGTCAAAGCAAAAAAGTAGCGGATTTCATTGATAGGGGCCCAAATGTATTGAAACCAAATTAAAATTTTTTTTTTAAATAGGGGGATTCGGTAAGTCTTGCAAACGGTGCACGGATTGTACGGATTGTACGGATTGCACGGATTGCATGCATTGTAAAGTCACAACAACAAAATACACGCAAAAAATTATATGCAATCCTCAAACCTATGTATATTTTAGTGCAAGAATTGTAGGAAATAAAAAAGCAACCCTGTATTTCGCTCAATCTTCCCATTTTTCTCAGAAAAAGTAAAAGTAATTGTCAGCGCCAACTTTTTTCAGAAAAAAAATAAAAATTTGTTCAGTTTCAATTAAAATCATTTGACGTTTGTTAACGATGTTACAGCAAACTCAGTGAGGGGTGCTCTCGTAGTCTTGCATATTTTTGCATAGGATCAATACATTTCATGCAATCCGTGCACCTTGCAAGACTTAGCGAATCCCCCTAATATGTTGAGGCTTGTTGTCACAAGTATAATGGTAAGGTATCTATAGTTTTTCGTCTTAGAGCCCAATCAGTATACTTAACCTAACTTAACTTAAGCCAAAAGTTTCCAATATAGACATTTCCTGGCGTCGCGGACGTTACGTTGTTTTCGTAAGTTTACGTTTTAAATAACAATTTATACAGATTTCTCGTATTCCAGGTTAAGTTAAGAAAAGTATACGTAAAAACTGATTGGACCCTAACGGGGCCCTTAATTGTGTGTTTAGCTAATAGCTTTCAAGGAGCTATTTTTGAATATTGGAATATTCGCTACTATCTCCATAATGGCATAACCGATTTTGAACCAGAGCTGTTAATTTTTATTAGTAATTAGTAATTGATTGATTAGAAGGTTTTTTTTAATTAGTAATGATTATTTTAATTGCTTTCAAGAAAAAGCAATTACTAATTGATTACGATTAGAAAAAATCAGAAAAAAATCAAAAAAAATCAAAAAAAAAATTTAAAAATCAAGAAAAAATCAAAAAAACCAAAAATAATTAAAAGTAATCAAAAACGGCTTTTTTTTTTGATTATTTTTGATTTTTTTGATTTTTTCTTGATTTTTTTTATTTTTTTTTATTTTTTTAATTTTTTTATTTTTAATTTTTTTTTTTTTTTTTTTTTATTTTTATTTTTTTTTTTTTTTTTTTTTTTTTTGATTATATTAAAGTTTTGTTGTTAAAAGTGTAAACATCTGTGTATCTTTGTATGCAAATATATACACCTACTTACACTTTGGGGCTCATGGATTTCTCGAATGAACCTTGATCCCTAAGTATATGTACATATGAGAAAAAATGCCAGGTTTAATAGTTATATTGGTTGGAGAGATGATAACACTAGTTTACAAATAAGTAATTTGAAAAAATACCACGATATTCATGTATATGGGTGAATTGGCACTGATATGCCAAGCACAAAACATATTTTTTAAATTTTTTGTATGGGTAGGTTTTCGCGATATCGGTAATTTTGTGTTTTTTTCAGGTATCACTTTATTCAAAATTTCTTTTTGCCAATGTTGCAAAAGCGATGGAGCTAAGCGATACCTCGTTCGAAAGGAAATTAAAATACGCTTCTAACGAATTATAAAATGTAAGGGTGGGTCAAACCATCGCTGAGCAATAGATGGCCAAAGTCGACATTTTGTCGAATTTTTACGATTTTTGAAAAAAAAATTGATTTAAAAATGTTTTTTTCATGCGAAGTTGTGAAAATCAGAACTGTTTATTTTTTCGAAAATTAGTGTGTATAATTCAAACACTTTAAGCGTAATATTACCAAGATCTAGGAAAAACTGTAACTTTCAACATCTCTACTTTTAATAGAATTGTAAAAGGTCGATATCTGAGTATTGTAGATATTCAAAAAAATATTCATAGTATTAGTCATTACTAAGCCAATAAAGTCCAAATCAACCATTTTTAGAATTTTTGTCGGTCTGTCTGTAAACTAGTGTAATTTGTCCTTTTATATGTAAACGGCTTGTGTCGGACATTTCTCGTTTGATACCCTACGGGTACGGTCGGATAGTTCTATTTGAACACTTTTAAGGCTAGGCTCACACTGCAACCGACTTCGGCCGTCCGGCAACAATCACACATCCACACACATGTGTTTTAAATGAGCTCCTCGATTTCACCCGAATGTAAACAAACTTTGGCCGCGTTCGAATTTCTCTGATGAGACCGGATGAAAAAGTCGGTTGCAGTGTGAGCGTAGCCTAAGTATGCTACACAAATTAAAACATAGGCATACCAACTATGTCCAAAAGAGACTTGTAATGATCAATTGATAAAAAATTAAGCAGTTATTACCCATAGAGAGATGTCCGGGATTAATAAATTTCGTCCACAGTGGGCGACGTAGTCATTTATGGGCATTTGACATTTGATTTACTATCGTATACCAACAGGTTTTCATTACCTCTAACGAGATTTTTGCCGGGCTTCTCTTTCCAACTTGTGGTGTGTTGCTTTTTGAGTTTTTCTACAAGTTGGCGAGACCTACAGTTTTTTGCCGACTCCGAACGGCACTTGCTAAGCAAATGAATTTTTTGCTGAGAAGCTTCTCATGGCAAAAATACACTCGGAGAGTTTGCCAAACTACTGCCGCGGGCGGCCCCGTTTAGAAAAATTATTTTCCTAAATAATTTTTGATGTTACTTTTGCCGGACATCGAACTGCCACGACTTAGTTTAGAAGGCCGAATACTTAACCGCTACACCACGGCGACCGCCAGTATACTATTACCAAGTTGTAAATTACACCGTTACCTTTTTAAAAATAATAGACTGAATGTGCAAAAGCGCCAGTCTTCTGTTTAGGTTGTAGTTCGACCACTTGATGAGAACTAGTACGAAAGATCTCGAGATTTTTCCTCCAGGGATATTTATGTGCATGAATACATGCATTTATATAAAAGAACTTCTTGCTTCACCTATACATTTGTATGTTTGTGCAAGTGAATATTTATGTACATATGTACATATTTTTCTACAACAGTACTGGAAAAAAAAAAAATAAATAAAAAAATCAAAAGTAATCATTACTTTTGATTATTTTTGAATTTTTGATTTTTTTTTAATTTTTTTTAATTTTTTTTAATTTTTTTTAATTTTTTTGATTTTTTTTGATGATTTTTTTTAATCAATTGAAAAAATAATCATTAAAAAGTGAAAGTAATTGGTAATCAATCATTAGGTGGCTTCTCAAAAAATAATCAATGAAATGCTAATCATTACCGATTACTAATCAATTATTAACAGGTCTGTTTTGAACAGACAACGGACAACATTCTGTTATAATAAGCTAGGTTCACAGCGAGGTAAGCTCTGTGAGCCAGGCACTTTTCATAGTTCCTTTTTTTTTACTTTTATAATTTATAAAATAGTTGATGATTTTCTTGAGCTAAAGGCCAGTTGAAATAAAAAACCACAATTTGTATTTTTGTGTGTTTTATTTATGTTGATATTTCGACTTCATTCTGAAGTCATCATCAGAAGTATAATATTACAATATTTTAACATACACTGAGAGAAATGCATTGAATGTTGTGACAATATCACTATTGATAGCGACGAGTTTGATGCAATATTCATTCAGAATGAGGGAGTTATCAAATATTATTTGCTCCCAATAAAAAGTAAAATGACATGTCAACCATTTCCATATGATCTACTATTTTCTATATTTATGGATAGAATACTAATATATTTGAACGGCATGTCAATATCTATGGTCGTGATATGAATTTCTATTGTCGGTATATCCATATCCATATTTACTGCATAGTAATAATGGTAGAGACGGCGTATTAATATATATTGGCGAAATGTAAATTTTTCTGGGACGCATAATCATAATAGTTCAACAATTTTTACTATGGATTTTCTAACAATATTACAACTTGCTGGAGCATTTTTTTAATTAAATTTTTTGAATTTCTTATGATTAAACATTTTTCTAAAAATTTTATAATATGCCGTAGCCGAATGGTAGAATAGTGATTTATCAAAAGAGCATTGATGAAAAATCCATATTCATTGATGGGACAGGATTATCAATTTTTATTTAATGTGTAATTATTGATTTATGGATGTTCCGTCCATAGATTTCCCTCCGTGTATATACATACATACATATATATCACAATGCGACTTACACGTTTGGATATGGTCCATCGACTAATTTAAGCACGACAATATAATTATTAGAAAAGTAGCGAAGAGAGAAAAACCACAAAAAGTAAACAATTAAAAGTACCGCAAAAGTAAACAATTTAAGAAACCCGTGAATATAAACAAACATTCCCAGTCGGGAACTCTGCTAACCATTAATACATTTTAAGTTGACTACTTTGCACCCAATACTGTTTGAAAAGCTAACTACTTTGTATGGAGCAGACTGACTATTTTTACATGGCGATGGCCTAGGAGCTATTCAGTAGTGCTTATTTCTGCATGACTAGCAGCTAACTAAAAGTCAACTTGTTTAAGGCAGATTAATATTAACTATATTGAGCTAACTTTTAGGTCACTTCTTAAAGATTGTTTGTAATTGGCTATTTAAAGAGGACTTTAAGTCGATTATTTTAGGTTAGCTTATGGTAGCACCTATTTCGGCTGCATTTGACAGATTTTATTTCCACTTCAAATAAATCTTAAAAAGCATGTATACTTTTTTTAAATGCACTATACAATATTTATTTTTCTTTTAATAAGTACATTGTATAAAATAGTATATAATATTATTTTTCCTATTCACATTACATTCCAGCACAAATGCATGCAGCTCTCTAAAGGTGTTGGCCTTAGGGGCCATCAAATAAGATTTGTCAGCAAAGGTGTCCGTTGTATTTAGGCCAGGGCCCGGCAACATTGAAAGAGCGGTCACCGTACCAATCAACGGATGTTGTTGAGTCGTTGTTTGCACGAGAACGACGTTATTGGTCAGAATTATCACAGCGCTCTCACAAGCCCAGCAACAGTTGAATTGTTCGAGAGGCCAAGCAAAAAGCGTTATAACCTGTGTGAATTCCGTTCTCAGATTATCGGCCAATTGTCCCACTAGCTGCCGAGGCCTGATTTAGGCATTAGTTTACGCCTCGTTGCTCTATGGCACTGACAGCCACACCGATACCTTTTGTTCTTTATTTATCTTTAATTCGCCTTATAATAAATGTATACATGTGATTTTTAAAATACAAAACGTTGTGGATGTTTTGTTTTCATGAAAATTTTTGAAAATTAACGCAATTGAAAGTTCTCCAAGCTCACGAACAAAATAAAGCAAAGTATAAGCTGATTGCTTGCTACATTACTTCATGGTTATCTAAAAGTCAGCTCAGAAACATGGTTCAATTATACCAGGTTAGCTTTTCGTTGACAGATTCTGTCAGTTGCGGCCATCTTGCTCCCTGAAAAATTTTTTATTCACATTCTGGGCAGCCTTTTAGCAAAATCATTTAAAAAAAGTAGTTAGAAAATTAGTTTCAAATAGTAGTAGTTAGAAAAATAGTAGAGGTTGGCTTTTGGAAAATTGATGAATTTATCATTAATAACTGACTTTAAAGATTTTTCTTCTGTGATTAGAGTATGTTATTTTTATTCTTAATCATCAGCCAAGTGTGCATGAAATAGTTGGAGGTAAATTTATTGGAACTGGTTAAATTTGGTTAGTAAAATGGTAATACTATCCCTTTGGCACATTTTTCCGATAATATTTATGACCTGAAAACCTTTCAAGGAACTTTTAGTAAAAATTTAGGTTAAGACTGCTTTACTTGAGTCGATGTCCTATTCGATTTGACGTTCGATTGTATTCAACCATCAAATACAAGTTGTCGATCGGTCGAATTACTATTAACACGGTGGAGCGAAAAAAAAATCGACCAGGAAATCGACACTTATTTTGAGACTAGAATACTAGAAAACGCCTAGTCGGAGAAAATTTTAGGCTATGCAGCTTTTGAAGGGATTCCGAGTTCTTACTCTTAATATGAGGTAAAGTCTGTGAAATCTAAACTAGCGATGATAGACCTCTAGAATTTAATGTTAAGATCTGTAATTTTTACAGTAACATTTTTTCACCTTTCTGAAAAATAAAATCAATATAATTTTTGAAAAAAACAAACTTTTTTTGGCCCCGTCGAATGTGTTAGTTTACTTTGCAAATTTTTATTTGCATTACAATTTATATCCTCCTTTTTCGATTTTTCTACTACCATTTCCTTGACGAAAGAAAAAAAACATTCCTACTTTTTTATTCGCAAACGAAACCCGTACACATTTTCATATTGGGAGTGTCAATAATAAACGTCAAGGGAAGAGCAAACCTTCTTATAATTGAACCATGGCTCAGAAAAATGTATAAAAAGTAATACATTTTATTATTGAATGTTTTTCTTCTACATGACTTTGTAGTTAGGTAAAAGTCAGCCTAAAAAAATTAGTGAAAAGCAACAATTTTTTTTTCAACTGGTTGACTTCTGCATGACTTTATGATCAACTAAAAATCAATTGGTTGGTTTGTGCATGACCTTGTGGTTAACTAAAAGTCAGGTTCGAAAAATTGAAACACGGGCAGAAATGTGTATCCGTACTGTTTGATTTCTGCATGACTTTAGGGCTAGCTATAAACCAATCTGTATAAATTGGCTTCCAGTTAGTTTTTTGTAAGGCTAGCTACAAAAGTCCCGACTGGGTTTTTACAACAATAAAACACCTGTAACAAGACTTAGCTTTATGTGTATACAAGTTAGCACTAATCGCCAATTATTTAACAAGTTGCTTACTCATCAGTTACTGCGACCCAAAATCCAATACTCAGTATAATAACAATACAACAACAACCGCTTCAGTTAGCACAGTTAGCCAATTTGCTTACACATCATCATACAACAACAACCGCCTTACATTTCGTTGCACTAAAAATGAACAGAAGTCGTGCAGACGTATGTGAAGCCGTTGGTTGCAAAGCTAAGTTACATTTGCTTACCTACTCAAAATTATGAAACAATTCGTATTAAAATTTATTTCCGCTGTAATCAATTTAGTTAAACAAATGTACAACAACAACATTGCTAACGATATCTTTTCACCGGTAAAGTATGTTTATAAGTATGTAACTTAGAATAAGAAAATTGTATAAAAGAAGAAATATTGAATAAAGAGTTGAGTTCAGTTCTGTCATTCTCTGGGTTAATGTCGTGTTTGGCGCCCGAGACTCGGTAAAATAAGTGAAAGTTAATACTTATCCTTCAAAAGTTATACGTGCTAAAGGGAACACTAAAAAAATTCGTTCTCGAAGGACATTAAGTACAATTACTAAAAACACTAAAAAATTGCGAAAAGGACACTTTAAAGTTGTTACCGAAACAAATCAATTGAATTTATAAACTTTCAAATTGTTTAAAAAGTGAAAATTGTAAAAAAAACACTCCAAAACTATTTAAAAGGTGAAAATTATAAAAACACCTCGAAACTGTTTAAAAAGGCGAAAAAACACTTGAATAAACCCTTTATGTTTTTACAACAAGAAACGCCTTTTCAAAGCAATAAAAAGTGCTAAAATAACACTTATTTTACAAATCATCAAAGATATTAATCCAAATCATCGTAGACGTGTCGGAACCCGTACCGCAGTAGGATAATCATCCAAAAAGGATCCAACGGACCAACCAACACACGGAATGCAGAAATTGAGCTTCACTATGCTGATAATGTGAGATAATAATTTATTTAAAATCATTAAAAATTTCAGTAAATTTATACTTAAGTTGTAACTTTTATTTGAGGAAATTTTTTTTTTTTAAGTATAAACAGACCCTTATCGGAGAAAAGGTTATTATAAAGCGCAAGGCTATTTTGTCTAATAAACAGTGGAACTATTTTTTAAATTAGAAAAAATATTTACATAAAGTAACTTCAAAATGGAGCACATCGAAGATGCTATAACACAGCTAACTGGTGCGGTTAACGCACAAATGGAGCAAATGAGGGCCATGAGCACTAGAATAAACCAATTGGAAGCCAGATTTAGTCCTCCTAATGAAATGTTAAATTCTAATAATTCCGTTATCTTGACTGAGACAGACCTACGGGAAATAAATAGGTTGCCCGATAGTGTTAAAACCTTACCAACCTTCGAAGGCAATCCCGTGCAGTTTATTTCATGGGTTCATAATGTCGAATCGATATTAAGGGATTATGATGTAGTAAAATCAAAACCGATTTATCGAGGCATTCTTCGGCAAATCAGACAAAAAATACAAGGACCCGCAGATACAGCTCTTATTTCTTATAATATTTTTCATGAGGATAGGGGTAAAATTAAAAACTGTTTGCCACTGCACTACGCAGACAAACGCGATTTGAGAACTCTAGAACATGAACTAGGATCCCTATCGCAGAAAAATTTCAGCGTAGATCAATTCTACGCTAGAATCAATCACCAGTTATCACTTATAGTAAACAAAATAAAATGACAAGAATACTCCATGGAAACAAGCAATGCGCTTTTAGAAACCTACAGAAACAGAGCCCTTGATGTTTTTATTAGAGGGTTGAGTGGCGAATTGTCCAGGATGCTAGTCATCCAACGACCGAAGAACTTACCAGAGGCTTACTCGTTCTGCCTTGAAATACAAAACCTTAATTTAAGGAACTATTCTATTCATCCCAAAAACACAACCATGTCTATTCAAGCGCCTAGATACCAAGTAAATCAAAAACGGTCTCCTACACCAAGGGAATTAGGTCCCGCAAAAAAAAACCAAATTTACAACAGGAATTTAGAGACTCAAACTCCACCACCACCTAGGCCAACGCATCCTAAGCCTCCAGTTCCAATGGAGGTAGACCCTTCGATTCATTCGAAGAGAGTAAACTATATGAATCGCATAGAAAGCACGCCCGTGGTAAGGCAGTCAAACAATTCATCTAATATTCCTAGGAAAAGCCAAAAATTATTTAATGTTCAAACAGAAGATCAGGAGCCCGAATCATTGGAAGGAGGCGAAGAGGTAAATTTTATGACGGACGCCTATCTAGCCTACCCTATTTAGAACTTATTTTACAAAACGGTAATACCCTGAAATTCCTTATAGATACAGGGGCCAATAAAAACTTTGCTTGCGAAAAAATTGCCAAAAATTCACTGAAACTAAAAAACTCTTTCAAGGTTCAATCCGCTGCCGGCCAATTAGAAATAACTCATAAAATATCGGGACCATTCTTTAAAAGCATCGGCATAAAAAATAATTTTGATTTTTTTATTCTACCAAATTTAAAATCGTTTGATGGTATCATAGGCGATGATTCTCTCAAGCAATTAGGAGCAATTATAAATAGGAAGGACGATACACTAACCATCGGAGATGTGATATTGCCATTAAAACAGAAAATTTCAAAACAAGTTAATAATCTTGAAGAAACCTTTTATGAAAACGAACTTAGCGTAATTTTTAATAAATACGAGGACATTTTCGGACCAGTCTCCGACAGTGGAACAATAGACACAAACGTGTTAGCAGAAATAAGGACAACGACAGAGGAACCGATCTATACAAAGTCATATCCTTATCCAACCAATCTTCGCGGTGAAGTTGAAACACAGATAACGGAACTTTTAAATAACGATACCCGACTCTTATCCAATACCAGATATAAATAGCACCTTAGCTAGCTTGGGGGAGTGTAAGTATTTCACTACACTAGACCTCACATCCGGCTTTTACCAAATCAGGATGAAAGAAAAGGATATAAAAAAAACAGCATTTTCAACCGCAAACGGTAAATATGAATTTACTAGGTTGCCGTTTGGGCTGAAAAAAGCCCCATCTATATTTCAAAGGATGGTAAATGACGTCCTCAAACCTATAATAGGAAAATCCTGCTACGTGTACATAGACGACATTATAATAGTAGGTAGAACTAAAGAGGAACATCTTAAAAATATCGAAGATGTGTTCGCTCTTCTACATAAAGCGAACTTAAAAATAAATATGGAAAAATCTAAGTTTTTCAAAACCAGAGTAGAATTTCTGGGACATATTGTCACGGAGAATGGTATTTTACCTGACCCTGAAAAAATTTCAGCAATTAAAAAAATACCTGCACCCGTAAATCTTAAAGAACTAAAAAGTTTTTTAGGCTTAGCGTTATATTATAGACGGTTTATAAAAGACTTCGCAAAAATTGCCAAACCACTTACAAATTTGACTAGGGGTGAGAATGCGCAAACAAAGGCGAGTCAATCCAAAAAAATAAAAATTTCATTAACAGATGAAGGACTAAAATCTTTTAATGACCTGAAAATGTTGCTCATGTCTTCTGAAATTTCGGCATTTCCTGATTTCAATAAATCCTTTATTCTAACTACGGACGCTTCTAATACCGCAGTTGGAGCAGTCCTTTCTCAAGGGGAAATCGGTAAAGACAAACCCATAACTTATATATCTAGATCACTCAATAAAACTGAGGAAAATTACTCGACAATAGAAAAAGAAATGCTCGCTATACTATGGTCTCTTGACAAGCTAAGGACTTACTTATATGGAGCAAAAGAAGTAAAAATTCTTATTGATCACCAACCACTAACGTTTGCATTAAGCAACAGTAATAACAATGCCAAACTCAAGAGGTGGAAGGCTCGAGTAGAGGAGTACAATTATAAACTCATTTATAAGCCAGGAAAAACAAACGTTGTCGCTGACGCGTTATCACGGTTACCAATAGAGGTTAATACATTGACATCTTCCGATGAAATATCACAGCATAGTGCAGAAGAAGATAATTCACAGCTCATACCTCATTGCGACCAAAGCATATTCCAGGAAGGAAAAGACGAAATTATTCACGAAGAGCCTCATCCAAGATACCATAGGCATCGAATTAAAATCGAAGTCTACGATAAAACTATATTGGTTAAACACCTTAAAGATTTTCTCAACCCAAATATACTTAATGGAATAAAAATCCCTGAAAAGTATATCCCTTTATTACAACAGGTTTATCAGAAAAAATTTTCAAAATTTCGTATCAGAATTACACAAAAACTCGTTACCGATATTCCTGACGAAGAAGTTAAGTTCCAAATAATAGAACAGGAGCACAGAAGAGCTCACCGAAATGAAAGAGAAAATAAGGAGCAAATACTAGAAAAATATTTTCCTCAGATGAGTAAACTTATAAAAAAATACACAAAATCATGCAAAACTTGCGGATGCAACAAATACGATCGCCATCTTCAAATGCCTGAATTGCAGGCAACGCCCATACCATCATATCCAACGGAAATACTGCACATTGACATCATAGAAATGTCTGGCGAAAAATATATTACATGTGTTGATAAATTCTCTAAATTTTTAAAATTTTTTTAAATAAAAAATAGGTCTGTATTACATGTCAGGGATAAATTAATTAAACTCCTTCACTATTTTACTGTCCCCAGGATGTTAGTGATGGACAACGAAGGCAGTTTTATAAGCCCAATAACACTTAATTACCTGGAAAGTTTGGGCATTCAAATTTATTTAGCACCACCCCCAAAAGAGTGAAGTTAATGGCACAATTGAACGTGTGCATTCTACAATTATAGAAATAGTTAGATGTCTAAAATCTGATTGTTCACTAAAAGAAATAATCAATATTGCCGTTGATAGATATAATAACACAATACACTCTGTTACGAAGAAAAAACCCGCCGATATATTTTTCGGAAGAACCCAAAGAATAAATTATCAAAACCTCACGAATTTTAGGGACATAGTGAATGTCGACCTTCGTAACGAAATAGCCAGGAAGCAAAAAATATGCTAAAAACCCATAACAAGAAAAGGTCAAAGCCAAAAGAGTACGTACCAGGAGAAGTTGTCCTAAAGAAGGATAAACAAATCAAAAGTAAAACAAAACCCATATTTAAAAATGAAACCGTTGCGAAGGATAATAACGTAACAATAACTACAACTAGTAATAGGAAAATACATAAATCACACTTGAAAAACTAACGCACGTTACTCATTTTAGACTTTTACCATATTGGACGACCGCAACAGTAGAGACATACAAATACGATAGCCCAGTACTGACAATTAAACAAGGAATAGGAAAAATTACCAAAGGAACATACAAAATCATACATACTATAGACTTGGATGAGTACGACAAAATAGTTGACGATTAAGACCAATAATACGACACGAAATTAGTAAGACAAGTATTTTATTTCCACAACTAGAACATGAACTTACGGAAATAAACAATATACTGGATCAGTTACGGACGAAAAACGGTACCATACACAAACGGTCAATTAACTGGATTGGGTCTGCTTGGAAGTGGATAGCAGGAAATCCCGACGCTACTGACTGGGACGAAATCATGTCACAAACTCATACACTGACAGAAAACAATGAGAAACAGTATAAAATAAACGAATATCTTATAAAGACCGGTAATACAATTTTAAATGGACATAACAGATTTAATAAGTTAGGAATAATAAAAGGTGAAATTTCGAAAATCTTAATGGCAGCCCAGTTAGCAAAACAAGGAATTGTTCACTCACAACTCTTAAATAAAGGAGATATCGAAAATATTATATCACAGACTGGCACACTACCTTTTAAAAATGAAATACAGGCGCTTGAATATGCTAAACCGTCAATGGTTGTCAAAGACTCACTTCTTCTATACGTAATTTCACTTCCAAAAACAGAAGACACTCTCTTCAACAATATCGTTATTCGTTCAACAATAAAAAATAGTAAACGAATCTATCTAGAATTTTCCAATATTTTCACGTCACAAGAGGAAAAATATGGCATCATTGGAAACTGCCTGAAAATAGACGAAACTACAATCTGTAAAAGAGATCAACTCAAGAAATTAGAGAAAACTCACTGTATAACTCAAATCCTCGGGGGAGATAAAGCAATATGCGATTACCAATATGAATATAAGCCCATAGTCGAGTTAATCACGGAAGGAACACTTTTTATTGCAAATTGTTTTTCTTTCTCCAGGATTGATACACTTTCAAAATCAGGATAGTGTCTTGTTTTCCGAAAAATTATTTCTTAATTTTATATTGCTTTTATGGGCAGAAATCCTTGTCTTCAATTTAAGTTTTGATGTCCCCACGTATACTTTCTCGCATACGTGAGACCCGTCGCCGTTACATGGAATTTTATAAACCAAATCAGATTTCTCCAGTTTTGTTATTTTGTCCTTAGTGTTATTATAAACTTGTCTCAATGTATTATTATATGTGAACGCGATTTGGTATTTATCCCTGTCGTATAAGTTGGAACACCTGATCCTCTCGGATATTCCTGGAACGTAGGTCATGGATTTATTCATTTTGCCAGCTGGATCTAACTTGTTTTTCGTTTTTGTGTTATTCGCGACGTGGTTATGGATTAATTTATTCACTAATTCCTTGGGAAAGTTATTTTATTAATCAACAAGTCTATTAATTTGTCATCAAATATTTATAATTTATAAAAAATTAAATTTTAATTTGCGTTAGTGTTTTTTTTTTTTTGAAACGCTCATGATTTTTTGAATTATTTTTGTAAACAAAAATATATGCCTGCTCGCTCAAAATTAATATATCTGTACTGTGATGTTTCCGAACGGTACTAGCTTTTACTGCCAATATAGGAGTATTAAATATATGGAAAAACGATATTATATTTTGGCATTTCGCGAAAAAATAGCTATTCCAGTCCTGCAACTCCTTTGCAAAAAAAAAGCCCCTCACAATCGATTGTTCCGATAAACGCGTTTCGGGCTACAACTCTTTTGATATAAAAAAAATTACGCTGTTTTGTTTTTCATTCGTCATTTCAATATTTAAACGTTTCAGATGAACCAAAAAAAATTTTTTCGTTGAAACGAAAGAAATTTTAATTTTTTAACTTTTTTGTATGCCAACGAAACGAAATTTTTTACAATAATTTTTTTTTTTATATTAGGGGTATTCGTGTAATGTCTTATTTGCGTCGTATTTATGCTATACCTCTTAAATTCACGACATTGTATATCATGTGTCAAAATTTGTATGAAAAATGTCGTAAATTTAAGCATGAAATTTGGCTCGTAGACGACGTGCTAAATATACGAAGGCAACCTTGCGAATGAATCACAACTCGTTAACTAAATTGAAATTTCAAATAAAATAATTGAAAATGTTTTGTAAATTTCACGAAAATTTTTTAAATTGTGTTGGAACTTGGAAGTGTGTGGCAGATCTAGCTTTCTTAGGTGAAAACGTTGACTACATCCCAACAAACCATGAAGATAGATATCGATTGGAGCACATTCGAGAACTAGCCCCTTTAACGTTGGAGGACGACTCGAGAAAAACTCGAGAATTACAGCTTTCTCCAAAAAAATTGGATATAATTCTCAAATCGACAAAACTATAGTTTTCGAGTCAAATTCGAATGTTATTCTGTAATGGGATTCTAATGTCAGTTTGCAAATGAATTACCCTAGTTATCTAACCTAAATACGAACATTTCTCTAACGTTAGAGACTGTGTTTGTTGGAAAGCTGTGTACCTGACGTGGGCAGGTTGTCAGGCGTGGACCTAGAAGGTTCCACTGGTCACATCAAATCGCTCCCGGGACAGTCGGAAAAGTTGGGAGTGTTTTTTTTTTTTTGCTACAAAAAAAAAACAAATACACGATTAATGGAGCCATCTCTTGTACGAGAAGAATGCGACCGTTTAGTAAATACATCTTGCAGGATATACAGCAGATCCATTATGTTGCCAGGGGTTGGGTTCAAAGCCCGTAAGTAACAAAAGGTAGGAACCATAAGAAATATTGAAAAAAATCAAAAAATAATTATTTCGTTTCAATAGATTTCTTTTCGAGTCTCATATAATTATAACTTTGCGATAGAAAAATTAAAAATTGCTCATAACAGTTATGGAAAGACGTTTAAAATTTTCGTCATGAAATAATTATTATCGGCAATTTTTATTTTTAAAAGTCTTTAAAGACTTGTCGAAGTGTCGAAAGAAGAGAATTTGAGTACTCGAGAGAAAAGTTTTTAGGACGATTTACGGTCCTTCCCGTGATGACTAATACGAGTACGAAAGAATATTTAACCATGAGCAGTTTCAGCTTTACGTACATATGTACTAGGGATTCCAATCCCGTTGTTGTTCAAGTAACAAAAGGTAGGAACCATAAGAAATATTGAAAAAAATCAAAAAATAATTATTTCGTTTCAATAGATTTCTTTTCGAGTCTCATATAATTATAACTTTGCGATAGAAAAATTAAAAATTGCTCATAACAGTTATGGAAAGACGTTTAAAATTTTCGTCATGAAATAATTATTATCGGCAATTTTTATTTTTAAAAGTCTTTAAAGACTTGTCGAAGTGTCGAAAGAAGAGAATTTGAGTACTCGAGAGAAAAGTTTTTAGGACGATTTACGGTCCTTCCCGTGATGACTAATACGAGTACGAAAGAATATTTAACCATGAGCAGTTTCAGCTTTACGTACATATGTACTAGGGATTCCAATCCCGTTGTTTTTCAAGTCCCGAAAATCCCGGGATTAGGTAGGTAGGTTCAAGTGGCTGCCGCAGAGGCACACTTAGGCCAGTTTTGAAGGCCCGTTGTGATACCACCAACACAAGGAAAGTCAGCCCCGGGACCCAGCCATATGGAAAATCCCTGAGTTGTTGGGATTTTCCACATAGCAGAATCCCGGGACTGACACTCCTAAACCGACACCGTTACTCCTCCTCGAACCACTTAGATGACTTTATGAAGCCCATCAAGTCCTTTATGTCCAGTTCCGCGATCTGGCTTAGACTATCTAGGAACGGAACTCCCAAAAAGCGCGTTCTCACGCCGCTTAAAGCCGGACAGTTGCAGATGAGGTGCTCCACCGTTTCCTCCTCTTCATCATCTTTGCAACTCCTGCAGCATCGTCGGTAGGGCACACTTAGCCTTTCTGCATGCCTACCAATGAGGCAGTGACCGGTTAATACCCCTATCAATATGCAGATTTCCCTCCTAGTTAGGGCATAAATGCGTCTAGACCTTTTAAGATCCCATTTTGGCCAGGTTTGTTTCGATATCCGACACCCTGGGGATTGCAGCCATCTTTCGTTGGCTTGACGGAGTGTGTGCTCCTTCAGCATTAGTTTGCATGTGGCAAACGGCATACCTAAGCGCTCTTTATCTCGAAGAACCTGCTTGGTCGTGCCCTGCCTGGCAAGCTCGTCTGCCTTACAGTTTCCCTCAATGTCCCTATGTCCCGGGACCCATATGAGGTTTACGCGGTTCTGTTGGGCCATCTCCTGAAGAGATCGACGACAGCTGAGCGTCAGTTCAGAGTTGAACGTGTATGAGCCAAGGGATTTGATTGCCGCCTGGCTATCGCTGAAAATAGTGATATCTCCTCCGATAACACGTTTGCTTAACCAGGCCGCGGCGTCCCGGATTGCCGAGACTTCCGCCTGGAAGACGCTACAATGATCAGGTAGTCTGAAGGAGAGTTCAAGGTCCAAATCCCTTGAATAAACCCCTCCTCCAACTCTGCCGTCCAACTTCGAGCCGTCGGTGTATATGGAAGTGCCACCATTTGTTTCGGGACACCAATCCGTCCTCTCCCAGTCTTCTCTGCTGGGAATGTTTATTTTGAAGCGGCTATCCCCGACTGTAGTGGTCGCACAACGATCTGTGCTTAAAGGGAGAAAGCTGTAAGATTCCAGAATACTGGAGTGTCCAATAGTACCCGCACCCCAACTGGAGGTTTCTCTTAGGCGCAGAGCTGATGCCGCCGCTGACCGAAACCCTTCCAGATCAAGTGGCAAAATGCCCAGAATGGCCTGGAGGGCTTCGTTGGGCGTTGTCCTTAGCGCACCGCTTATACAGATCATATTGGATCTATGGACTTTCCGCAACAGATTCAGGTATGTTGTCTTGCTCAGTGCCGGCCACCATACGACGACTCCATACAGCATGATTGGGCGAATGATGGCCGTGTAGATCCAACTGCATACTCTAGGGCTGAGCCCCCATTTTTTGCCAATGGCTCTTTTGCATGTGTAAAGAGCGATGCAAGCTTTCTTCTGGCGCTGAAGAACATTCTCCTTCCAATTCAGTTTCCTGTCCAGAACTATGCCTAGAAACTTGGCCTTATCCGACAAGCCCAGGCGCGTGCCATCTAGTTCTGGTAGGCTTAGTGGCGGTATTTTGTACCGGTTGGTGAAGAGGACAAGTTCCACTTTCCCCGGGTTGATACTAAGTCCGCAGCGAGAGGACCACCTCGAAACCTCTCGCAGTGCTACTTGCATCAGGTCACACAGAGTTTGTGGGAACTTGCCTCTGAATGCAATAGCTAAATCGTCTGCGTATGCCACTATCTTCCCGCCCCCCCAGCTTGTGTCACGTAGCAACGAGTTGACTGTGAGGTTCCATAAAAGCGGGGAAAGAACACCACCCTGGGGCGTTCCCCTTGTGACATAGCGTGATAACTCGACCGTACCAAGTGAAGAAGCTATTTTCCTACCTCTTAGAAGTTGGTCAATTAAACCAGTTAGAGGTCTATCTACGCCCAGATTAGTTAGAGCGGAGTTGATCGCCTCCGGGCTTATATTGTTGAAAGCCCCCTCAATGTCTAAGAAGGCCACGAGACAGTAGTCCTTTTCACACAGCGATTTCTCAATGACAGATACTAGGCTGTGCAGAGCAGTTTCTGTTGATTTACTCTTGGTGTATGCATGCTGATAGCTAGAAATAAGGTTGCTATCAATAGTCGTTGAAAGGTAGTCGCTTAGTATCCTCTCAAAGGTTTTGAGTACAAAGGACGAGAGACTGATCGGTCTGTAATCTTTTGGCTCGTAGTGGGATGCCTTCCCAGCCTTAGGGATAAACACTACCGTGGCGCTTCTCCAGGAGCCCGGAATGTGGTTGAGAGCCAGGCAGGCTGTGAAGAGAAATACCAGCCATTTAGCTGATGTCTCCAACGTGTTTATAAGTTGCGCGGGGATAATCCCGTCCGGCCCGGCACCCTTATACGGTTCAAAGCTCTTAACTGCCCACCTTACTCTTTCCTCAGTGATGGGTATATTTACTGCCAGGTTTGTTGCAGGTGCTAGTGGTGCATCATGCAGATTCCCCGGAAAATGTGTATTCAAGAGCAGCTCAAGGGTTTCCTCTTCCGTGCTGGTCCAGGATCCGTCAGGCTTTCGCAAATAGCTGATGGTTGTTTGACTTTTCGAGAGGACTCGTCTAAGTCTCGCTGTGTCGTCGACCTTTTCGACGCCAGTGCAGAAATTTCTCCACGAGGTTCTCTTCGCCTGTCTCAGAGCTTTTTTGTAGGCCCTTAGTTTAGCTTTATATTCATGCCAATGAGGCTCAGAGCCGAAGCTCTTGGCCTTGTTAAATTGTTTCCGGCATGATATTCGGAGCGAGTCCAAATCGTAGGACCACCAATGTGGCCTGTGTTTACCGCGTGGTTTTGGCACTGGACAAGCCTGTCCTAGAGCATTTGAGAGCGCCGATGTAAATGTAGTAACAAGATCCTCCAGCTCCTCTACTGATGAGGGGGCTTGTGAGGGCAGTACTGGTAGGTCTCTGTCTAATATTTCATTGTGTAACTGCCAATCAGTGTTACGTGGATTGCGCTTCATGATTGGTTGTTCTACAATAAAGTCTAAAACCATTTCTATGTAACGGTGGTCGGAGAAAGAATGTTCTTCCAGAACCCGCCATTTTCTGACCCACTCATAAGCGCCTTCACTACAGATAGTGAGGTCTATGACCTCCCTGCGGGTCTTAGTGATAAAAGTAGGCTCATTACCCACGTTGCAAATCACCAGGTTGGTTGTTAAGAGGTAATCAAACAGAGACTCGCCCCTGGCATTGATGTCGGAGCTCCCCCATTGGACATGGTGAGCATTAGCGTCCGCTCCAATAATAAGATTACCCGTGCAGAAATTTGACACCAGGTCTTTCACCTCCGTTTGTGGTGGGGGTTCTTCGGCGTCGTAGGGCATATAGACCGACGCCACCGTCAGGCGGGTGCTGTCGACCGTTAGACTGATAGCGGTAATATCACCATTGGTGTAGTTAGGTAGGAGAAAGGAGTTCAACTCAGACTTGACCAAAATACACGTTCTGACTTTGCTCTCCTCGCTGGCTCGAATGAGCTTGAAGCCCTTAGTCCCCAATCCGCAGATTCTCGAGCTATTGACCCAGGGTTCTTGGATGAGGACCACATCCACGTCGCCTTTAGAAAGACGACTACTTAAAGCAGCCGAAGCCACTTTAGATTTGTGCAAATTAATCTGAAGCACCACCAACATGAGAGCGCACAGACTTCCCTGCCGTCCCCATATCGTCGAGGTTTGCTCCATCCCGGAGGTTGCCTATCAACGACGAGTTGTTCCGATTAACTGCCCGATGTGGCGTTGCAGGAGTCCTGCTGCCTGTAGCGTTAGATGTTAGTCGCTCAGCGTTGGCTGCTACCACCGTGACGTCGAGGACTTCCTCGTCCTGTAGGCTGTCCTCCATCTCCGAGTTGTTCACAGCACTATCGCCAAGAGACGTGGCGGATAACATGCTTTCCGCATCGGAATCCTCCGCTTCCTCTTCTGGTAATAAGTTTTCCGGTTCCCCCGGAGCAGCCGAGAAGGCAGCGCGCTGAGCATCACCACGATATACGTGGATAACGATCTGGCCTACGCTGTAGTGTACTAGGCCATTGCACCTTTTGAGGGGCTCGATTGACTCTTTATTCATGGTGAACACCACCTGTCTGTCGGGCCCTACCGCATCCCCGACCAGATTGACACTCCAGTCATGCGTTGGGAGGGACGGATTCATTAGCCGTAGCATCCCGAGTATTCTCTCGGGTTCGTCAGGGATGGCCGGAATCCACGCCCTTGCCCTTGGACGAGCTGGAATGTCCTTCCAGTCGACGACCTCTATCTTTGCGCCCTGGTAGACTTCACCCAGTTTAGCAGCTGCTGCCTTGTACAGTGCTACGGTTTTTGCATCCTCGCATGCGAGTAATTTAATTTGGCCCTGGTGCCAACCCGCATCCGTTACTCGTGCCGAACTACCCGGAAACTCCGGAGCAACGTTGAGAAGAATGTTGCCGAGTTCATTTCGCACGTAACGCCACCGGTCCTTGGGGATGGCCAGACGGTCATTGCCTCGGTCAAGGACGCCTATAAGGATCCTGTCCTTGGTTACCTCAGCAAAGCTTAGTTTGCCCGCTCCAGAGGTATTCTGATGCCGCTTGGGAGGGGGAATAAACTCCAGATCCGATCTCTGGCGCTTGAAAGGGTTAACTTTTAACCTCTTTGGCATGTACGAATTTTGGAAATCCGGTATCACCGCTTTCGCTAGCTCTACAGATTTACTGGAATTCGGCGACAGTGATTCCTGCGGTACCCCTTCATACCTCTTCAGGATCTTTGCAGCCAATCTTTTCTCGTGGTATGTGAAGCGGCGGGGAGATGTCTCCCTGGAGTGCGGACCCGTAGTTGCCATCGCGGTCGCTCTCCTTGCCGACATCTCAGTTGCAGCTTCCTTCTCCTTCGAAACTCCGAGGCCAGGTCGTGAGACCGCTGCCACAGACGTAAAGATACTGGTTTTCATATCAGCGGTTGATGGGAGTTTAGCATCCGCCGTTGTCCGCTTAGCTGCGTTGGCAACCGCACTGGTGCTAGCTCCCATCAAGTCAATCTTATTCGATAGAGGGTTGGTTGACCGACTCGTAGTTGCCATCGCTGTCGATCCCCCCCTTGATTGTGGAACGGAGGTTGTCCTCCGGCGTTGTTGTTGCTTCCTCGCCTGCTCCTCCATAGCTCTCCTTTGCTGAGGAGTGAAGTTTGGCGTTGTTTGTTTTTTAGATTTTTCGTTTTTATTCAGGTTATTCGAGTTCATCTTGTTCGTACGACCCATCGCCGGACAAGGCCAGCTTAGGGTCAAGGGAAGAGTAGGGGAAAATGTGTCGTCCGCCGCGGCAGAGCCCCGTACCGCGGTAAGGCCATGCTTACTCTCTGAGGCGACCCGGTGTCAGAGAGGCTCCGTTCAAATACAGCCACGATTTGCCTCCCGGCTGCAAACGTCCAATGGGCACGGTTTCGCGTAACACCCTGGATTGGGAGGGGGAAGATCTTTGTCGTCGCGCCAGAGAGGCTAGGCTGCTCTCGTGATGAAGTGCCGTTCGGAGCTATGATCACAAGGGCAGCGTAGCCCTGTGGCTATCGACTTAAGCCCTCGTACCGCGGCAAGGTATCCACCCTTCACGAGGGAAATCCCGGGATTACTAGACCTAAATCCCGGGATTACTAGACCTAAATCCCGGGTTCACCGAAAATAAATAAAAATGAGTATGAAGAAAGCAGCATCGAGTTGACAGTGAGGTTCCATAGAAGCGGGGAGAGAACACCACCCTGAGGCGTTCCCCTTGTGACATATCGTGATAAGTCAACCGAGCCCAGTGATGAAACTATTCGTCTACCCCTTAGCAGTTGATCAATAAGTCCAATAAGAGACCTGCTTATGCCCAGACTTGTTAAAGCGGTGTTTATAGCATCAGGGCTTATGTTGTTGAAGGCTCCTTCAATATCTAAAAAGGCCACAAGACAGTACTCCTTTTCATACAGCGATTTTTCAATAACAGAAACTAGGCTGTGAAGCGCAGTTTCCGTAGATTTCCCTTTGGTGTATGCATGCTGATAGCTACAGATCAGGTTGCTATCAATAGTAGAGGAGAGGTAGTCATTTATTATCCTCTCGAAGGTCTTTAGCACAAAGGATGAGAGACTGATCGGCCTATAGTCCTTGGGCTCGTAATGAGACGCCTTCCCCGCCTTAGGAATAAACACTACCGTGGCACTTCTCCAGGAGCACGGAATGTAGCTAAGAGCCAGGCAGGCTGTATAGAGAAATACCAGCCATTTGGCTGATGTCTCCAGCGTGTTTATGAGTTGTGCGGGAATAATCCCGTCTGGCCCGGCAGCCTTGAACGGTTCGAAGCTTTTAACCGCCCACCTAACCTTTTCCTCCGTGATGGGTATGTGTACAGCCAGGTTTGTTGTAGATGCTAGCGGTTCCTCATGCAAGTTCCCTGGGAAGTGCGTATTCAAGAGCAGCTCTAGGGTTTCCCTCTCCGTGCTGGTCCAGGATCCGTCAGGTTTGCGCAAATAGCTTGTGGCTGTTTGAGTTTCCAGGTCGTAGGACCACCAATGCGGCCTAAGTTTACCGCGTGGTTTTGGCACTGGGCAAGCCTGCTCTAGGGCATTCGAGAGCGCCGTTGTAAAGGTCTTTACCCATAACCGGCTGCTCAACAGAAAAGTCTAGAACTAATTCTACGTACCGGTGGTCGGAGAATGAGTGTTCATCGAGAACGCGCCATTTTCTGACCCACTCATAAGCGCCTTCGCTGCAAATAGTGAGATCTATGACCTCCCTACGGATTTTAGTAATAAACGTAGGTTCGTTACCCACGTTGCAAACTACCAGGTTAGTTTTTAACAAATAATCAAACAACGACTCTCCTCTAGCATTGATATCGGAGCTTCCCCACTGGACGTGATGAGCATTGGCGTCAGCTCCGATAATAAGATGACCCATGGAAAAATTTGCCACCAGGTCTTTTACCTCCCTCTGTGGCGGAGGTTCTTCGGCGTCGTAGACCGATGCCATCGTCAGACTGGTACTGTCGACTGTTAAACTGACAGCTGTAACGTCACCATTGGTATAGTTGGGCAAGAGAAAAGCATTCAGCTCAGACTTAACCAGAATACAGGCTCTAACCCTGCCCCCCTCGCTGGCTTGGATTAGCTTAAAACCCTTAATCCCCAAACCCCAAATCCTTGAGCTGTTGACCCAGGGTTCTTGGATGAGGACCACATCTATGTCGCCTTTAGAGAGACGACTGATTAAAGCAGCCGAGGCTGCTTTAGATTTGTGCAGGTTTATCTGAATCACCACCAACATGAGAGCGCTCAGACTTCCCTGCCACCGCCGTATCGTCGAGTTCCACCTCGTCTGGAGGCTTATCTTTCAACGACGATTTGTTCAGACCACGATTTGGCGTAGCCGAGATCCTACTAACTGTGGCAGTATTGACATTGGTGCGCTCAGGACTAGCTGCTATCACTGTGACGTTGAGGTCCTCCCCGTCCAGCAGGCGGTCTCCCATCTCCGAGCTGTTCACTGCTCCTTCGCCATTTGACGTGGCAGATACCATACTTTCCGAGTCGGACATCTCCGACTCCCCTTCCGGCACTGCGATGTCCGAGTCCTCCGGTGCAGCCGAAATAGCAGCGCGCTGTGCATCGCCGCGGTATACGTGGATCACGATCTGACCCATGCCGTAGTGCACTCGTCCATTGCACCGTTTAAGGGGCTCGAGTGCCTCCTTATTCAAGGTGAAGACCACTTGCCTATCAGGCCCTACCGCGTCCTCGACCAGATTTACACCCCAGTCCTGCGTCGGGAGAGACGGGTTCATGATCCTCAGCATCCTGAGAATTCTCTCAGGTTCAGCAGGGATAGCAGGAATCCACGCTCTTGCCTTGGCCGCGCCGGGATGTCCTTCCAGTCGACAACCTCGATTCTTGCCCCTTGGTAGATCTCACCTAGTCTTGCAGCTGCTGCCTTGTACAGTGCAACAGTTTTTGCATCCTCGCAAGCGAATACCTTGATTCGGCCCTGGTGCCATCCCGCATCAGAACCTATCGGAGTGGCACCCGGAGACTCATCCATAATGTCGAGAAGGGCATTACCGATAGCGTTCCGGACGTACCGCCACTGGTCCCTAGGGATGGCCCAGTTTTCATTACCTCGGTCAATGACGCCTATGAGGATCCTATCCTTAGTCACTTCAGCAAAGCTGAGTTTACCCATTACGGGGGCGTGTTGCTGCCGCTTCGGGTGAGGTTTTAAATCCACGTCCGATCTCTGGCGTTTGAAGGGATTTATATTAACCTTCTTTGGCGCGTAATCGCTTTGGAAGTTCGGTAAGATAGCTTCAGCCATCTCCACCGTCTTCCTAGCATTCGGCGATAGCGTCTCTTGTGAAATACCCTCGTATTTCTTCAGTATCCTCGCGGCCGCTCTTTTGTCCAAGTACTCAGAGCGACTGGGAGATGTCTTTTGGGGTAAATTTCGACCCGTAGTTGCCATCGCGGTCGTTCCCTTATTTGGATCTCTGGGGCCAGGTCGTGAGACCACTGCCACAGACTTTAAAGACTTGGTTTCGGTACCGGCACTTACTAGGGCTCTAGCATCAGCCGTTGTTGGCTTCACCGTGTTTGTACCGGTACTTACTTTGGGGATTGCCCCCTTATTATCCAGAGCTGATCGACTCGTAGTTGCCATCGCTGTCGATCTCTCGGCTGATAAAGAAATGGAGTTTGTCCTCCGACGTTGCGTTCTCGCTTGCTCCAGCATTTTCCTCCTCTGCTGGGCAGTATACATGGTTGTATCATTAGTTTTAAGGTTTTTATTACTTTTTTTCATCTTGTTCGTACGACCCCTTTCCGGGCAAGGCCAGTTTAGGGTCAAAGGAAGAGTATGGGGAATGTGTCGTCCGCCGCGGCAGAGCCCCATGCCGCGGTAAGGTCATAGTTACTCTCCGAGGCGGCCCGGTGTCAGAGAGGCTCCGTTCGATTACAGCCACGATTTGCCTCCCGGCTGCAAACGTCCAATGGGCACGTGGTCGCATAACACCCTGGATTGGGAGGGGGACGATCTTAGTCGTCGCGCCAGAGAGGCTTGGCTTCTCTCGTGATGTAGTACCGGCGGCGCTATGATCACAAGGGCAGCGCAGCCCTGTGGCTATCGACTTAAGCCCTCGTACCGCGGCAAGGTGTCAACCCTTCACGAGGGCGTTCATCGCTTAAATATGCCAAAAATGAAGCAAAGATGGAGATTTATAAAGATTTTCTTTCACAGGAGATGGAAATTATCTCCTAAAATCTCTAAATTCATTTTGCCAAATTTTAGCGACTTTTGCGATTCCAGAGATGGAAATTATCTCCTAAATCTCTAAATTCATTTTGCCAAATTTTCGCGACTTTTGCGATTCCAGTGAAAGAAAATCGCTATAAATCTCCATCTTTGCTTAATTTTATGGCATATTTAAGCGATGAACGCAAAATGAATCAGATAACGAAGATCAGCTGTTTTTGACAGCTACTAAGCTAAATTTGCGTTTCTGCGATTTTAGCCATCTCGTAAAATCTCCAATTTTCTCCGAAAACTGGCAAATTTTGGCGACGAAAAAAAAAGTTGTTGCTAAAACGCAAAAAAAATAGGAAAAAGGGTAGAATTATGTTGTTTTAGGCCCTAAAATTACTCAAAAACAATAAATATGTGTAATTTATAAGAAAAATTGATATTTAATTATGTATTTGCCCATAATTTTGGAAATTGTATTTTTTTATATCCTACTAAAACTGCAAAAAACACGTAGGAAAAAGTCGGGAGAGGAATCAAAAGTCAAGTTTCAGTCCTAGAAATCATAATCCGGAGTCACAATAGTAATATTATTTATCATTTAAAAGTTATAACTAAAAAACATTCTTTGTTTCCGTATAAGAATTTTATAGAGAAAAAATCAATAAATAATTAAATTAAGGTGTATATAATATGTTCTTAACCGACTTTATTAAACAAACACAAATCTTTTTACCGAAAATGGAATTTATTTTGTAATTAAAAAAGTAGAGTAGCGCTGAAAAGTAAGGGATTAGTAGCTAGTAACTTCGGGCGTTTCGGTTTACTTCTGGCTTTTTCTGAGTTGTAAAGGATCACACCTAAATTGACATCTTGTAGTGATGCCTGCGTGCCATCTATAGTGCAGATAACGCACTATTATCATAGCTAGGCGGCTTGTGGATCAGAATCGCAAATAAGCGTCATCTCCTAAAATTCTGAGAGTTCATTTTGCTTAAGCATTTTAGCATATTTTAGCATTTACGACATGGAGATGGATGGAGATTTCTAGAATTCGCCTGCTGGACTGTCTATTTATGAGTCTAAGAAATATTAAGTTAATAAAATAACAAGTAAGGAAGTCTAAGTTCGGGTGAAACCGAACATTACATACCCAGCTGTGCACATAAAGTGGGCGTGATCGTTCACCGATTTTTCTTATTTTCTGTGGTAGTACTCTACATAAACATAACATGCCTGGTACCTAGTTTCGTAAATCTATCTCACACCGTTCTGAAGTTGTTAGCAGTCGAATTTAAAAATTGCTTGACTCATAAGTGGGCGGTGCCACGCCCACTTTCCAAAATTTTGAAAAAATTATGTAAAGAATGTGAAAGTTGATGTATGTACCAAATTATATTATTATAGCGAAATAAGTTAATTAGATATGGACTTTTCAATATTTCCACCTCCTTTCAATATAACTTTTATGAAAAAGTAGGCGTGGTCGCGAAGCGATTTCGTTTATTTTCTATAGCTGAATTTACCACAACAATAGTATGTCCTCTACGAAATTTCGTTATACTAGCATAAACTGTTCTGAAGTTATTAAGAGTCAATATTTTAAAATTTCTTCAAATATACGTGGGCGGTACCACGCCCCCTTTTCAAAAATTTTTATAAAATCGGCCTTAGAACATCTAAATCAATACATATTGCAAATTTTATCATTGTAGCTGCTTCTAATATTGAATTAACCTATTTTATAGGGGCGTGGTTATGGTCCGATTTTACCCATTTTCAATAGCAATCTATTCTGAACCCAAATAAGTACGCATGCCAAATTTGGTGAAGATATCTCATTATTTGCTCAAGTTATCGTGTTAACGGACAGACGGACGGACATGGCTCAATCAAATTTTTTTTCGATCCTGATCATATTGATATATGGAAGTCTATATCTATCTCGATTCCTTTATACCTGTACAACCAACCGTTATCCTAACAAAGTTATAATACCCTGTGTACAAGTACAGCTGGGTATAAAAAATAATTAGGTAATAAAATGGGTTTCATATGATTAAGAAAAAGTATTAACGAGACTCTTGTGATATAAATTAACCAAATTAAAAGCTTGATTAAAAGTACTCCGATAAAAAATTCAAAAATCAAAACTCAGTAGCAGTTCGTGGACAAGTGACGCAACAAAAAACATTGCGAGAAACGTTTCCGCCTAGCAGCGAAGAAAACCACTTAAAGCAGTTGAGAAGAGTAAAAAGCGCAATTTGGTTTTTCATTGCGACTTCGCTGCCCACCAGCTGAAATTTTGTTTGTCGTTTGATGCACACATACACTCAAATATCAGTCTTCTATGTCAAGCATTGCATAGATCCAGGATGTCACAGCATCGCTATACAACGGGTAGCTCGTCAATATATACAAATGATTTACTCGACCAAGAATATGCTTTAATTTTTCCAAAATAAAATTCTATCAATAACTCGCAGCATCGACACTGAACGCAGAAATGGAACTTACAACAACAAAGTAAAATTCCAAACAACTTCATAAACAAGAGCAGCAGAATCTTATTTTTTTAATGCTGTGCACGGGGCAGTGAAATAACAGTCAAAAGGAAACAGTGCCCGCGAGCGTTATTTCATTTTGAAAAATAACGCCCTCGGGCGATAGGGCCCACAGGCGTTATTTCCAAATAAAAAGAAATAACGCCCGCGTGGAAATAACGCCCGCTTTCAAAAGTAAATAGCCCCGTGTGGAAATTTCAATCAAATCGTACATTTAGAATCGCATATGGGCAAATCCCAAATAGTGTTACATTTTTGCCAAAAAAATAAATGTTGAAACATCGAAGCACAAGAATAACTTTTTTTCTGGTACATTGGTTGATAAAGAGGAGCTTAAATTTATCAGCGTAATTCGTCTTACATAATGCCTCAAAAAGATATAGTCAATAGATCGAAGATTATATATATAAATTCAAGTCGCAGTGTTTAATAAACATTTATTTAAACACTACTGCACCGATTTTGTTGAAATTTTATCCACGTGTGGAGATATATGAAGGTTATATTTAAGCGGGCTACTCACCTGCCAAGAAATGTCAAACCATATAAAAAACGCTCAAGAAATGGTCAAGAACTGTTTTCACACGACAAATTTTCTTGAGCCAATACTCAGCTCATAAGAAAAAATACTAGGTACAATTTTCGATGGTTGGCAATGCCGGCTTACCTCAACTTGCAGATTCACGGCAAAGATGAGTATATACTGCGCTACACATGTTTTATACAATTTTATAATAATATTCTGCAATAAAATGGAAAATGCCATAAACGTCAAAATTTCTTGACCAGGTATAAGAAATATATGCTTGTTTTTTTCTTGAGGCATTTCTTGGCAGGTGGGTAGCACGCTTTAAGCAAAAAAATGTTGATACCTGACACCCGGTTTTGGAAATATCGTTACCAATATAAACCCGAAAAACCGTCAAATATTTTTTAGAGCGAAGTTGGTTATTCAATAACATTAACACTTTCCCTCCGATCATTTTGAAATTTTAGCAGCATTTTGATATATAAACGGAGAATAATTTGGAAAAAAAATTGTCTATAAAAAAATAATAATAATAAAAATAAAAGTAAAACCAGGAAAATCTTTAAATATTTTTGCTAACTTAGGCACTTCTTTACCGATTATTTTAAAAGTTTAGTAGCATGTAGATATTTATGTAAAGCAAATTTAAGTAAACTTTTTTTGATACCCGAAACCGGGTAAAAAATTTTTCTACCTGCAATATGGGTATCAAATGAAAAGTACTGGAGAGAGCTTTGACGTACTATGGTTATCATATCGATATTTCTACTTTTCCAGAAGTGTATTCCGATATTTGGACCCAGGTACTCACAGAAGATGTTTCACAGAAAACCCGAAACTTCTACCCATGTTTTTTTTCTGTTTTAAATCACTGGTATCAAAAAATCTTTCTGTTGAGCTATCATTACCATAAAATGCTCAGAACACGAAACTACAAAAATACGTTTAGTTTTGTAAACCGTAAAACGCCGACTATGCACTCACTGCTAAAGTGACAAATCCGGAAGTCATTAATGTAAATTTTTTCCTATTAATGGCTCAATTACAGTTATGAGATATTCGGACGTATTTTATTTAGCTGACCTCTGTTCTCCATCTTTTCGTTAATATAACGAAGAGGAGAAATCTTTAACTTTAACAAGCGGCCCTTGCTTGCATAAAAGCCAATAACGACTAATCGCCCGGTTACCGGAGTTTAATTGACGTATTTTGTTCGGTTAGCTGTCAAACTAATCACCGATTAGTCGTTATCGGCTTTTAAGCAAGCGGCCCTAAGGCTATTACAGAGAAATAATTATGTATGTATACTTGCATTTTTTTAGTTTTTTTTTAATTATTATAATAAATTTGTATTTCATTTCACTACCCTGCTAGACAGTTGCCTTTGAAAACGTGATATAAAATCGTGATGTATATATAAAACAGCTGATATTTACATCACGATTTTCTATCACGTTTTCAAAGGCAACATTACAAAGCTGAATGAAAGTCATAGCACTGTCTAGCAGGGTAACGTTTGAATAAAAGTTAGTTTGGAAGTAATTAGATATATTTTTCCAATTTTTTTTACGGTTTCTCATTTGTTGAAAATTTACCATATTTGCCCCTTGTACAAATTTCAATAACTTTCGTTATGTTAATCTTTCAAAATGAGGCATTTGATTTTATACTACTGTAGTGTAGGAAAACAAATTACAAAAGAGTAACACGTAATAACAGTAACGCCGTACAAAAAAACATGCTACCGTAAAAAAGTTACGCACCAAAATAGCTCGACATTTCTGCCTCTACCATGAAAACTAAAGGGAGCACATCAATTTCAAAACCGCAGAAAGTTTTGCTGTATAATAGGCTATCATTACGTACAACCAAAATTTTAATACTCGATTGCCTCAAAAACGTATGAGTACAAATTCACAATTATTGAAAATGGCCAAAAATAGAGTATCGCTACTTTCATTGATGATAACATTTAATATTGGAGAAGCACATCAACCCCGCTTACATTTTTAGAATCTCCGTCTCAAATACTACACCCTGGTAAAATTTCAAAGCGATACATTGATGCCTCAAAATTTTATAGAACAAATACCAAAAAGAAAATGAAGAGTATCACTCAGTGTTGCCGCTGAAAAATTTCAAAAAGGGTCCAAGAAAAGGGCCCCAGCAGAAAAAGAGGTCCTCTCTTTTTTTAGATAGGAACACATTTACATACATAAGCTTTTTCTATTTTTTTGATGTTGAATGACTGAGTTTTGTACTATTGCAAGTAACACATACAAAATATAAACATTCTTAAATGGTTGTAGTTAATTTAATAGTAATGATAATCGCATAATGTAAAAAGTTTTTTAAACTTAAAAACCTCCACTTTAAGGATATGTTTTTGCAAAAGGTTTCGAAAATGATAAGAAAACTCACTTTGAAAAGAATTCAATTTTTTCCCGTAAAAAAATTATGGGAAAGGGCGAAAACGCGACTGGGGACTGCCGAAATTGCCTAGGCGGTTAAAGGCTATTTAAAGTAAGTAAGGGGTAAGTTGCAGAGCTAACTTTTTGCGAGGCTTATTTTCTCATCATTTACTAACTTTGTAGGGAGTAAGACCCCACTGAGAGAAATGCATTGAATGTTGTGACAATATCACTATTGATAACGCCGAGTTTGATGCAACATTCATTCAGAATGTGCGAGTTATCAAATATTATTTTCTCCCAATAAAAAGTAAAATGACATGTCAACCATTTCGATATGATGTACTATTTTTTATATTTATGGATAGAATGCTAATATAATTGAACGGCACGTCAATATCTATGGTCGTGATATGAATTTCTATTGTCGGTATATCTATATCCATATTTACTGTATAGTAATAATGGTAGAGACAGCGCATTAATATATATTGACGAAATGTAAATTTTTCTGGGACGCATAATCATAATAGTTCAACAATTTTTACTATGGATTATTACTTTTTTTCATCTTGTTCGTACGACCCCTTTCCGGGCAAGGCCAGTTTAGGGTCAAAGGAAGAGTATGGGGAATGTGTCGTCCGCCGCGGCAGAGCCCCATGCCGCGGTAAGGTCATAGTTACTCTCCGAGGCGGCCCGGTGTCAGAGAGGCTCCGTTCGATTACAGCCACGATTTGCCTCCCGGCTGCAAACGTCCAATGGGCACGTGGTCGCATAACACCCTGGATTGGGAGGGGGACGATCTTAGTCGTCGCGCCAGAGAGGCTTGGCTTCTCTCGTGATGTAGTACCGGCGGCGCTATGATCACAAGGGCAGCGCAGCCCTGTGGCTATCGACTTAAGCCCTCGTACCGCGGCAAGGTGTCAACCCTTCACGAGGGCGTTCATCGCTTAAATATGCCAAAAATGAAGCAAAGATGGAGATTTATAAAGATTTTCTTTCACAGGAGATGGAAATTATCTCCTAAAATCTCTAAATTCATTTTGCCAAATTTTAGCGACTTTTGCGATTCCAGAGATGGAAATTATCTCCTAAATCTCTAAATTCATTTTGCCAAATTTTCGCGACTTTTGCGATTCCAGTGAAAGAAAATCGCTATAAATCTCCATCTTTGCTTAATTTTATGGCATATTTAAGCGATGAACGCAAAATGAATCAGATAACGAAGATCAGCTGTTTTTGACAGCTACTAAGCTAAATTTGCGTTTCTGCGATTTTAGCCATCTCGTAAAATCTCCAATTTTCTCCGAAAGCTGGCAAATTTTGGCGACGAAAAAAAAAGTTGTTGCTAAAACGCAAAAAAAATAGGAAAAAGGGTAGAATTATGTTGTTTTAGGCCCTAAAATTACTCAAAAACAATAAATATGTGTAATTTATAAGAAAAATTGATATTTAATTATGTATTTGCCCATAATTTTGGAAATTGTATTTTTTTATATCCTACTAAAACTGCAAAAAACACGTAGGAAAAAGTCGGGAGAGGAATCAAAAGTCAAGTTTCAGTCCTAGAAATCATAATCCGGAGTCACAATAGTAATATTATTTATCATTTAAAAGTTATAACTAAAAAACATTCTTTGTTTCCGTATAAGAATTTTATAGAGAAAAAATCAATAAATAATTAAATTAAGGTGTATATAATATGTTCTTAACCGACTTTATTAAACAAACACAAATCTTTTTACCGAAAATGGAATTTATTTTGTAATTAAAAAAGTAGAGTAGCGCTGAAAAGTAAGGGATTAGTAGCTAGTAACTTCGGGCGTTTCGGTTTACTTCTGGCTTTTTCTGAGTTGTAAAGGATCACACCTAAATTGACATCTTGTAGTGATGCCTGCGTGCCATCTATAGTGCAGATAACGCACTATTATCATAGCTAGGCGGCTTGTGGATCAGAATCGCAAATAAGCGTCATCTCCTAAAATTCTGAGAGTTCATTTTGCTTAAGCATTTTAGCATATTTTAGCATTTACGACATGGAGATGGATGGAGATTTCTAGAATTCGCCTGCTGGACTGTCTATTTATGAGTCTAAGAAATATTAAGTTAATAAAATAACAAGTAAGGAAGTCTAAGTTCGGGTGAAACCGAACATTACATACCCAGCTGTGCACATAAAGTGGGCGTGATCGTTCACCGATTTTTCTTATTTTCTGTGGTAGTACTCTACATAAACATAACATGCCTGGTACCTAGTTTCGTAAATCTATCTCACACCGTTCTGAAGTTGTTAGCAGTCGAATTTAAAAATTGCTTGACTCATAAGTGGGCGGTGCCACGCCCACTTTCCAAAATTTTGAAAAAATTATGTAAAGAATGTGAAAGTTGATGTATGTACCAAATTATATTATTATAGCGAAATAAGTTAATTAGATATGGACTTTTCAATATTTCCACCTCCTTTCAATATAACTTTTATGAAAAAGTAGGCGTGGTCGCGAAGCGATTTCGTTTATTTTCTATAGCTGAATTTACCACAACAATAGTATGTCCTCTACGAAATTTCGTTATACTAGCATAAACTGTTCTGAAGTTATTAAGAGTCAATATTTTAAAATTTCTTCAAATATACGTGGGCGGTACCACGCCCCCTTTTCAAAAATTTTTATAAAATCGGCCTTAGAACATCTAAATCAATACATATTGCAAATTTTATCATTGTAGCTGCTTCTAATATTGAATTAACCTATTTTATAGGGGCGTGGTTATGGTCCGATTTTACCCATTTTCAATAGCAATCTATTCTGAACCCAAATAAGTACGCATGCCAAATTTGGTGAAGATATCTCATTATTTGCTCAAGTTATCGTGTTAACGGACAGACGGACGGACATGGCTCAATCAAATTTTTTTTCGATCCTGATCATATTGATATATGGAAGTCTATATCTATCTCGATTCCTTTATACCTGTACAACCAACCGTTATCCTAACAAAGTTATAATACCCTGTGTACAAGTACAGCTGGGTATAAAAAATAATTAGGTAATAAAATGGGTTTCATATGATTAAGAAAAAGTATTAACGAGACTCTTGTGATATAAATTAACCAAATTAAAAGCTTGATTAAAAGTACTCCGATAAAAAATTCAAAAATCAAAACTCAGTAGCAGTTCGTGGACAAGTGACGCAACAAAAAACATTGCGAGAAACGTTTCCGCCTAGCAGCGAAGAAAACCACTTAAAGCAGTTGAGAAGAGTAAAAAGCGCAATTTGGTTTTTCATTGCGACTTCGCTGCCCACCAGCTGAAATTTTGTTTGTCGTTTGATGCACACATACACTCAAATATCAGTCTTCTATGTCAAGCATTGCATAGATCCAGGATGTCACAGCATCGCTATACAACGGGTAGCTCGTCAATATATACAAATGATTTACTCGACCAAGAATATGCTTTAATTTTTCCAAAATAAAATTCTATCAATAACTCGCAGCATCGACACTGAACGCAGAAATGGAACTTACAACAACAAAGTAAAATTCCAAACAACTTCATAAACAAGAGCAGCAGAATCTTATTTTTTTAATGCTGTGCACGGGGCAGTGAAATAACAGTCAAAAGGAAACAGTGCCCGCGAGCGTTATTTCATTTTGAAAAATAACGCCCTCGGGCGATAGGGCCCACAGGCGTTATTTCCAAATAAAAAGAAATAACGCCCGCGTGGAAATAACGCCCGCTTTCAAAAGTAAATAGCCCCGTGTGGAAATTTCAATCAAATCGTACATTTAGAATCGCATATGGGCAAATCCCAAATAGTGTTACATTTTTGCCAAAAAAATAAATGTTGAAACATCGAAGCACAAGAATAACTTTTTTTCTGGTACATTGGTTGATAAAGAGGAGCTTAAATTTATCAGCGTAATTCGTCTTACATAATGCCTCAAAAAGATATAGTCAATAGATCGAAGATTATATATATAAATTCAAGTCGCAGTGTTTAATAAACATTTATTTAAACACTACTGCACCGATTTTGTTGAAATTTTATCCACGTGTGGAGATATATGAAGGTTATATTTAAGCGGGCTACTCACCTGCCAAGAAATGTCAAACCATATAAAAAACGCTCAAGAAATGGTCAAGAACTGTTTTCACACGACAAATTTTCTTGAGCCAATACTCAGCTCATAAGAAAAAATACTAGGTACAATTTTCGATGGTTGGCAATGCCGGCTTACCTCAACTTGCAGATTCACGGCAAAGATGAGTATATACTGCGCTACACATGTTTTATACAATTTTATAATAATATTCTGCAATAAAATGGAAAATGCCATAAACGTCAAAATTTCTTGACCAGGTATAAGAAATATATGCTTGTTTTTTTCTTGAGGCATTTCTTGGCAGGTGGGTAGCACGCTTTAAGCAAAAAAATGTTGATACCTGACACCCGGTTTTGGAAATATCGTTACCAATATAAACCCGAAAAACCGTCAAATATTTTTTAGAGCGAAGTTGGTTATTCAATAACATTAACACTTTCCCTCCGATCATTTTGAAATTTTAGCAGCATTTTGATATATAAACGGAGAATAATTTGGAAAAAAAATTGTCTATAAAAAAATAATAATAATAAAAATAAAAGTAAAACCAGGAAAATCTTTAAATATTTTTGCTAACTTAGGCACTTCTTTACCGATTATTTTAAAAGTTTAGTAGCATGTAGATATTTATGTAAAGCAAATTTAAGTAAACTTTTTTTGATACCCGAAACCGGGTAAAAAATTTTTCTACCTGCAATATGGGTATCAAATGAAAAGTACTGGAGAGAGCTTTGACGTACTATGGTTATCATATCGATATTTCTACTTTTCCAGAAGTGTATTCCGATATTTGGACCCAGGTACTCACAGAAGATGTTTCACAGAAAACCCGAAACTTCTACCCATGTTTTTTTTCTGTTTTAAATCACTGGTATCAAAAAATCTTTCTGTTGAGCTATCATTACCATAAAATGCTCAGAACACGAAACTACAAAAATACGTTTAGTTTTGTAAACCGTAAAACGCCGACTATGCACTCACTGCTAAAGTGACAAATCCGGAAGTCATTAATGTAAATTTTTTCCTATTAATGGCTCAATTACAGTTATGAGATATTCGGACGTATTTTATTTAGCTGACCTCTGTTCTCCATCTTTTCGTTAATATAACGAAGAGGAGAAATCTTTAACTTTAACAAGCGGCCCTTGCTTGCATAAAAGCCAATAACGACTAATCGCCCGGTTACCGGAGTTTAATTGACGTATTTTGTTCGGTTAGCTGTCAAACTAATCACCGATTAGTCGTTATCGGCTTTTAAGCAAGCGGCCCTAAGGCTATTACAGAGAAATAATTATGTATGTATACTTGCATTTTTTTAGTTTTTTTTTAATTATTATAATAAATTTGTATTTCATTTCACTACCCTGCTAGACAGTTGCCTTTGAAAACGTGATATAAAATCGTGATGTATATATAAAACAGCTGATATTTACATCACGATTTTCTATCACGTTTTCAAAGGCAACATTACAAAGCTGAATGAAAGTCATAGCACTGTCTAGCAGGGTAACGTTTGAATAAAAGTTAGTTTGGAAGTAATTAGATATATTTTTCCAATTTTTTTTACGGTTTCTCATTTGTTGAAAATTTACCATATTTGCCCCTTGTACAAATTTCAATAACTTTCGTTATGTTAATCTTTCAAAATGAGGCATTTGATTTTATACTACTGTAGTGTAGGAAAACAAATTACAAAAGAGTAACACGTAATAACAGTAACGCCGTACAAAAAAACATGCTACCGTAAAAAAGTTACGCACCAAAATAGCTCGACATTTCTGCCTCTACCATGAAAACTAAAGGGAGCACATCAATTTCAAAACCGCAGAAAGTTTTGCTGTATAATAGGCTATCATTACGTACAACCAAAATTTTAATACTCGATTGCCTCAAAAACGTATGAGTACAAATTCACAATTATTGAAAATGGCCAAAAATAGAGTATCGCTACTTTCATTGATGATAACATTTAATATTGGAGAAGCACATCAACCCCGCTTACATTTTTAGAATCTCCGTCTCAAATACTACACCCTGGTAAAATTTCAAAGCGATACATTGATGCCTCAAAATTTTATAGAACAAATACCAAAAAGAAAATGAAGAGTATCACTCAGTGTTGCCGCTGAAAAATTTCAAAAAGGGTCCAAGAAAAGGGCCCCAGCAGAAAAAGAGGTCCTCTCTTTTTTTTAGATAGGAACACATTTACATACATAAGCTTTTTCTATTTTTTTGATGTTGAATGACTGAGTTTTGTACTATTGCAAGTAACACATACAAAATATAAACATTCTTAAATGGTTGTAGTTAATTTAATAGTAATGATAATCGCATAATGTAAAAAGTTTTTTAAACTTAAAAACCTCCACTTTAAGGATATGTTTTTGCAAAAGGTTTCGAAAATGATAAGAAAACTCACTTTGAAAAGAATTCAATTTTTTCCCGTAAAAAAATTATGGGAAAGGGCGAAAACGCGACTGGGGACTGCCGAAATTGCCTAGGCGGTTAAAGGCTATTTAAAGTAAGTAAGGGGTAAGTTGCAGAGCTAACTTTTTGCGAGGCTTATTTTCTCATCATTTACTAACTTTGTAGGGAGTAAGACCCCACTGAGAGAAATGCATTGAATGTTGTGACAATATCACTATTGATAACGCCGAGTTTGATGCAACATTCATTCAGAATGTGCGAGTTATCAAATATTATTTTCTCCCAATAAAAAGTAAAATGACATGTCAACCATTTCGATATGATGTACTATTTTTTATATTTATGGATAGAATGCTAATATAATTGAACGGCACGTCAATATCTATGGTCGTGATATGAATTTCTATTGTCGGTATATCTATATCCATATTTACTGTATAGTAATAATGGTAGAGACAGCGCATTAATATATATTGACGAAATGTAAATTTTTCTGGGACGCATAATCATAATAGTTCAACAATTTTTACTATGGATTTTCTAACAATATTACAACTTGTTGGAGCGGTTTTTTTAAATTCAAAATTTTTTGAATTTCTTATGATTGAACATTTTTCTAAAAATTGTATAATATGCCGTAGCCGAATGGTAGAATACTGGGCTAACGTGCCAGAGGAGCATGGTTCGAGTCTCACTGAAACCAGATGTCCAATTATTAAAAATTTTGTTTTTTTAAACTATTTAGAATTTATCAATAGTTTATATGGATACCATTTCAATAGTGATTTATCAAAAAAGTATTGATGAAACATCCATATTCATTGATGGGACAGAAATATCAATTTTTATTTAATGTGATATCAATAATTATGGATGTTCGATCCATAGATTTCCCTCCGTGCCAAAAAAACTAAAACTTTTTATTTGAATCACCCTAATGTATACATACATACATATGACGGAGTTGTCACATGTTACAGCGTTTCCAGTAGTAAGCCTTCAGTTAGGCAAGACATTTGGAAATCGGCAAGAGTTCCCGATATAAGAGTAAAAAAGGAACAAGGAGATTTTTTTTGGTTTTAACAAAAAATGCATTTCATTGCAGTTTGAAAGTGAAAAGGGGTCAAAAAGGGTCACGAAGGGTCCGGGGTCCTGGCTCTAAAAAGGGTGAAAGTGATCCTTTAGGGTCCCCAACGTCAACACTGGTATCACTTGAAAAAGCGGTAAATTCGACTTTTTTCACCTTTCAAAGTTCTGTAAAAACTTATTGTTAAAATTTTTTCCGTCCAAATCTTCAGAGAAGATAGTAAATACCTAAAACTAAATATTCATATGCTTTTTACCCGATTTAATTCATTAACCCATGTGTAGCATCCGAGTATCCAAAAATGTAACACTATTTGGGAATTGCCCATATATTTTCCAAACTACACCATGCCAAGTCCTTCGGCGTAGTACATCCTTCTACGTAGGCGGCCTCGGGCCGCGCTTATTATACTCATTATACGCTTATTATAAAAAACCCTGGGCTACGCCATGCCAAGTCCGGGTGGTTGCCTGAACCGTTTTAAAAGGGAAATAACGCCTGCCGACAAAAGGAAAATACGCCCGCATGTATTTTTATTTTATTTTATTTTAATTTTATTTTATTCTATTTTATTCTATTTTATTTAGATTTATTTTTTTTTTATATTTATATGGGGTGCCATTTTTAGCAAAAAAAAATTAGGGACAATCCCGGGATCCCGGGATTGAACTTTCAATCCTGGAAATTGGATTCCCTAATATGTATCTACATATGTATAAGCACGACACAGATAAAACCAAAAAAGCTCCGCTGGGTGGGTCGTTTTATGAGAATGGTGAAAGAAGCTCCTTTCCACGTCCTAACTCGGCGGGAGACCATGATTATCAGATAAGACTTTTTTTATATTTGTTGAAATTTTTTTTATTTTTTTGAAACCCAGAAAACAGATATTTATTATTTCGGAAATCTGGTAGGAACTTGAAATTTTGTTTAGTGTTTGGCAGTATCAAGTACTTTTGTGTATTTACTACTTTGATATCGATACTTTTAAGCATCGAGTACTTTAAAAAGTATCGGGTACTTTTTGTCAAGTTATGCTAGTAGCTCTATATTTTACAACAAAATCTGTTATCACGGCATTTCTTGCGAACAACCAATACAAGAAGCAGAACAAAAAGCAAATTATTGAATAATCAAGCCTAAATCTACTGTGGGAATATTTCAAACAGAATCAGTCCGCTAATACGGCAGGTACGTGACGTACGTCAACTTCAGGGCAAATTGTAACGCATACTTTGCTGTCAGTTGTTTCAACGTACTGACGGACTGATTCTTCTGAACGCTTAAGTGTTATATGTGCAAAAAAAGATTTCAAGCATAATGGAAATACGACCATTTAAGGAAGCATTTACAGCGTGCGCATCCAGTGCAGCTGCTGGAAATGCAAAATAAAAAAGATGATTCAGAAGAGGAAATAGTTGTTATTGGAGATGCTCCAGCTTCAGGTAAGTTCGATCAATAGTTCAAAGTAAACCAGTAAGTTATCCTTATTAGTGGCGGCCGCCGTGGTATAGCTGTTAAATGTTCGGCCTTCTACACCAAGTCGTGGCGGTTCGATGCCCGGCAAAAGTAACATCAAAAATTATTTAGAAAAACAATTTTTTTAAACGGGGTCGCCCCTCGGCAGTAGTTTGGCAAACTCTCCGGGTGTATTTCTGCCATGAGAAGCTTCTCAGCAAAAAATTCATTTGCTTTGCAAGTGCCGTTCGGAGTCGGCAAAAAACTGTAGGTCCCGCCAACTTGTAGGAAAAACTCAAAAGCAACACACCACAAGCTGGAAAGAGAAGCTCGGCTAAAAATCTGGTTAGAGGTTATGATAACCTGTTGGTATATCGCCGCCAATAGTTTTTTTTTATTTTTATCCTTATTAGTATAATTAATAGATGTGACGGCAACGACAACAACGACAAGGATAGCTCCAACAAAAAAACATGTAAGGAAAGCTGTCTTCGGCTGTGCCGAAGGCTATATACCTTTCATGAATAAGCGTCACGATTTTCACTGTTCGATCCCCAGTACAGTCTGTTTCAATTTAACTATATTTACTATACACATTACATATCTTTGTTATAATTTAAAAAAACTTACAAAATAATAGGATCCGAGTTATCGGAATAATCGATTGTATGGAGGCTATATATTATACGTGTTCAATTGTACTGACTTACACTATACACATTACATATGTAGAAAGTACTAAAGGTGCAATATTTTACGTTCCTAACTTTTTAAATGCGGAAGTATTGGCCAAAAAACCTTATATCGGAACAACCGGTTGTATGGGGCTATATGTTATATTTACCCGATCTTCTTGATTTTCCTCTACGCACTACATAAATTGAAAGTACTCAAGTTGCAAAATTTTATGTTCCTAACTTTTTAATTGCAGAAGTTTTGGCCAAAAAACCTTATATCTGAACAATCGGTTGTATGGGGGCTATATGTTACATTTGCCCGATCTTGTTGATTTTCACTATATACACTACATAAATAGAAAGTACTCGAGTTGCAAAATTTTACGTTCCTAACTTTTTAATTGCAGAAGTTTTGGTCAAAAAACCTTATATGTATCTGAACAATCGGTTGTATGGGGGCTATATGTTACATTTGCCCGATCTTTTTGATTTTCACTATATACACTACATAAATAGAAAGTACTCGAGTTGCAAAATTTTACGTTCCTAACTTTTTAATTGCAGAACTTTTGGCCCAAAAACCTTATATCTGAACAATCGGTTGTATGGGGGCTATATGTTACATTTGCCCGATCTTGTTGATTTTCACTATATACACTACATAAATAGAAAGTAATCGAGTTGCAAAATTTTACGTTCCTAACTTTTTAATTGCGGAAGTTTTGGCCCAAAAACCTTATATCTGAACAATCGGTTGTATGGGGGCTATATGTTATACTGGTCCGATCTCGTCAGTTGCGACAAATGATTCCTATATTACAAAATGGTGGCCACATACAAAATTTCAGCCAGATATCTCAAAAATTGAGGGACTAGTTTGCGTTCAAACAGACAGACGGACATGGCTAAATCAACTCAGCTTGTCATCCTGGTCATTTCGGTATACTTATTGATGGGTCCATCTCTTCTTCTTCTCATACTTACAAACATCGGACCAAAGTTATAATACCATTTCATGTTAATGAAAGGTATAAAAAGTGACGCTTATCCATGAAAGGTATATAGCCTTCGGCACAGCCGAAGACAGCTTTCCTTACTTGTTTTATTTCTGAAAAAAGAAATGGGAGTCCAGAAATAGTTTCCTTATAATAACGCTATATGTCACGGTGGGTTTTAAGCATGTTTTATTAAAAGGTGCATGTTTTATTGAAAGGGGCATGCCCCTACATTTTTTCTTTTGAATTCTCAAATATGCATTAAAATAAGATGATATGTTGAGTTTCAGCATAAAAAATTATTAAATTCGGTTCAGTAGTATCTGAGAAAAAAATTTTTCACCGATTTGATACGACAAAATTCAATTGGTTATAAAAACTTAACGGTAAAAAACTTCGAGAAAAAAATTAACAGGATTTCCTACCCTTTTATAAGGCTTTAATGTAAAAAAAAATTTTTTAGTTATTCGAACACTTGGTAATTGCGATGCTCACTTGAGATGTCCCCACCCTCATACTTAAAATATGTGAAAAACTAATTTTCGAAAAATGCGTCAATTAGGGCCTTTGTGAATTAACGTAACGATATTTAAATGGCTGTATGTCGAAATTTACTTTTTGATGCAAATTTGTTCATCATCCCATAGCGCATCATCTGGTAAAATTTTATAGCTGAAATCCTCACAGTTATGTCAAAAAATGGCTATCTTTTTTATCGTATCCACCAATTCATAAATGAAAAAAATAAAAAAAAAATTTAAAAAATGCTCTCCTGTAAAATTTCCTTTTTGGCGTTTACGATAAAAACGCAAAAAGGGGACGATATATATATGTACCCGAGAATTAGTTTCTATGCAACTACAAGCCGGTAGACCTACCAAAACGGTAGTATCCTAGAATTCATGGTCATTTACCAAATTTAATTTTATGGTCATAAGTCTCACATCGAAACTGAATTGCTTTAAAATAAACAATTTTTTAATTTACATGTTCAAATGATGGCTCGAAGTTGGACGGTTTATTCAAGGGATTTGGACCTTGAGCTCTCCTTCAGACTACCTGATCATTGTAGCGTCTTCCAGGCGGAAGTCTCGGCAATCCTAGACGCCGCGGCCTGGTTAAGCAAACGTGTTATCGGAGAAGATTTCGCTATTTTCAGCGATAGCCAAGCGGCCATCAAATCCCTTGGCTCATACACGTTCAACTCTGAACTGACGCTCAGCTGTCGTCGATCTCTTCAGGAGATGGCCCAACAGAACCGCGTAAACCTCATATGGGTCCCGGGACATAGGGACATTGAGGGAAACTGTAAGGCAGACGAGCTTGCCAGGCAGGGCACGACCAAGCAGGTTCTTCAGGATAAAGAGCGCCTAGGTATGCCGTTTGCCACATGCAAACTAATGCTGAAGGAGCACACACTCCGTCAAGCCAACGAAAGATGGCTGCAATCCCCAGGGTGTCGGATATCGAAACAAACCTGGCCAAAATGGGATCTTAAAAGGTCTAGACGCTTTTATGCCCTAACTAGGAGGAAAATCTGCATATTGATAGGGGTATTAACCGGTCACTGCCTCATTGGTAGGCATGCCCTACCGACGATGCTGCAGGAGTTGCAAAGATGATGAGGAGGAGGAAACAGTGGAGCACCTCATCTGCAACTGTCCGGCTTTAAGCGGCGCGAGAACGCGCTTTTTGGGAGTTCCGTTCCTGGATAGCCTAAGCCAGATCGCGGAAATGGACATAAAGGACTTGATGGGCTTCATAAAGTCATCTAAGTGGTTCGAGGAGGAGTAACGGTGTCGGTTTAGGAGTGTCAGTCCCGGGATTCTGCTATGTGGAAAATCCCAACAACTCAGGGATTTTCCATATGGCTGGCTCCCGGGACTGACTTTTCTTGTGTTGGTGGTATCACAAAGGGCCTTTCAAAACTGGCCTAAGTGTGCCTCTGCGGCAGCCACTTGAACCTACCTTCTGTACTGAGTACATTTCGATGCCTTATCTTCTCAACCTCGTATCTTAAAAAAATGTGATTTTGAGATTTTCATATCAAACGATTCCTATTTTTCTGTTCTATAACTGCAAGGAATTCCTATCTCAATAGATTGTGTCTATCGTAAAAAAATAGGAGTCCATATCTTGGTATCTCAATCAATGCTTTTTTCATAACAGCGTCAAACACTTATCTTAACCCTTTCGACCAAGCGGCAGCTTGTCCGTATTGCAAGTTTATTTTTAAGTAATGTTATTTATTGAAAGGAGTTCTGGAAGCACTTCAGTGAAAACCCAACCCGCCTACTTATATGGGCATGATGGAAATTTGATGTCCACCTGAGTGGACATCAGTAGTCAAGGTAGTAAAAATAGAATGTAGGGAATTAAAAGACATTTTGAGAAAAGATCCAAAATTGAAGTATTTTTGTTATTTGATTCCACCCTGAGTTAGTATCTAATGTTTTTAGACCCACACCGATGACAGGACCTTAGCCAGAAACCTGAAAGCTCGTAGACTTTTATTTCATTCCTACCACGCGTTTACTTCTTTTCACGGTTTTGTCCGACTTTGACTGTTTTCAAATGGCTGATTTTTACAAATAAATTTTAAAACACCACTCTTAAGTAGTATCTAGCATTTTCAGACTTCGCCCCATAACAAAAACTTCAAACAGACACTTCAAAGCTCGGGAACTTGTCTTTCATTCCTACTTCGCTTTCACATGTTTTGACGAGTTTGTCCAACTTTAGCTGTTTTAAATGACCGATTTTTACACATAAATTTTAGAACACCACTTGATGTGGACATCAGTACTCAAGGTAGTAAAAATAGAATGTAGGGAATTAAAAGACATGTTGAGAAGAGATCCAAAATTGAGGTAATTTTGTTATTTGATTCCACCCTGAGTTAGTATATAATGTTTTTAGACCCATACCGATGACAGGGCCTCAGCCAGACACCTCAAACCTTGGGGACTTTTCTTTCATTCCTACTCCGCTTTCACTTGTTTTAACGAGTTTGTCCAACTTTGGCTGTTTTTAAATGACCGATTTTTACACATATATCGTAGAACACCACCTTAAGTAGTATCTAGCATTTTCAGACTTTGTCCCATGACAAACACTTCAGGCAGACACCTCAAAGCTCAGGGGCTTTCCTTTGATTCCTACTTCACAGAGCCAAAAATGCCTAATAAAATTAATAAGATTGTCTTCATGAGCGGGTTTTGGGCTGACGGGTAGTCGAAACGACGGAAACGAAAAAAAATCTACTTGGTTTAATGAGGAAATTCTTATTGATATTAAGTTCAATTTCCTCTTATTTCATTTCGATTTCTTTTTATATGTGTTATTAATAAGAAAATCTTTTCAAGATTTCCTTAAAAATATGAAAAAAAAGATGAAAGAGAAAAAACTTCTTATTTTAATAAGATGATCTTAGGGTTCCTAGCAAGAAGATTTGACTTATTAATGTTTTCGTAGGGAAATCTTGCAGAAAACGAAATGATTTCTTAGGGTTCCTATTAATAAGATGATCTTAGGGTTCCTAACAAGAAGATATGACTTATTAACTGATTTCCGCATAATTGTATGTGTTAATAAGATGATCTTAGGGTTCCTAACAAGAAGATATGACTTATTAACTGATTTCCGCATAATTGTATGTGTTAATAAGATGATCTTAGGGTTCCTAACAAGAAGATTTGACTTATTAATATTTTCAAAGGGAAATCATCACCAGCAGACATCATGTAGAACAATTATACGCTGGGAAGCAGAAGATGGCTCGATGGTAAGCACCTGTGTTCAGCATTCAATATGTGGTTAGTTCGATTCGCGGTGGAGGCAATATGGCAAGTGTGGAAGGCAATGTAAGGAAGAGTGCGGTGAGATGGCTTGAAGGAAATATAAAAAGGCAACATAAGAAGGTAAAGGCAATACAAGAGAAATCTAAAACTGAATCGTAACTGATAATCTGAAGTTCTCGAAGACAATATAAGAACTCTGAAATATAATTTTTATTATTTTTATTTGAAGTATTAAAACATCTTCTCAATAATATGTGATTTCATTTTGAAAACATTATTAAGTCGAATCTTCTTGTTAGGAACCCTAAGAAATCAATTCGTTTTCTGCAAGATTTCTCTTTGAAAACATTAATAAGTCAAATCTTCTTGTTATGAACCCTAAGAAATCAATTCCTTTTCTGCAAGATTTCTCTTTGAAAACATTAATAAGTCAAATCTTCTTGTTAGGAACCCTAAGAAATCAATTCGTTTTCTGCAAGATTTCTCTTTGAAAACATTAATAAGTGAAATCTTCTTGTTAGGAACCCTAAGATCATCTTATTAATACATACAATTATGCGGAAATCAGTTAATAAGTCAAATCTTCTTGTTAGGAACCCTAAGCAATCGGTTTGTTTTTTGCAAGATTTCCCTTTGTAAACATTAATAAGATTTTCTCTTCAAATTTAAAAAGAACTTCTTCTTGAAGAAATTCTATAGAGATATCGTATGACTTTTGTTCTTTCTATTTTATTAGGCATTGTTGGCTCTGTGTTCACTTTCAGTTGTTTTAACGGTTTATCCAACTTTGGCTGTTTTAAATGGCCGATTTTTGCACATAAATTTTAGAACACCACTCTTAAGTAGTTTCTAGCATTTTAGGACTTCGCCCTTGACAAATACTTCAGCCAGACGCCTTAAAACTTGGAGTTTTTCTATCATTCCTACTTTGCTTTCACTAGTTTTAGCGGGTTTGTCTAACTTTGACTGTTTTTGAATCCGATTTTTATACATGTATCGAAGAACTCAACCTATAAGAAGTATAAGGCATTTTCAGAACTTCAGCCGGGCACCTCACCTCACGCGCGTAGCCATTATACTTTGTATGCAAAGTTGTATTATTCTCTTATGAATCACAACTAGGGATGGGATCCCGGGATTGTTTAAAGTTAACCTTAACTTTAACTTTGACTTTGACTTTAACTAAAAATGGATATGTGCGTGTACGATAACATATGTATATGTATTAGATACAGGCCCGTGCGCAGGGGAAGATTTTGAAATGCAAAACCCCCACCGCTGCGTACGGGCCTGGCGTAAGTTGATAATATGTAATAGCTTTACCGCGGCAGTCCACGAGTGTCACACGTCCTTTTTTATATATAATCCGCTACGTCGGTTTCGACAACAATTTTTCAAGTACGGCGGCCGCCGCACAGTGGGAAATAATTGAAGTTTACTGTTCATAATCCTCTACAGCCTTCATTTTTCATCCGATTTTGATAATTTTTTTTTAAATGAAAGATTTTGAGATTTCCAAGAGCATAGCTGAGCCCGATTTTTGAATTTCGGTTTGTTTACATTATGTTTTTGTTTACATTATGTACAGTCACTTCTCAGAGCAGAAAACCCAGGACATCGCCATGGATCTCTGCGCAGTGGAACCACCCGGGGTTTTACCTCGGCCAAGGACTGTCACTTTCAATGTAACCCTGTTTAGTATGTTTTGTCCCATTCCGAAACTATCATCCTCCCCCCTTGCAGCAGGGCTGCAAGATATTCTATTGTTACGGGCGGGCGTTGAGCCGAACCCCGGACCAAAAGAATGGATATGCAGTGTCTGTTGCAAAAAGATATATATTAAACGGTCGCATTCTGTGCAATGCTTCTCGTGTAAGAGATGGCTCCATAAATCTGGATGTTCAGGGCTTAACCTTAACATCTACAGACCCCGTACTTTCTTTAGTACTTTCGTGGCCCCTTGTTGTTTGCGCCCTCGGGCGTCCCGCGGTAAGCGCCGTCCAAGCGCACCCCTACCGCCACTTTCTAGTAACAATACTAATAATAATAATAATAATAATGTCTTAACGACTAGCAGTACTTCTGCTATACCCGCCACACAAACTCCAGACTGTTGCTCGTGCCTTATGGCGTCAACATCACGCGCAGCAGCTCAACACTCGCTCCCACCGGAGCAGTTTAGACATGAGCAACTCCGAGCATCAGTCTCTCTCTGTTTCTACATCACACCCACCCTCCCGTTTAAATTCTCACGTGAGTCAGGATCAACATCTTCTCGCACCTGTCTCTACGTGTACTGTTTGTCGGCAAAGATTATACACGCTCGCGTCATCGGTCAAATGCAATAACTGCTTAGGCCAATGCTACGTATATCTATGCTCTGGGCTCGCTAACAGGAACCTCTGGACGAATGCGTTCATCGCACCATGCTGTAACACACCTCAACCTACGACGCCTGCCAACCCGGCTACACCAGGTCCACAGCTAACTAGGCTGAGGCACAGCCTTGGTCTTAGCCTACCAACACCTGGGCGAACACATCCGTCTCTCACGCCTATGGTTAACTCGACATCGACCCCACCGGCGCACTTCCAAATCTTACAGCACAACTGTAACGGATTAACTGGTAAGATCGCAGAGATAACTAATTTGATGACGCAATATGACATAAAACTTGCCGCAGTCCAAGAAACCAAGCTCAGTCCTAGGTCGGACCTCATTACCTATGGCGGATATAACATCCACCGGAAAGACCGTCATAGAGTAACAGGAGGTCTGGGAGGTGGTCTAGCGTTCATAACGCACAACTCTGTACAGTATCATCTATTTGATACCGACATCGAAGGAACGGATGATATCTTAGAAAGCCAAGGTATTACCATCCGTACAGGAGATGTCGATCTGCAAATCATTAACATCTACATACCCCCTGTCTCAAGTTGCCCCACCGGTTATCACGCCGACATTAGCTTGCTATTACGAGGAGATAACCGCGTGATCCTGGGCGACTTCAATGCGCACCACGACATGTGGCACTCAAACTTGCCAGCAGACAGTAGGGGGCATGTACTTGCAGAACAAATAGGTGATACGGCTTTCTGTACATTGAACGGAGACGCCCCAACGAGAGTATCGGGTAACTGCTATAGTTCGCCAGATATTTACATCGTAAGTGCAGGACTATTGAACAACACCAATTGGCGACCCATACTCACGTTGGCGTCTGACCATCTCCCAATAGTCATTACCATCGAACGACCGACGGACTTTATTACACCTGAGCATGGTACATATATTAACTTTACCAAGGCGGGCTGGGACAGTTTTCAGACATATACGGACGAATCCTTGGCTGCTCTATCCATTCCTACGGACGTACGCAAAGGCGAACGAGACTTCCGCAACATCATTGACTTGGCCTCTAAACGCTTCATTCCTGCGGGTCGAATATCTCAAATAAGACCAAATTTCCCCACGGAGGCAGCGGCCATGGCTAGAGAAAGAGATGAAGTGCGAAGTCTCAATCCCGCAGACCCCCGTATAAGGGATCTCAACGCGGAAATTCGTAGGTTGGTCGATAAGCATAAACTGGCCAAATGGAAACAACACCTAGAGCAATGCAACCTCTCTGATGGTGTTGGCAAATTATGGACTACGGTCAAAGCTCTATCTAATCCAACGCAACACAAGGATAAAGTAGATATTACTTTCGGTGACAGGGTGAAGAAGGGCCCTAGGGGATGTGCGAACTCCTTCTGTAGACAATTTGTACTACATTCCCCGCCCGATAGAGCTAAACGTAGAACCATGCGACAGGCGCGTAAATATAAAAACCAAAATACGCCCATTGTCATCACTGCTTCAGAGGTCAAGGAAGCCATCAGACAGGCTAAGCACTCAAAATCCATCGGCCCCGACGGCATTGCCATGAAGATGCTGAAACATCTAGGCCAGGAGGGACACAAATACTTAGCGGCTCTATTCAGTCTTTCACTGAACACTTTCGTCATTCCTGAAATATGGAAAAAGGCGAGAGTGGTTCCATTACTAAAACCTAGAAAACCGGCAAACATAGGCGATTCATATCGCCCTATATCACTTTTGTCGCCGGTAGTGAAGACGCTAGAGTCCATTTTTCTCCCGTATTATACTGCAAATCTGCACCTGGCTAGTCATCAACATGGCTTCCGTAAGCTGCACAGCACCACCACCGCACTCAATGCCATTACAACGCAAATAAATAGCGGCCTAATTCAAAACCAACCAAATCACAGGACTGTGTTAGTGGCACTTGACCTGTCGAAAGCTTTTGACACAGTAAACCATGCCACTCTCATACAAGATCTGTTGGAAACACAGATACCTGATGGGTTAAAGAGATGGACCGCTAATTACTTGAATGGACGGGAGGCGGTTAACTTAGAAAAAATTTTCAAATGATAATTTTTTTGTCTTGTATTACTCTTACTATCATTTTGAAATAGTTTTTTTAAAGTAAACTTGGCTAACTGAAGCAGGATAATATCGTTTTTGCAGAATTTTCCGTTTTCCCGCACTTTGCACCAAAAAACATAAGTAAACAAACCGAAATTCAAAAATCGGGCTCAGCTATGCTCTTGGAAATCTCAAAATCTTTCATTTAAAAAAAAAATTATCAAAATCGGATGAAAATGAACACTGTAGAGGATTATGAACAGTAAACTTTAATTATTTCCCACTGTGCGCCGTGGTGTAGCGGTTAAGTGTTCGGCCTTCTACATCAAGTCGTGGCGGTTCGATGCCCGGCAAAAGTAACATCAAAAATTATTTAGAAAAACAATTTTTCTAAACGGGGTCGCCCCTCGGCAGTAGTTTGGCAAACTCTCCGGGTGTATTTCTGCCATGAGAAGCTTCTCAGCAAAAAATTCATTTGCTTTGCAAGTGCCGTTCGGAGTCGGCAAAAAACTGTAGGTCCCGCCAACTTGTAGGAAAACTCAAAAGCAACACACCACAAGTTGGAAAGAGAAGCTCGGCTAAAAATCTCGTTAGAGGTTATGATAACCTGTTGGTATATCGCCGCCATTAGTTTTTTTTTTTTTTTTTTTTTAATTCAAAATAAGAGCTGCTCTAAAGACATGTCCATTGTAGTGGACATGAGTAGTCAAAGGGTTAATATAAATGCATATTTAAAGGCATATCGTTTTATTATTCTCCAAAAGTGTCTTATTATTTTCTTTCGCAATATCTTAACGTATGGGGCTCCGTTATTTTTCGGCGACGCACATAACGGTATTTTGATAATCTAGGCGGCCAAAACCATTTTAACGTTTTTTATAGTCTTTAATACTTTTATTCATCATCATTCAGACAATGGACTTTTTTTATTGAACTATTATATTATTAACCCTTAAATGACCGTGGTATCCTTAAAGATACAACCATTTTGTACTAGAATAAATAGAAAATGAAATTTTTTTTGGGTATTTATAGGTTAAATTATATAAAATAGACATCACAATGTTTTTTTATTAATGTTTTAATTATTTATTTATTAAATGCCAAGTTTTATGGAAAATTAATGCAATACCACAGAAGGTGTCAAATAAAATACATTATTTGAAGCAAAAAATAATATTTAATTCAAACAATAACACTAGTTTACAGCCAAAAAATACCAGGAATCTTATGTATGTGAGTGAATTGGAACTGACATGCCGAGCTGTGAACATATTTTTAAAACTTTTTTAACTTTTTCAAAATTTTCAAATGATAATTTTTTTGTCTTGTATTACTCTTACTATCATTTTGAAATAGTTTTTTTAAAGTAAACTTGGCTAACTGAAGCAGGATAATATCGTTTTTGCAGAATTTTCCGTTTTCCCGCACTTTTCACCAAAAAACATAAGTAAACAAACCGAAATTCAAAAATCGGGCTCAGCTATGCTCTTGGAAATCTCAAAATCTTTCATTTAAAAAAAAAATTATCAAAATCGGATGAAAATGAACACTGTAGAGGATTATAAACAGTAAACTTCAATGATTTCCCACTGTGCGCCGTGGTGTAGCGGTTAAGTGTTCGGCCTTCTACATGAAGTCGTGGCGGTTCGATGCCCGGCAAAAGTAACATCAAAAATTATTTAGAAAAACAATTTTTCTAAACGGGGTCGCCCCTCGGTAGTAGTTTGGCAAACTCTCCGGGTGTATTTCTGCCATGAGAAGCTTTTCAGCAAAAAATTCATTTGCTTTGCAAGTGCCGTTCGGAGTCGGCAAAAAACTGTAGGTCCCGCCAACTTGTAGGAAAACTCAAAAGCAACACACACAAGTTGGAAAGAGAAGCTCGGCTAAAAATCTCGTTAGAGGTTATGATAACCTGTTGGTATATCGCCGCCATTAGTTTTTTTTTTTTTTTTTTTTAATTCAAAATAAGAGCTGCTCTAAAGACATGTCCATTGTAGTGGACATGAGTAGTCAAAGGGTTAATATAAATGCATATTTAAAGGCATATCGTTTTATTATTCTCCAAAAGTGTCTTATTATTTTTTTTTGCAATAGCTTAACGTACACAGAGCCAACAATGCCTAATAAAATAGAACAAAAGTCATAAGATATCTCTATAGATTTTCTTCAAGAAGATGTGCTTCTTATTATTGTAGAGACCGTCTTTTTAATTTTATTAAGAAGATTTTCTTTTTAATATTTTAAATGAAAAATAAAATGATATCGCCCTCACCGAGAATCGAACTTACAATTTTCGGAATGATAAACCCAGCTGTTAACCATCAGGCCATCGCTCACTTTTGATTGCCAGCTTCTAATTACCGATATGTGTAGAGTTGTTAATGTTTCAAAGGAAAATCTTATAAATATATTTAAGAAGATTTCTTTTTAACATTTCTAATTAGGAAAAAAAGAGAGAGAGAATCGAACTTACAATTTTTCGATTGCTAAACCCAGCTGCTAACCATCCGGCCATCGTATACTAATAATTGCCAGCGTCTAACTACACCTTTGTACTAAATGTATAGTTTTTTAATAAGAATTTCTTCTTAGAACCAAAAAGATTTCCGTACAGTTTTTTCTTCGTTTGCACCGTTGCGACTACCCTTTTGCCCAAAAGCTGATCATGAAGACAATCTTATTAATTTTATTAGGCATTTTTGGCTCTGTGTATGGGGCTCCGTTATTTTTCGGCGACGCACATAACGGTATTTTGATAATCTAGGCGGCCAAAACCATTTTAACGTTTTTTATAGTCTTTAATACTTTTTTTCATCATCATTCACACAATGGACTTTTTTTATTGAACTATTATATTATTAACCCTTAAATGACCGTGGTATCCTTAAAGATACAACCATTTTGTACTAGAATAAATAGAAAATGAAATTTATTTTTGGGTATTTATAGGTTAAATTATATAAAATAGACATCACAATGTTTTTTTATTAATGTTTTAATTATTTATTTATTAAATGCCAAGTTTCATGGAAAATTAATGCAATACCACAGAAGGTGTCAAATAAAATACATTATTTGAAGCAAAAAATAATATTTAATTCAAACAATAACACTAGTTTACAGCCAAAAAATACCAGGAATCTTATGTATGGGAGTGAATTGGGACTGACATGCCGAGCTGTGAACATATTTTTAAAACTTTTTTTATGGGCAGGTTTTCGAGATTTCAGTAACTTAGTGTTTTTTCAGGTATCACTTAATTCAAAAATTATTTTCGGCAATGTTACAAAAGCTCATATTTTTATAATATTAAGACTCATATCGGACTCCTAAATTATGAGAACTCCCAGAATGTTTGAGGCGTAAGAACATTACATATTATATAGTGTGTACAGGTTTAAATAACGTGAAACATATTCATGAAAGGTATGAAGACTTTAGGATAATTTTTTGGTAAATTTTGGGATAGTTTTGGAGTAATTTAGGAAAATTTTGTGGTTATTTTTGGATAATTTTGTGGTCATTTTGGGGTCATTTCAGGATCATTTTTTGGTCAATTTTGGGAAACCTTTGGGGTCATTTTAGGATAATTTTGTGGTCATTTTAGGTTATTTTTTTTTGGTAATTTTAGGATCATTTTTGATGCATTTTGGGTCATTTTAGGATAATTTTGTGGTCATACTGAGGTCATTTCAGGATAATTTTTTAGTAAATTTCGGGATAATTTTGGGGTCAATTTGGAATAATTTGGTGGTCATTTTAAGATAACTTTTTTGGTCATTTTAGGATAATTTTTTTTGGTGGTTATTTTAGGATAACTTTTTCGTAATTTTGGGGTAATTTTTTTGATAAATTTTGGGATAACTTTGGGGTCAGTTTAAAAAAATTTTGTGGTCACTTCAGGATAATTTTTTTGTCAAATTTGGGATAATTCAGGTCCAGAGTTGCATCTTTCTCATATTGTGAAATACTTTGGCATATGTTTGACTACTTAATTCAAATGGAGGCTTATAATAGATCATTGGGCTATCAAAATAAAGTCCAATGAAGTGTATGTGGAGCGATCACAGGGACGAATGAACCATGCCCAACAGACATCTGTATGCATTCATGTATGCCACCGAGAATCCAGTCATAAGTATGACATTCAAGATGCTCGAGGGTATCCCAAAGGCCATGTGAATAGTACCGGGAATCCTTGCATCTTTGCGATAGTCCACATTATTCAGGATGCATGCAGGGCGTTCATGTACATATGCGGATACTACCAGTAAGCCAGATAACAATCTTCTCCTCTGTCGTCGTGGTAGGACTCTTGATGTCGCTGGACTGTTGAGGAGTGTGCTGCATCAGATGTGTGGTGTTCCTTTGATTGACGTAGCAACGTTTTACAAATTACTTTTGAATTTTTTGTTTGTAAATAAATAAAATTTTTGAAAGCTTTTTGACATTTTTTCCGTGAAAGCTTTTCACCTTTTGCATGGTGAATTAAAAAAGCTTTGCTTTTGTCATTGTTGGCTGTGCATACCATAACAATTGAAAGTGACAAATTCCCACCAAACCAAGACTTCCGAAATAGTCTGATATCAGATTTTTCTGAAGATTTTAAAAGAATTTCGACTTTACTTAAATAATTCGTAATCATTTCGTAAAATAACCCCCTTATTCATAAAAAAATGCTATTACACATTATAACTGCGTAATAGTAAAAACTAATTTTAATTTTATAAAACTGTTATAATGAACTTTATTCATAAATGCTTTCCCAGTAGGAAAGTAGGTAATGCATGCATGAAAAGATGTATGCATTTTGTTATAAGAAAAGATCACACCAAAAGCAAGGAAGGGAGTAATGTGTCGCTCAATCTTTGAATTGTAGTTTAAAAAAAAATGTTTTCCATACATGAAAAGATGTACGAATTTTGATGTTAGAAATGATCATACCAAAAGCAAGGAAGGGAGTAATGTGTCGCTCTATTTTTTTTATTTGTAGTTTGAAAACTTCAAAAAAAAAAAAAATAGACAACTTTCCAACATAAAAAAAATACAATATAAATTCATTTTGAAACTGCTGCTCCTTACTTACATCTTCATCACTTTTCCTGCTGCTGTGTGGTTTTTCAGAAGTCGAGAGTCGACTGGACTGTTTGCTCCTGATGCCGTTGCATTTGTGGTTTTGGTTTTTTTATTATATTTTTTTGGTGCACTCATCTTGGTCGTAGCCCATGACGAGCTCGTCATTCAAACATTTAAATAGGACCTTAACTCTTCCCCCGCTGTAGAGTCTCACTGGGTCTTAATGTCCTTGTTACTCCACAAGGAAATTTATAAAATGTTATGCAAAATTAAATATGTCCCTTGTAAAGCATCTTTTCATTCAAGAAAGGCAGTGTAACATATAATGTATCCCTTGTAGTGCATATTTTCATTCTTGAAAGGTAATGCATCTTTTCATTTATAAATAAAAAGTAATATAAAAAGTAATGTAAACATGTATCTTTAGTTTTATAGGCGAGCGAAACATTACTTTTCCTATGACATCGCTGTAGAAAAATTCATGCATGTTTTCATGTATAGTCTATAGGAGCTATACATTACTTTATGCATTGCTGTACATTACCTTTTCCCACTGGTTTATAAAGGTCTTGTAACTATTATTGGTATATAAGGTTTTTGGATTTTGATGTGCTTGTAAGGCCAGCATAGGGCATGGTAGCGACGACGCATGACCATTACATACGAAAAATACGATGCGCGTGCAGAAAAATGCCTGTAACTTTCGTTGCATGGTAAACTAACACTTTTTTTTTAGATTATTTTTTGTTATGAATTACACAATAAAATAAGACTAGTAACACAATTGAAAGCGATTGAGAAGTTTTTTTTTTTTTAGTTGTTTTAAACAATGGCTAATAACTTTTTTTTTAATTATTTATTGTAAAAAAAAAATTTATTGAGGAGACTTATTCATCCTCTTTAACTGTACCAAATATGAGCAAAATCAGTTAAGCCGATTGCGAGTAAATAAATAAAATCCAAAGGTCTTCGAAAAATTTCGAATACCCATAACTTCGAAAATAATTCGAATTTCGAAAAATAAAAAAATAGGGGTCTTTTTTTTTTTTGATTGTTAACCGAAAAAAAATTATTGCGCAAAAAAAGCTCGCACATCGAAAAAACGTTTGCACAGTTGGCAGATTTTGACTCACTATTTCTAATTAATTTATTTAATATTTATTTTGCCTTTATACATATTTATTTATACATATTTATTTTATTAATTGTTATTTTATTTTGCTTTTTTTTTATTATTTTCTTTATCATTTTATTAAATTTAATTTAATTTTAAGTTATTTTTTTATTTTGTTTTTAACGCTTCTTTAAATGTTATTTTTTTTATTTCAATTTTTTATTTTATTTTATTTTTTAAATTTTTTTTAATTTTCTTTTTATTTTATTTTGTTTTAATTTTTTTATTATTATTTTGTTATATTTTATTTATTTATTTTTTTTTGTTAATTTTTTTTCTTGTTATTTTATTTAAATTTTTTTTAATTCTATTTTTTAAGGTTAATGGAAAATACTTTTTGTTTTTATTATCTTGTTTTTATTTTTTAATTTAATTTTATTTTTATTTTATTTTTTTGTTATTTACCTTTATTTTGTTTTATTATTTTATTTCATTTTTATTTTTTTATTTTTATTTTTTTTTTTTTTAATTTTTAATTTTTATTAATTTTTTTTTTTTTTTTTTTTTTTTTTATTTGTTTACTTTATTTTATTCGTGAATTATTCACGCAACATATGCATACGTATGTATATGAAAATAAACGACTAGAAGGACGTTCATACATAGATTCGAATTCTATAAGCAAAAAATAAAAATTAAAATAAAATGGCATAAGGGCTTATAATATGACAGAACGAGGTATCCTATAATTATGATAAGGGGTAAAGTTATTTAGTTTCAGTGGCTTTCGTGGGTTTGGCTTGTGTTCCTTCGAGGAAACCGTTGCGGAAACGGCGACGTACGACTTTCAGATAACGCATGCGACCTGTGTCAGTGGTCTTCCTCCTCTTGGCATTCACGGACCAGTTGTATGAGCGCAGCTTAGCAGCGGGGTAACCAATTGGGAGCATGTTGAATTTGGTACGATGAACATCCACAGCGACAGTAAAAGGTGCGTCTTATTGTGACGTTTGCCGAAAGTTGATGTACCGTTGGTCATCTTGGATGGTGAAGAGCCGTGCCCCAGGAAAAGCGCCACGGTAGTGTTTCTAAAGCTTGGAAGGCCTCCTACTACAAGCCCATGGTTCAATTATAAAAAGGTTTGTCTTCCCTTGACGTTTATTATTGACACTCTCAATATGAAAATGTGTACGGGTTTCGTTTGCGAATAAAAAAGTAGGAATGTTTTTTTTTCTTTCGTCAAGGAAATAGTAGTAGAAAAATCGAAAAAGGAGGATATAAATTGTAATGCAAATAAAAAATTGCAAAGTAAACTAACACATTCGACGGGGCCAAAAAAAAGTTTTTCAAAAATTATATTGATTTTTTTTTCAGATAGGTGAAAAAATATTACTGTAAAAATTACAGATCTTAACATTAAATTCTAGAGGTCTATCAGCGCTAGTTTAGATTTCACAGACTTTACCTCATATTAAGAGTAAGAACTCGGAATCCCTTCAAAAGCTGCATAGCCTAAAATTTTCTTCGACTAGCCGTTTTCTAGTATTCTATCCTGAAAATAAGTGTCGATTTCCTGGTCGATATTTTTTTCGCTCCACCGTGTTAATAGTAATTCGACCGATCCACAACTTGTATTTGATGGTTGAATACAATCGAACGTCAAATCGAATAGGACATCGACTCATGTAAAGCAGTCTTAACCTAAATTTTTACTAAAAGTTCCTTGAAAGGTTTTATCGGAAAAAGAGTGCCAAAGGGATAGTATTACCATTTTACTAACCAAATTTAACCAGTTCCAATAAATTTACTTCCAACTCTTTCATGCACACTTGGCTGATGATTAAGAATGAAAATAACATACTCTAATCACAGAAGAAAAATCTTTAAAGTCAGTTATTAATGATAAATTCATAAATTTTCCAAAAGCCAACCTCTACTATTTTTCTAACTACTACTATTTTAAACTAATTTTCTAACTACTTTTTTTTCATGATTTTGCTAAAAGGCTACCCAGAATGTGAATAACAATTTTTCAGGGAGCAAGATGGCCGCAACTGACAGAACCTGTCATCGAAAAGCTAACCTGGTATAATTGAACCATGCTACAAGCCTAAGAACACACGGGGTAAATCGACGGGAACTGCGCTCCTCCACAAACCTTTCGCAACTTAACAGCAGTAGTCAGTTTTCTGCATCTGGAAATATATTTAATGTATGAAATCAATAATATTTAAAAGATTTTTTAGCAAATCTTACCCTTAGTTGTCTACAAACACACAAAATTGAAGCAATTTTCCAAAAAAAAAAATAGTTATTTGTTAGTTTTGAATAATTTGAAAGATATAAGTGTCAGAACAAAAGGAAATTGGTAGGAAAGGTGTTGCCAATACAAGCGTTTTTAACTAAATTATGAATCGTATGGTTTTCATTCCACAATTTGCTCTGGAATAAAAAGTAATTTTTGAAGAGACAACATTGCAAATACCGGTGGCGTTCAAGATGGCGGTGTTAGAGCGAGAAGGTGTATTTAAATAGGTTTGTTTACTGACCAAAAAAAGTTCAGAGCAGGTTAGAGCAGAGCAGAGCAGGGCAGCTGTCAAAATAGAAATAGAGCAACATAGAGCAACTCAGAGCAGAAATTCCATTAAACACTTGAATCTCGATAGTTTCTTTTTATTTGGTTTTTTTTTGTTTAAATCTTCCAAATGAATGCAAATTCACGTATACAAAACCATTGATTTTCTTGCAAGCTAATTTTTTTGAAGTTTTCAAAAATTTATTTTTTCCTGACTGACAATTGCTCCTCTGCTCTAACTTACTCCATAAAAAAAGCTAGAGCAGAAATTTGTGATCTGGATTACTCTAGTTTTGTTTCGAGCGTACTCATGAAACAAAAGATAGAGCAACCTAGAGCAAGAAAAGTGTTCGTTAAACACAATTTTGTGATATATGTATCTCAATCTGGCGTAAGCTAGAGCAGCCCAATAAACAAACCTTATTACATCGTGATGGTAATTTTGGCTCTGACAAATGCCAGTTTTAAATTTGTCAAACAGAATTCTTTGCACGCACATCTTTTTGCGTGCTCATCCTTTCTGCGTGCTTTCTTACATTGGGCGTTGTAGAATATTGGGGAAGGTGTTGCTCTGGGCCATAAAAAGCTTCCTGTGGTCTGGTTGCTACAGCTTCCTTCAGGAGCCGCGTCTTCAATAAAGGACCTTTAGCCCCATACGTATGGGAGCAGAAAATTTGTTGTTTCCCAGTCTCACCTTAATAGGCGGTATGAGAAAATCATCATTATGATTTATGGGCGCTTGTCCGCCTACGCGATTTGGACCGTTGCGTATGAGCCACCAGTCATCCCTTCTTAGCCACAATTGACGGCAATTGAAATAAATATAGTTTAAAAAAACTAAAACTCACGCTTTTAGAGAGTATTGAACTAAAAAGTTGAAAATAATTTTAAAAACCCTACACAGTCGTATTGTGGAAAAAGCGTGGTCCGCTTTGTTCCATAATCTTCGTTTTTTATTTAAATTATTTATACCTTTTTAGTGCAGTATTCTTTAAAAGCGCGTGTTTTCGCTTTTTAAACTATATTTATTTTTTACTTTTTAGTTAAATGTGTTATCGATAAATATATCGAAATATACCGCAGTGCAAACGAAACCTCTAGGCCTCCACTTTCGTTTGATACCCATATTGTAGGCATTATGATCGATAATTCAGTTATCGATAAATATATCGAAATATTCCAAAGTCCAGTAGAAACCTGTAGACATTCCCTTTCGTTTGATACCCAGATTTTAGGCATTATGACCGATAACTTAGTTATCGATAAATATATCGAAGTCCAAATGCAACCTCCTATCGTTTGACACCCAGATTGAAGGCACATTTCAAGGTTTTTCTGACAGTCATATGCCACTATCGGGTAGACTGAATATATGAATGTATGTAGAAGTAAAGCTAATGAAAGCGTAGTAAAGAAACTAGCATTATGTGGGAAAAGCGTCGAGCGCTCGATATACGAAATTTATGGCACAAAGCGGACCACGCTTTTTCCAAAATACTACTGTGTAGGGTTTTTAAAATTATTTTCAACTTTTTAGTTCAATACTCTCTAAAAGCGTGAGTTTTAGTTTTTTTAAACTATATTTTTTTATTTTTTTAGTCAAATGTCCTATGAAATTATCGATAAATATATCGAAAAATACAGCAGTCCAAACGAAACCTCTGGCCTTCGACTTTAGTTTGATACCCATATTGTTAGGAAATTTTAAGGTATTTGGCCTCACATTTTGACAATAACTCAGTTATCGATAAATTTATCGAAATATGTCGATGTCCAAATGAAACCTGGGGCCTTCACCTTTCGTTTGATACCCATATTGTAGGGAATTTTTTAGGTTTTTGGGCAATCATATTTTGACCGATAACTCAGTTATCGATAAATTTATCGAAATATATTGAAGTCCAAATGAAACCTGGGGCCTTCCCCTTGCGTTTGATACCCATATTGTAGGGAAATTTTAAGGTTTTCGGGCAACCACATTTTGACCGATAACTCAGTTATCGATAAATTTATCGAAATATGTCGATGTCCAAATGAAACCTGCGACCTTCACCTTTCGTTTGATACCCATATTGTAGGGAATTTTTTAGGTTTTTGGGCAATCATATTTTGACCGATAACTCAGTTATCGATAAATTTATCGAAATGTATCGAAGTCCAAATGAAACCTGGGGCCTTCCCCTTTCGTTTGATACCCATATTGTAGGGAAATTTTAAGGTTTTCGGGCAACCACATATTGACGGATAACTCAGTTATCGATAAATTTATCGAAATATGTCGATGTCCAAGTGAAACCTGGGGCCTTCACCTTTCGTTTGATACCCATATTGTAGGGAATTTTATAGGTTTTTGGGCAATCATATTTTGACCGATAACTCAGTTATCGATAAATTTATCGAAATATATCGAAGTCCAAATGAGACCTGGGTAAAAACCAAGTAAGTCCAAATCATCCTTCACCTGCTGTTTCTATCGCAGTCCAGGAATCCCTTTCCTCTTCTGCCGAATTCGGGTGTCGACAGGATAACCTGGGCCGGAGCTTATTTGTCCATTAGCATAAAATTACTCAGCGGAGGCTTTGGGCTTTGATTCGCTGCGCTATTGTCAGAACTTCGTAAAGCTCGTCGATCGCATGGCTCAATTTTCTTCACCGAAGGACCATACATCTTCTGGACCATACCAATCTTTTTTGGGCACTGTTTATGATTCCGAACCTCCAGCTCTTCTATCATTATAACCTCCTGCGGTTGATGGGTTTAAAATATACCCGAGTAAGGTATGCTTGTGGTAAGAGGCGACTTAAATCCACAAAAGGTAATGACGTGCCACCTGATAGTTGATCTAGGGATATGATGCCTGTCATTACCTAGAAGGTTCCTCTGGTCATACCAGATAGCCCCCACAACAGTCGGACAGGTACCGCATGGTGCTAGTCAAAGGGCGTGCTGGGTTCATATCCGGCAAAGGTCTGCTCTTATCCTTAACTCTCCCAAAAACCTTCGGCGTGCGCTTTTCTAGATAAAAATAACAACAACAACGAGCCATACATTCTCACATATTTGCCGGCTTTCCAGGTTTTAATAGGGAACACGCGCATGCTTCCTCTGTCTCTGAAATGTAACGGTGGTGTTTTTGTCCTCGTATGTTAGCATCCTGCGGGCCAAACACCGTTCCATCAGGCGAGCTCGCAGACACAAAAACAACCATGCAACCATTTCCACAGCCAGCACAGAGGATGACAAGGCCATTTGGATGGCCAAGAACTCTAAATTATTGGACCCAAACGGCATATCCATCCTGCACCTTAAGCACATAGGCGACCATTTGACATTTCCGATGTGATTTTATCAATATTTTATTTATTTTGGTTTGAAGTAAGATCTTATTTGTTTTCATTTTAACGCCTTCATAACAGCATTTTAAGTTTATGAATAATGTTTTTTGGTTATTTGATTAATAAACTCTTAATGGACCTTTGATATTTTTTTATGAATAAGGCTGTAAAAGTGTAACAAAAATTTGGTTATCAGATAAAAAAAAGTTATGAAATAAAAGCTACTGACTATTGCCCAAAGAATTTCACTGTACTATTTAGCTGAGTGGATAGCACTTGAGTACAAGTATGCAGGCGCGTCGGTTCGATACCTGCCAAAACCTTTTCAAATTTAATTTTTTTTTTTAACTACCGATTTTATTTCGAAAAATTCGTAACGAAGTCGCGTCAACCCTCCCATACAAATTTCTCAGCAACTTCGAAAGCAAATCGGTTGCGATTTCGGAAAAATCTTTCGACGCAACGTAAAGCCTTCGGAAAAAAGTCGAAATTAATTGTTTAGTGGGTTTCTATTCTACAGACAATTTTGTCACTCGAAATTGTTATGGTATGCTTAGCCAACAATGACAACTGGAAAGCTTCTTTAGTTCACCCAAGGCGAATTCATTACAGGTGGCATCCTCGCATCATATAGTTTTATCTTCTTCCTTGAAAATCCAATCGTAGCTGTCAAATTGCTTCTGTTGTTGCTTTGTCTGACATTTTCTGTTATAAGGAGTGGGTGCGTGTGTGTAGATCTGAATGAACTCAGTTATCGATAAATTTATCGAAATATGTCGATGTCCAAGTGAAACCTGGGGCCTTCACCTTTCGTTTGATACCCATATTGTAGGGAATTTTATAGGTTTTTGGGCAATCATATTTTGACCGATAACTCAGTTATCGATAAATTTATCGAAATATATCGAAGTCCAAATGAGACCTGGGGCCTTCACCTTTCGTTTGATACCCATGTTGTAGGGAAATTTTAAGGTTTTTGGGCAATCATATTTTGACCGATAACTCAGTTATTGATAAATTTATCGAAATACATATATCGAAGTTCAAATGAAACCTGGGGCTTTCCCCTTTCGTTTGATACCCATATTGTACGGAAATTTTAAGGTTTTCGGGCAACTACATTTTGACCGATAACTCAGTTATCGATAAATTTAACCGATAAAGGGAATTTTTTAGGTTTTTGGGCTATCATATTTTGACCGATAACTCAGTTATCGATAAATTTAATCGATAAAGGGAATTTTTTAGGTTTTTGGGCTATCATATTTTGACCGATAACTCAGTTATCGATAAATTTATCGATATATATCGAAGTCCAAATTAAACCTGGGGCCTTCCCCTTTCGTTTGATACTCATATTGTAGGGAAATTTTAAGGTTTTCGGCAACCACATTTTGACCGATAACTCAGTTATCGATAAATTTATCGAAATATGTCGATGTCCAAGTGAAACCTGGGGACTTCACCTTTCGTTTGATACCCATGCGGCCTTCACCTTTCGTTTGATACCCATATTGTAGGGAATTTTTTGGGTTTTTGGGCAATCATATTTTGACCGATAACTCAGTTATCGATCAATTTATCGAAATATGTCGAAGTCCAAATGAAACCTGGGGCCTTCCCCTTTCGTTTGGTACCCATATTGTAGGGAAATTTTAAAGTTTTGGGCAACCACATTTTGACCGATAACTCAGTTATCGATAAATGTATCGAAATATGTCGATGTCCAAGTGAAACCTGGGAACTTCACCTTTCGTTTGATACCCATATTATAGGAATTTTTTTAGGTTTTTGGGCAATCATATTTTGACCGATAACTCAGTTATCGATAAATTTATCGAAATATATCGAAGTCCAAATGAGACCTGGGGCCTTCACCTTTCGTTTGATACCCATATTGTAGGGAAATTTTAAGGTTTTCGGGCAACCACATTTTGACCGATAACTCAGTTGTTATCGATAAATTTATCGAAATATGTCGATGTCCAAGTGAAACCTGGGGACTTCACCTTTCGTTTGATACCCATATTTTAGGGAAATTTTAAGGTTTTTGGGCCACTGGGGCTTAGACCGAAGTAAGTCCAAAACATCCTTCACCTGCTGTTTCTATCGCAGTCCAGGCATCCCTTTCCTCGTCTGCCGAATTCGGGTGTCGACAGGATAACCTGGGCCGGAGCTTATTTGTCCATTAGCATAAAATGACTCAGCGGAGGCTTTGGGCTTTGATTCGCTGCGCTATTGTCAGAACTTCGTAAAGCTCGTCGATCGTATGGTTCAATTTTCTTCACCGAAGTACCATACATCTTCTGGACCATACCAATCTTTTTTGGGCACTGTTTATGATTCCGAACCTCCAGCTCTTCTATCATTATAACCTCCTGCGGTTGATGGGTTTAAAATATACCCGAGTAAGGTATGCTTGTGGTAAGAGGCGACTTAAATCCACAAAAGGTAATGATGTGCCACATGATAGTTGATCTAGGGATATGATGCCTGTCATTAACAACCTTCTTCTTCCCTACAGAAAGAAGGGATGAGATCACCTAGAAGGTTCCTCTGGTCATACCAGATAGCCCCACAACAGTCGGACAGGTACCGCATGGTGCTAGTCAAGGGGCGTGCTGGGTTCATATCCGGCAAAGGTCTGCTTTTATCCTTAACTCTCCCAAAAACCTTCGGGGTGTGCTTTTCTAGATAAAAATAACAACAACAACGAGCCATACATTCTCACATATTTGCCGGCTTTCCAGGTTTTAATAGAAAACACGCGCATGCTTCCTCTGTCTCTGAAATGTAACGGTGGTGTTTTTGTCCTCGTATGTTAGCATCCTGCGGGCCAAACACCGTTCCATCAGGCGAGCTCGCAGACACAAAAACAACCATGCAACCATTTCCACAGCCAGCACAGAGGATGACAAGGCCATTTGGATGGCCAAGAACTCTAAATTATTGGACCCAAACGGCATATCCATCCTGCACCTTAAGCACATAGGCGACCATTTGACATTTCCGATGTGATTTTATCAATATTTTATTTATTTTGGTTTGAAGTAAGATCTTATTTGTTTTCATTTTAACGCTTTCATAACAGCATTTTAAGTTTATGAATAATGTTTTTTGGTTATTTGATTAATAAACTCTTAATAGACCTTTGATATTTTTTTATGAATAAGGCTGTAAAAGTGTAACAAAAATTTGGTTATCAGATAAAAAAAAGTTATGAAATAAAAGCTACTGACTATTGCCCAAAGAATTTCACTGTACTATTTAGCTGAGTGGATAGCACTTGAGTACAAGTATGCAGGCGCGTCGGTTCGATACCTGCCAAAACCTTTTCAAATTTAATTTTTTTTTTTAACTACCGATTTTATTTCGAAAAATTCGTAACGAAGTCGCGTCAACCCTCCCATACAAATTTCTCAGCAACTTCGAAAGCAAATCGGTTGCGATTTCGGAAAAATCTTTCGATGCAACGTAAAGCCTTCGGAAAAAAGTCGAAATTAATTGTTTAGTGGGTTTCTATTCTACAGACAACAATTTTGTCACTCGAAATTGTTATGGTATGCTTAGCCAACAATGACAACTGGAAAGCTTCTTTAGTTCACCCAAGGCGAATTCATTACAGGTGGCATCCTCGCATCATATGGTTTTTTCTTCTTCCTTGAAAATCCAATCGTAGCTGTCAAATTGCTTCTGTTGTTGGTTTGTCTGACATTTTCTGTTATAAGGAGTGGGTGCGTGTGTGTAGATCTGAATGAACTCAGTTATCGATAAATTTATCGAAATATGTCGATGTCCAAGTGAAACCTGGGGCCTTCACCTTTCGTTTGATACCCATATTGTAGGGAATTTTATAGGTTTTTGGGCAATCATATTTTGACCGATAACTCAGTTATCGATAAATTTATCGAAATATATCGAAGTCCAAATGAGACCTGGGGCCTTCACCTTTCGTTTGATACCCATGTTGTAGGGAAATTTTAAGGTTTTTGGGCAATCATATTTTGACCGATAACTCAGTTATTGATAAATTTATCGAAATACATATATCGAAGTTCAAATGAAACCTGGGGCTTTCCCCTTTCGTTTGATACCCATATTGTACGGAAATTTTAAGGTTTTCGGGCAACTACATTTTGACCGATAACTCAGTTATCGATAAATTTAATCGATAAAGGGAATTTTTTAGGTTTTTGGGCTATCATATTTTGACCGATAACTCAGTTATCGATAAATTTAATCGATAAAGGGAATTTTTTAGGTTTTTGGGCTATCATATTTTGACCGATAACTCAGTTATCGATAAATTTATCGAAATATATCGAAGTCCAAATGAGACCTGGGGCCTTCACCTTTCGTTTGATACCCATATTGTAGGGAAATTTTAAGGTTTTCGGGCAACCACATTTTGACCGATAACTCAGTTGTTATCGATAAATTTATCGAAATATGTCGATGTCCAAGTGAAACCTGGGGACTTCACCTTTCGTTTGATACCCATATTTTAGGGAAATTTTAAGGTTTTTGGGCCACTGGGGCTTAGACCGAACGAGAGTCACATACATACAAGCAAGCAAACAAACATACAAGTGAACCTAATAAAAGCGTGGTAAAAACCAAGTAAGTCCAAAACATCCGTCACCTGCTGTTTCTATCGGAGTCCAGGCATCCCTTTCCTCGTCTGCCGAATTCGGGTGTCGACAGGATAACCTGGGCCGGAGCTTATTTGTCCATTAGCATAAAATGACTCAGCGGAGGCTTTGGGCTTTGATTCGCTGCGCTATTGTCAGAACTTCGTAAAGCTCGTCGATCGTATGGTTCAATTTTCTTCACCGAAGTACCATACATCTTCTGGACCATACCAATCTTTTTTGGGCACTGTTTATGATTCCGAACCTCCAGCTCTTCTATCATTATAACCTCCTGCGGTTGATGGGTTTAAAATATACCCGAGTAAGGTATGCTTGTGGTAAGAGGCGACTTAAATCCACAAAAGGTAATGATGTGCCCCATGATAGTTGATCTAGGGATATGATGCCTGTCATTAACAACCTTCTTCTTCCCTACAGAAAGAAGGGATGAGATCACCTAGAAGGTTCCTCTGGTCATACCAGATAGCCCCACAACAGTCGGACAGGTACCGCATGGTGCTAGTCAAGGGGCGTGCTGGGTTCATATCAGGCAAAGGTCTGCTTTTATCCTTAACTCTCCCAAAAACCTTCGGGGTGTGCTTTTCTAGATAAAAATAACAACAACAACGAGCCATACATTCTCACATATTTGCCGGCTTTCCAGGTTTTAATAGGGAACACGCGCATGCTTCCTCTGTCTCTGAAATGTAACGGTGGTGTTTTTGTCCTCGTATGTTAGCATCCTGCGGGCCAAACACCGTTCCATCAGGCGAGCTCGCAGACACAAAAACAACCATGCAACCATTTCCACAGCCAGCACAGAAGATGACAAGGCCATTTGGATGGCCAAGAACTCTAAATTATTGGACCCAAAAGGCATATCCATCCTGCACCTTCAGCACATAGGCGACCATTTGACATTTCCGATGTGATCATATAAGTCGCGTCAACCCTCCCATACAAATTTCTCAGCAACTTCGAAAGCAAATCGGTTGCGATTTCGGAAAAATTTTTCGACGCAACGTAAAGACTTCGGAAAAAAGTCGAAATTAATTGTTTAGTGGGTTTCTATTCTACAGACAACAATTTTGTCACTCGAAATGGTTATGGTATGCTTAGCCAACAATGACAAGCGGAAAGCTTCTTTAGTTCACCCAAGGCGAATTCATTACAGGTGACATCCTCGCATCATATGGTTTTTTCTTCTTCCTTGAAAATCCAATCGTAGCTGTCAAATTGCTTCTGTTGTTGCTTTGTCTGACATTTTCAGTTATAAGGAGTGTGTGCGTGTGTGTAGATCTGAATTCGCTCGAACTCACCTGTATGAATTCGCCTTGAGTTCACCATACAAAAGGGCAAAAGCTTTCTACGAAAAAATGTCAGAAAATTTGTCAAAACTTTATTCATTTGTAAAAAATTTACGAAAATTTTTGGAACATTGCTACGGAAATTTAATTCAGCTAAGGCAGCATGCTAGAAGAGCCCAAATCAGCTGCTTCACCAACTCTTTAACCCGAAGGCATGAAAGGAAGGAAGGTGAGGCACGAATTGTGATGTTCAAGACCATTTCGAATACTGCCTCAAGAACCCTTGCACGCCGAACCATCTCAGTTATGAGCTATTTTGTTACACTATCTGGTACTATTACCGGACACCCTTGAGAATATAGACCGGCGGTGTATTATTGATTAACTTTTAGCCTTTGTAGGGATTGATCTCATCGTCCCTGTGCCGGCACTACAGACAGTTCGCTGTCCCCTCCCTTGTTGACTCGTATGTCATACAAATATTGAAACTTGGATTTCTATCCCAGTCGTTCTGTCGATTTATCGAAGTATGTTGTATGCCTAAACACTGATAGGATAATGCTCTCCACAGATGTACTGTTGGCTCACAGGTTCCAAGCTTGAAGCTTATTATTCTATGCTACTTCCCTATCCACTGTAAACTGCCAACATGTAGAACGTCTTCTAATGGCCCCGCGGGCTCCCGAAATTATCCAAAATGATCCCAAATTGACCTTAAAATGAATCCAAATTGACCCCAATATGACAAGAAAAATGACCTCAATTTGTCCCCGATATGGCAACGAAAATGACCTCAATATGACCCGAAAATGACCACAAAAATGACCCCAATATGACCCGAAAATTACCCCAATATGACCTCAATATAACCTAAAAATGATCCCAAATTGACCCCAAAATTACCCTAATATGAACAAAAATTACTCTAATATGACCCAAAAAATTACCTCAAAATGACCACAATATGTGAAAATTATCCCAGAATAACCTTAAATTGACCCCAAAAAAAAATTACAACCTTGTTACCTGATAAATAGATCATAACAAAAAAAATAACAATTGTTATAAAAAGAGCTTTCGAATTTTTCCAAGCATACCAATTGTCACAATTATAACAACTAGTATGTAACCCCCGATAATCGGGTGTGTTCGCTTATTACCCCTGCATTGCTTTTGTAGTCAAAGTAGCGCAAAATCAGATGTACTTACATACATACATATTTACATTTTTTTCAATGTTTGTCTATTTCGACTGAAATCCATGCGAGCATTGTATGTACATATGTATGGATATACATTTAAAAAGCATGTTAATAGTGCCATATAAAGAGCTTGGGTACAAACTTTAAACGCTAATTTCTCATGAACAAATTAACCTATTGGAATTGTTATAATTTTTTGCAAACATGCTCATGATAAGCTTTCATCTGATATACATTTCGTTTATATACGTATTGTAGTTTAGTCTAGCTAAGCGCCGTGTTTTAGAATAATAATATAGAAGATAGTCATTGAGGTTAATTTTGTTATGATTCAAACATAGGGCTGCTATTTAACAATAACAATTGTTAGGTATAACAAATTGGGAATCGGGATATTACTTGTGTAAGACAGGCTTTTCTGCTTTAGTTTTAATAAAAACTAATAGGTTCTGTAATTCACCTTCGAGTGAATATCAACCAAATTCACTGTGTTTTTTTTTTTTCAAAAATGAATTCCGAGTTAAAATGTTGAATTTGAATTTCATGAAAACAGTTAAAGTGGCGGTTGATATAAGGGCGAAATGTGGATATTTTTGAACCAATTTTTGTTATAAATTAGTATGAAGACTCAGAAAATAACAACTAATGCATTTAACTTTTTATTTAAGGGGGAAACACAAAAATATTCTTTTCGATATAATCCTTCTCGATTTTATGAATAAAAGTACGGATATCGTTCGAGGGGAATCTAATTTTCGAGATCATTTCGCAATCATACTGTAAGAGCTTTTGTAGGGACTACTTGGTTGTATTCGGGTTTATTTAGCACTTTCCCAGTACAAAAGGCAGGCGTCTCTTCACGTTTGATACACAATCGCCTTCGTCTTCTTTGCAGTGGGCAGCTGTTGAATGTAAGCTGACTAGTATACATTGAATAGTCCAAGAAATACCCAGTCGGGAATTCGGCTAACCGCAAATGCATTTTAAGTTGACTACATTGCACCCAGTACTGTTTGAAAAGCTAACTACTTTGTATGGAACAGACTGCCTATTTTTACATGGCGATGGCCTAGGAGGTAGTCACTAGTGTTTACTTCTGCATGACTGTGAGCTAGCTACAAGCCAACTTTGTAAGGACAGAATAAAACTAGCAATGATAAGATAATTTTTAAATCACTTCTTCGATATGGAATTTAGTTGTCTTCATTGACAAGGCTTAAAGCCGACTATCTTGGATAAGATTATAGTCGAAACTCTTCGGGAAGCTTTTGGCATAGGTTATTGCAGCTAAAACCAGCGCTAAAAAATATGATCACCTTGTGAGGACCAAATATAAACACGTTAATTTGGCCCACACAAAACGCAAACACACCATCACAACAAGTCGCAGAAACACAATCAAAACAACATGTTTCAGCAACATAGTAACCATGGCAACGCAACAATTGGAGCTAGCAACACCAGAATCCGCAGCTATAAACGAAGCGACACAGCAGCACAGCAGTCAGTCAGCACGGAGCTGTGGTTGCGACCAGAGCTACTACTGAAGCACTTCTCGATTGTGGATCGGTGATTACCTGCGCAAGAAAGAATTGCTTCATAGGAGTGAGTCGTGGAATTAGGCTAGTGAATGTGTCGGTTATACCACCAAACACTACTTGGGACCTCGTTCGCACCCGCAAAAGCAAAGGCCACGCCACCGTAACGTGCAAACCGCGAACAGGCGACGCCCGCTCACCTGCGTCCAAGTGAACCGCGCCGCAAGTACTCCGCGAAGCAGCTACGTCAACATCCAGCGCTGCGCAGATACGCTAACGTTAACATCGAACGCCAGCAGAGCAGCAGCACACGACGCGAGAAGGCGACGCCAGCAGAACGACGCCAACGTCGACGCAAGCAGAGTGCCGGTATAAGGCGCGACAGAGAAACGTAAACGCAAGCAGAGCAACGCCAACGTAAGGCAGTGACGCCAAGCGCGGCAGAATTAACGGGATCCGTCTAACGGAACACGGCCGGACCATTAAATTACAACGCTACATTTATAAATGAATTAAGTGAAATTATAGGAATAAGATTAGAGTTAAATAAAGATGATATGAAAAGCGATTTGCATGGTGTCCCATACATATTTACAAAATTATTGTAACTGGACTCTGGAGACGGCGAGTATACCCCTGCAATTATCAAAGAAGCAACGGGGCAACAGAAAAGCTTCGTTACAATTGGCGCCCGAGCAGGGACCCTGCAAATCATTGAACGTCAGACGGAACATTCCTGACTATACGCCCAAGTTACAAAATGGCCGAATCGATAGACACCACGTGGTTGGACAACATTTCAAAGGATCGACTGGTATCCATCGCACAGGAATTGGGTATCGAGCAGACAGGCACCGCCCGGGAAGTCCGAAAACGAATATTAGCATTGGCATCAAAGGCAACAACGGACCCGGAAATACAAGCCAAATTTGCATCGTTGGAGGTCACCTACCAGGACGCCGTAACCTCCAGTGAAGACGAAAGTGAGGCGGAAAAACTAGATCCCCCGGACACCGGCATGAACTTGAGCAACATGCCCTCTAAACAGAACATACCGGCATTTCCTCATCGGGACACTCAATCCACACTACACAACCCGACATCAGGAATAGCACCAGCCGGCACCAATATGACTCAACAGGTAACCCAAGCGCCAACCGTTGTATTTGCGCCCATCATCGACCAGGTACGAAAGTGGTCGGTGAAATACGAGGGAGGACGAGATCCGTTGGCTTTCGTCGAACGGCTGGAAGAACTATCGGAGGTTTACACGCTTAACATGGATCTCCTCCCGAAAACCATGCCCGAGCTACTAGGAGGCACCGCCCTTCAGTGGTATCGTAACAACAACGCACATTGGAGTAGCTGGGCGGATTTCAGACAGGATTTTTTACGTTTTTTTCTACCAGCTAGATACTTCGAACGCCTCGAGGACGATATACGGCAACGAAGGCAACACGCACGCGAGAGATACAAAGACTACGTGCTAGCGATACAAAATTTGATGAGGCACGCCGGGTACAGCCACGAACAACGTTTGGAAAGAATCTTCCGAAATAGCCAGCCGGATTACCTGCTCTACATCAAACGTAGGGATTTCAGCAATCTCACAGAGCTCCTCACACTTGCCGAGGAATACGAGAGCATCCACGAGGGATACCGACGACCCTCAGACACAACCCGCCGCGAAGTAGCACGACATGTCGTAGGTGACAAAACCTTGGTTTCAACACCACAGCCAGCACCACCGCCACGACCAACGAGCACACAGCACCACTCGCCTCCGGAAAATCCGAGATTTGACCGCAACAACGTATGCAGAAGATGCGGTGAACAAGGACACTACGCCAATAGATGCCGAAATCCACGAAAAATTTTCTGCTGGGAGTGCGGCCGTAACGACGTACGCACCATAGAATGCTGCCGCCAACGTCAGGGAAACGACAGAGGGCTACACCAAAGGCAAGGCGCGGTGAGCCCGCGGAACCCAGCGCCGAATCAGCAGCAGCAATGTACCAGGAACATGGCCGCCTGTACGCCGTAGCCAGGCTCGGAGCGGAATCAGCCGAAGCGGTCATCGATACAGGAGCATCGAGAAGTTTCGTCTCAAGCAGCCTAGCAGAGCGTGTGGTAAACTCGGGAAGCGGAGAAATGGTGAGAGTGGCCATAAAAATAACGATGGCAAACGGGACTAGCACCACAATCTTCGACGCCATAAGGACTGAGGTGCGCCTTGGAGACGCGTCACACCACACAGTTCTCCACGTTATGCCCGGAGCAATCGACGACATCATACTTGGATTAGATACACTAGGGAGCATGGGAGCCACCATATCCTGCGGAGGAGGGCACCTCGCATTATCCAGGCCGCGTTCACAACATACGCTGTCACCAGGCGAACCAACACAGATCACAGAGGAGGTAACGCCACCAGGCAGGGGCAACATTAACACAGAGGAGAGGATCAACAGGATCAACGGTGCCTACGGCGGGGACGAGGAGGAACGAGTACGTGACTTCCTGACAAAAGAGCTCCGAAAATTCGAGACCATAAGCGGGGTGACGACCATAGCCGAGCACAAGATCATCATGACGGACGACCGCCCCATCAAGCAACGTTACTTCCCGCGCAACCCAGCTATGCAGAGCATCATCAACGACGAGATTAACGAACTGCTCCAGAAGGGATACGTCGAGCCGTCATGCAGCCCACACAGTGCACCTATCGTACTAGCTAAAAAGAAAAATGGGAAGTGGAGATTATGCGTGGATTATCGGCAGCTCAACGCCCGGTCCGTACCCGACGCATACCCCTTACCCAGAATACAACACATACTGGACAAGCTTCGACAAGCGAAATACATCAGCAGCTTAGATCTGAAAAATGGTTACTGGCAAATACCATTGGAACCCCAGAGCCGCCCCTACACAGCCTTCACGGTACCAGGACGCGGGTTATTCCAGTGGCGTGTTATGCCTTTCGGCTTACATTCCGCGCCTGCAACGTTTCAAAGAGCGCTAGACCAGGTCATTGGACCGGAGATGGAACCCTACGCGTTCGCATACCTTGACGACATAATCGTCATAGGATCCACGCTGGAAGAGCACTTTCGCAACTTGAAGGAAGTACTACTACGATTACAACGCGCCAACCTCAGGATAAACCCAGAGAAATGCGAGTTTTTAAAAAAGGAACTCCGATACCTAGGCCACGTAGTAAGCGACAAAGGAATTCACACCGACCCCGAGAAAGTTGCTGCCATCAAAGATTTGAAACCACCAAGGAACGTGAAAGAGGTACGTCAATATCTCGGTATAGCATCGTGGTACCGACGATTCGTACCCGACTTCGCCACAATCAGCCAGCCACTCACCGCCCTGCTGAAAAAGGGCAAACACTGGAAGTGGGGGGCCGAACAACAGGAAGCCTTCGAGGTTCTAAGGCAGAAACTGACGGAAGCACCGATACTCGCCTGCCCGGATTTTACCAAGACCTTCACCCTACAAACCGACGCAAGCAACTTCGGACTAGGAGCCGTGTTGACACAGGAACTGGAAGGCGGAGAACGCGTGATCGCCTATGCCAGCAGGAAACTTAACAAGGCAGAGACCAACTATTCATCCACTGAGAAGGAATGTCTCGCTATCGTCTGGGGAATACGTAAAATGAGGCCATACTTAGAAGGGTACCGGTTCAAGGTAATCACGGACCACATGTCACTAAAATGGCTAAACTCCATAGAAAGTCCCTCCGGCCGTATAGCACGATGGGCCTTGGAACTCCAACAACACACCTTCGACATCGAGTACAGGAAAGGAAAGCTGAACCTGGTAGCGGATGCACTATCACGACAGCCATTGGAAACCTTACGACTAGCAACGACAACAGAGCCACAATGCAAGTGGTGGTGCAAGCGAGTGAATGAAGCCCACACTAACCCGGAGAAATATGCGGACTACATAATGCAAGATGGACACCTGTACCGCCATATTCCCTGCCGGTCACATGATGAAGAAGCGGTCCCCTGGAAATTTTGTGTACCCACACCACTACGACGACGAGTGTTAGAAGAAAACCACGATATTCCAACCGCTGGGCACATGGGCATCCGCCGGACAGTAGCGCGGATTGCCAACCGGTATTACTGGCCCGGAATGTTCCGGGATATAAGTCGATATGTACGTCAATGTGAGTCCTGTCAAAAATACAAGGAGACACAGCAAAAGCCGGCTGGAAAGATGCTCTCACAGGTAGCTCAAGAACCATTTGCCACGATATGCGTCGATTTCGTTGGGCCACTTCCGAGATCCACACATGGAAACACGATGTTACTTGTATTTTTCGACCGCTTTAGTAAATGGGTGGAACTGATCCCCATGAGGCGCGCTACAGCAGAGGGTCTTCGCCGCGCATTCAGAGAGCGCATCCTCGCCAGATTTGGCGTTCCCAAAATCCTCATATCAGACAACGGCGTACAATTTACGAGTACAATGTGGCAACGCTACCTAAAGGAGATGGGGATACGACAACAATTTACGGCGCCCTACACCCCGCAAGAAAACCCAACGGAACGGACGAACAGAACAGTCAAGAGGATCATAGCACAACTCACCAGGTCACAACACAACAGATGGGACGACCTTCTCCCAGAGATCGAGCTTGCCATAAACACCAGTGTCACCGCATCTACAGGGTATAGTCCAGCCTTCCTCGTACAAGGACGGGAACCGCGACTACCAGGGGCACTGTTCGACGAAGTTAACATCGGAACCGGCACGACTACAGCCACGGCCGATGAAAAACACACCTGGATGCAGGAAGCCTTTAAGATAGTGAGGCAAAACATGGAGCGAGCGGCGGCAGATCAAGCCAGGCACTACAATCTACGGCGGAGAAAATGGACCCCCGAGATCGGCGAGCTAGTACTCGTAAAGGAGCATCACTTGTCCAAGGCCACTGAGGGATTCGCGGCAAAGTTAGCTCCCAAATACGACGGCCCATACCAAGTTCTAGGGTACACCTCCCCAGTCATAGTAAAGTTGAGAAAGAGGGACGGGGGAAAGGAAAGGACGGTCAGCATTGCCGAATTAAAGGCATACCATACGGCAGAGACCCCCACAAGAAGTTAAAACTAATTTAAATAATTAAAATCAAGGACGAGAAAAAAAAAATGCAGGCTCCGGTCATTCGATCGCAAACCACTGAGGTGACAACAAGTATATTTTGCTAAGAATTTTTTTTTCCCCGATTAAAACTAATCAACAACCGACATGGAAAGTTACAGCAATAAACTGACCAACAGCATCAAGCGCATGCGCAAGCGCTACGAGGAAGAGGAGGCAAAACGCCCGAGAATCGTTTTGATGGAGGGAGCTGCAGGCGCCGACGTTATCAACAAGCGCACCACTAAACGCGCAGTAACGGCCGCAGACTTCACGGGCGTCGCTACACCAGCACGCGCTTCAGTCACTGACGGCCACCGCAAGCACGCAGTTACGGGAACAGGCGTCACGCGCGCCCCTGAACCACCACGCGATCCAGGCGCTGACGACAACCGCAAGCGCACTGTAACATACGCTGACGTCGTGCGCGTTACTGCGCCTACATACACGGCAGGCTCCGACGCCAACACCAAGCCCGCCCCAGTACGCACAACCACAGCAGAAGGCGGCACCCGCGCAGCGTTGCGCGCAACAGCCGCACAAGCAAACTGTACCACGACCAACGCATCGGCACAAGCAGCAGATGGCGACAACGCAAAGCGCGCAACTAAAGGGGTAGATAAGGACGCCACCGCGGTCAATGAATCGGCCATCGCCGCAACTTATGCCGAAAACGAAGCCAGGCGCACAGCGGAAGCAGCCAGACGAGCAGCAGAGCTGATGGTACGCACAACGCGCAGAGCAAAATGGAAGGAAGCCGCTACCAAGGCCTACGACAAAATCAAATCTGTACCGGCAACAGGCGTACTCAACCGGATAAATACAGAGGATGAGGAGATGCAAGTCGACACACCGGGTAGTGACGTACACAAGGCAGAACAATCGCCGCCAGTAATAGGGGTCTCCTCAGATGAAGACGCGGCCTCACCAGAAAAGGTATTGTTAGCTGTAATCGAGCTCTCCTCAGATGAAGACGCAGCCGCACCAGGCAAAGAAGGGCCTAGGACAATATTCCCGGCAAGACGAGGCGGCATACCCCTCTATGAAAGCGACCTCAACTCGCTCAAAGGGTCACACTGGCTGACCGACCACGTCATCGATGCTTGGGCAAAGGGACTGGAAGAGTTACACGAGCAACAAAATACTACTCTCAGCCCTTTCGTGGTCGGTCAGCTAACTCAAAAAGGAAACCAGGAGGAAAGCTACAGACGCATACATCGCTGGGTCCGGAACGTTGACTTGTTTGGCAAGAGTGTGATCCTTGCACCCCACAACGTAGCCAAACATTGGTACTTGCTGGTTCTGGCCAATGCAGCAGTCACACACCACGTCGCCGACAAGGAGTGCTGGCAGGAGCGGTACGTATGGGTAGCGGACTCAATGCACAGGGCAAAAGTTCCGCACGCGACGCAGGCCTGGATGGATTTCCTACGGTGGGAATACATGCAGCGTTACGGGCATGACGGGTTTAAAGCCCAGGAGGTGATATTGGAGGTACCGCAGCAAAACAACAACAACGACTGTGGCGTCTATGTGGTAGAAAATATGGAGAGGGTACTGAGGTACACGGGACGCGGAGAAGGAGGCCCAGGGCTGATTCGACAGCCGTTCACGGAAGAAATGGCAAGCCGAAAGCGCAAAGAAATGTTGGCCAGGTTCCTACAGGAAAACCAAACTACGCAGAAGACGACCCAAACTAACACGCCCATAGACCAACGCCACGCAGCACCAAAACCAAACACCACAGACATCCATCAATCCCGACACGTCCCACCACCAGAAGGAGAAACGGAGCCACAACCGACAACAGAAGAACAACTAGTAGTGACGGTCGAGGCACAAGACGCAGATGGGCCGATGATGGACCGATTCCCGGAGATAGCAAGCGAGGTACGAAGAACTTTCCGACGCATTGCAGCAGGCGAAAGCCGTACCCGAGTAAGGTTCCGCACACCAAAGTACGCAGTCACCGTAGTAAAAAGTAAGGCCCACATACGAATACTGGGTACCGAAGGCTGACTCTCCGAAGTGGGGGGGGAGTGTGAGGACCAAATATAAACACGTTAATTTGGCCCACACAAAACGCAAACACACCATCACAACAAGTCGCAGAAACACAATCAAAACAACATGTTTCAGCAACATAGTAACCATGGCAACGCAACAATTGGAGCTAGCAACACCAGAATCCGCAGCTATAAACGAAGCGACACAGCAGCACAGCAGTCAGTCAGCACGGAGCTGTGGTTGCGACCAGAGCTACTACTGAAGCACTTCTCGATTGTGGATCGGTGATTACCTGCACAAGAAAGAATTGCTTCATAGGAGTGAGTCGTGGAATTAGGCTAGTGAATGTGTCGGTTATACCACCAAACACTACTTGAGACCTCGTTCGCACCCGCAAAAGCAAAGGCCACGCCACCGTAACGTGCAAACCGCGAACAGGCGACGCCCGCTCACCTGCGTCCAAGTGAACCGCGCCGCAAGTACTCCGCGAAGCAGCTACGTCAACATCCAGCGCTGCGCAGATACGCTAACGTTAACATCGAACGCCAGCAGAGCAGCAGCACACGACGCGAGAAGGCGACGCCAGCAGAACGACGCCAACGTCGACGCAAGCAGAGTGCCGGTATAAGGCGCGACAGAGAAACGTAAACGCAAGCAGAGCAACGCCAACGTAAGGCAGTGACGCCAAGCGCGGCAGAATTAACGGGATCCGTCTAACGGAACACGGCCGGACCATTAAATTACAACGCTACATTTATAAATGAATTAAGTGAAATTATAGGAATAAGATTAGAGTTAAATAAAGATGATATGAAAAGCGATTTGCATGGTGTCCCATACATATTTACAAAATTATTGTAACTGGACTCTGGAGACGGCGAGTATACCCCTGCAATTATCAAAGAAGCAACGGGGCAACAGAAAAGCTTCGTTACAATTGGCGCCCGAGCAGGGGTATACTCCGAAGTCGGGCAACAGAAAAGCTTCGTTACAACCTTTTAACATGTATACTTTTCTATATTTATTTTTTTATAATTATAAATCAATACAGGATTGCAAACTATATAGTTATGTATGACAGTATTAACAAGAAAAACGAGCATATACTACTAATATGGGGGGCACATGCGTTTCGGGACCTTCTGCGGATATTGATAAATAGTTGGTCCTGTTAAAGAAGTAAATTTTATTTCATTTAGCAAATAAATTATAATTAATTTTTCAACCACTTTTTAACTACTTTCATATTTTATTCCCCATTATTTCGCCTTGTAGTACGATTTTGGATAGATAAATGCAAAGTATAGCTTTGTTTCTTGAAATCTCCAGCAAAGAACTGTCAGCAGAAGAGAGTCTTGTAAAAAGCTGTCAAAATCTCATTTCTGCTAATTTTTCGTCGAACAGGGTTCAGCAGAAACTTGCAGACACAACAGCTGTTACGTTTCTGATTGGCTAACAATTTGAATTTACATTTTTTGTTGTTGTTTTGCTATTTCACCGATCAGCTGTTCCTCCTTGCTAGTTTCTGCTGGACGAAAACTCTCCAGCAATAACTTGCAGCGAATTGGCGCTCTCACTCTCAATTAAATGTCAAAAAGCTGCTGAATTCGCTGCTAGTTTTGTTCAAGAAACGCTTTTACAGGAATAATTATTCATAATTATTCATAATTAGCAGGAAAGAAACAAAGCTTATATTAAACAAAGTAATAGTGAACTTGACAGTTCTCTCTTTTCAGTAGGAGTTTTCCCGTCAAATGAAAAAAAATATTAACCCCTTCTGCTTAAGATTTTTAAATTTTTTCAATAGTGTGAAGAAATAGCAAATTGTGTCATATAAATACAATACCGCTTGCCTCAGTACTTTGCACGTTTAAATAGAGTTTAGAGTTCAGATTAGGCTAGACTCTAGCACATTTTAGCTAAGATGAATGGTCTACTCTTTTTTCAACCGGATCTTAGACCGAACACGAAACTGTAAGCGATTAAAATCGATCATGGCCCCTGCGGGTTAGGGGTTTAGATAATGCCCGTAGTGGAATGCCTGTCGCAAGAGGCGACTAAAATCCATTTCAGCCACGGTCACGGTGTTGATGAAATCGGCAATGGGAATAGTAGCATAAGGTGGTTCGGCAGCTGTGAGAGCATAGACGCATAGTCCGTACAACTCTGTTCGGTCCGTCACGTCCCTCTTACAAGAACAACAGCGAAGCCGATTAATTTCTCGAAACCGAAAACTAAATCGTAATCGATATTTTAATAAAAAAAAACGAAACCCTTTCAAAGTCCAGAACCGGTTCCAAACAAGTTTGTACTTGTTTTTTAAAATTGATTACTTAATTTCGCGGACACATATTTTCTTGATAAGACGGTACCCTGGTTTTGACTTCAGTATAAAAAAACTCTAATGGAAACCAATCCACCAGTTTCTGCGACACTCTGTCGACAACCTTCTTGTGGTGCCATCGGCGGAAATCGACAAATATTCAATACTCGCCATTTTTATAACGCAAAAAGGTCCGAAAAGAGGTAGATTCCAAAGTGGCCAAAGTTAATCCGTTACTGTTTGGGCTACCATATTTCGCGGTATAGATAATTTTTTGGCGTGAGCATATGCTATCTAATTTTTCAGTAAAACAATTGTATGGGGCACAAAAACTGTGCTTGGGTGGCAAAGGGTTAATACGCTTGTTTACATTTATTTGAAAGAAAAACTCCTACAAAAACAAAATATTTCAGTTGTCAATTCTACCTTGTTTAATTTGCCTTGGATAAATGTATAGTTAGAATCATTGTTTAATAACATAAGGTTAAGCAGTCCGAGACGTTTTTGACACTTCTCGGCTTCATGCTTCCTTGTCTGATTGACAGTGCTACTTCTTTTCAAAATCGTATGAAAATGGTAGTAAAAACCAATATTCTTCATACGAACAAAATTACAGCAATACTGAAAGCTTTTGAAGTGTGTTTTATTTTTATTTTTAAAAATTTATTGTCTATTTGGTAAGATTTTTATGAAAATTTATTATTTTAATTTAATAATTGCAATTTTCCTCTTCTGGAGCCTTTTGTCAACATACAAATACGTTACCTCATCGTTTCAAGCTGAATTTAAATCAAGGAAACAGCTTGTGTGCCTTCTTACAAGGAGTCCAGCACACATTTAGCCAAAATGTAGATTCTGCCCTTGCCCTCCTCGCTGGCTCAAATGAGCTTGAAGCCCATAGTCCCCAATCCGCAGATACTCGAGCTGTTGACCCAGGGTTCTTGGATGAGGACCACATCCATGTCGAATTTAGAAAGACGACTACCTGAAGCAGCCGAGGATACTTTATAAATGTGCAGATTTATCTGAAGCACCACCAACGTGAGAGATTGTCAATCAACGACGAGTTGGCGTAACGGAAGCCCTGCGCTCAGAATTGGTTGCTACCACCGTGACTTCGAGGCCTTCCCCGTCCAGCAAGCTGTCTTCCATTTCCGAGCTGTTCACGTCAATTTGCGAAAGCGCTGTGGCAGACAACATGCTTTTCGCGTCGGACTCCGCCGTTTCCTCTTGCAGAACTTCGATATTCGAGTCCCCCGGAGCTGCGGAGATGGCAGCGCGCTCTGCATAGGCACGGTTTACGTGGATAACGATCTGCATTACACCTTTTAAGGGGCTCGAGTGCCTCCTTATTCATGGTGAAGACCACTTGTCTATCAGGCCCTACCGCATCCTCAACCAGATTGACACTCCACTCCTGCATCGTGAGAACTCTCTCAGGCTCTGTGGGGATGGTAGGAATCGATGCCATTGCCCTTGACCAAGCCGGAATGTCATTCAAGTCGACGACCTCGATTTTTGCACCTTTGTAGACTTCACCCAGTATTGCTGCTGCTGCCTTGTATAGTGCAACAGTTCATGCGTCGTCACACACTATTTTAATGTGTCCCTGGTACCAACCGCCGCTGTACCACCCGGAGTCTTCAAATAAACGTCAATAAGAGCGTAACCGAGTTCGTTCCGGACGTAACGCCGCTGGTCTTTGGGTATGGCCAAACGGTCGTTGCCTCGGTCAAGAATGCCTATAAGGATCCTGTCCTTAGTTACTTCGGCAAAGCTTGGTTTGCCCACTCCGGGGTGAGGTTTTAACTCCACGTCCGATCTCTTGCGTTTGAACGGGTTTCCGTTTACCCTCTTTGGCACATAAGTGGTTTGGAAATCCGGTATCTGAGATTGCACCAACGGCGGCAGCGTTTCCTGCGAAACTTCATCATATTTCTTCAGGGCCTTGCGGCCAATCGTTTTTCCAAGTATGCAGACCGGAGGAGAGATGTCTCCTGGGAGTCCAGACCCGTAGTTGCCATCGCGTTTGCTCCCTTTGCTGAAAACTCAGGTGTAGCTTTTTTCTCCTTTGTATCTCCAGTTCTTGAGACCGCTGCCACAGACGTTAAGAGATTGTTTTGCATACCGGCGAATGGTGAAGTTTATTAAAAAGGATCCAATTATAAACCATTTTATAAGCTTATTTCGTACATGTTTACTGCTATCCACAAAAACGGCTAGTTTTTTCCAGATAAATTTAAAATTAATTTAATTTTCCTAATAATTTTAAAATATAAATGTAGAAAAGACAGATTTCCGGAAAAAAAATCCAGCAATTTTGCGAACGGCGTTCCTTCATTTTCTACTACAATTTTCCTAAAGGGGGATTTTTTACCCTTTTTTGCATCCTTCGTAAATGCAACTCTAATAAGGAAGCTATGCCTTGGAAAATGTCAAAATCCGCTTAACCTTAAATAATTTAACAATGGTTAGAATAAATAAACGTCTTCGATCTTCCAGAAAATTTGCTTTTATGAAATTTTGTTTGAAAGTTAACGAAATACGAAGTTCTCAAAGCTGACAAACAAAATAAATCAAAGTATAAGAGTCAAAATCTGCCAACTGTGCAAACGTTTTTTCGATGTGCGAGCTTTTTTTGCGCAATAATTTTTTTTCGGTTAACAATAAAAAAAAAAAGACCCCTATTTTTTTATTTTTCGAAATTCGAATTATTTTCGAAGTTATGGAAATTCGAAATTTTTCGAAGGCCTTGGGATTTTATTTATTTACTCGCGATCGGTTTAACCGATTTTGCTCATATTTGGTACAGTTAAAGAGGATGAATAAGTCTCCTCAATCAAATTTTTTTTTACAATAAATAATTAAAAAAAAAAAAGTTATTAGCCATTGTTTTAAACAACTAAAAAAAAAAACTTCTCAATCGCTTTCAATTGTGTTACTAGTCTTATTTTATTGTGTAATTCATAACAAAAAATAATCTAACAAGTAAGGAAGTCTAAGTTCGGGTGAAACCGAACATTACATACCCAGCTGTGCACATAAAGTGGGCGTGATCGTTCACCGATTTTTCTTATTTTCTGTGGTAGTACTCTACATAAACATAACATGCCTGGTACCTAGTTTCGTAAATCTATCTCACACCGTTCTGAAGTTGTTAGCAGTCAAATTTAAAAATTGCTTAACTCATAATTTTGAAAAAATTATGTAAAGAATATGAAAGTTGATGTATGTACCAAATTATATTATTATAGCGAAATCAGTTAATTAGATATGGACTTTTCAATATTTCCACCTCCTTTCAATATAACTTTTATGAAAAAGTAGGCGTGGTCGCGAAGCGATTTCGTTTATTTTCTATAGCTGAATTTACCACAACAATAGTATGTCCTCTACGAAATTTCGTTATACTAGCATAAACTGTTCTGAAGTTATTAAGAGTCAAAATTTTAAAATTTCTTCAAATATACGTGGGCGGTACCACGCCCCCTTTTCAAAATTTTTTATAAAATCGGCCTTAGAACATCTAAATCAATACATATTGCAAATTTTATCATTGTAGCTGCTTCTAATATTGAATTAACCTATTTTATACGTTTTTCGAAATTTTCGATATCGAAAAAGGGGCGTGGTTATGGTCCGATTTCACCCATTTTCAATAGCAATCTATTCTGAACCCAAATAAGTACGCATGCCAAATTTGGTGAAGATATCTCATTATTTGCTCAAGTTATCGTGTTAACGGACAGACGGACGGACGGACGGACGGGCAGACGGACGGACATGGCTCAATCAAATTTTTTTTCGATCCTGATCATATTGATATATGGAAGTCTATATCTATCTCGATTCCTTTATACCTGTACAACCAACCGTTATCCTAACAAAGTTATAATACCCTGTGTACAAGTACAGCTGGGTATAAAAAAAAAGTGTTAGTTTACCATACAAAGTTACAGGCATTTTTCTGCACGCGCATCGTATTTTTCGTATGTAATGGTCATGCGTCGTCGCTACCATGCGACGTGCAGAAAAATGCCTGTAACTTTCGTTGTATGGTAAACTAACACTTTTTTTTTTAGATTAATTTTTGTTATGAATTACACAATAAAATAAGACTAGTAACACAATTGAAAGCGATTGAGAAGTTTTTTTTTTTGTTAGTTGTTTAAAACAATGGCTAATAACTTTTTTTTTTTATTATTTATTGTATTCATCCTCTTTAACTGTACCAAATATGAGCAAAATCGGTTAAACCGATTGCGAGTAAATAAATAAAATCCAAAGGCCTTCGAAAAATTTCGAATACCCATAACTTCGAAAATAATTCGAATTTCGAAAAATAAAAAAATAGGGGTCTTTTTTTTTATTGTTAACCGAAAAAAAATTATTGCGCAAAAAAAGCTCGCACATCGAAAAAACGTTTGCACAGTTGGCAGATTTTGACTCATAATCTAATTGGTTTCTGCATTACTTTTTCTGCAATACATTTTGTTATTGAATTGATTTCTCCAGCATGACTTCGTAGTTAACTAAAAGTCAGCCTAAAAAAATACGAAAAAAACAAAAAAATTTGGATCTAAACTGGTTGATTTTAGGGTCAATTAAAAATCAATTGGTTGGTTTCTGCATGACTTTGTGGTTAACTAAAAGTTAGGTTAGAAAAATGAAATAAATTTAAAGAAATAATTTCCAACTGCTTGATTTCTGCTTTACTTTAGGGCTAGCTATAAGCCAAGCTGTTTAAGTTGGCCTAAAGTTATTTTTTTTGTTGGACTGGCTACAAAAGTCCCGACTGGGTATCGATCGATGAATGAACCAACTCATCTTGAGCCATAATCATACAATGTAGCACAGTGTTGTCGTTGGGGACCCTAGAGCCAGGAACCCACTTTTTCAAAAAAGTTCCAGTTTAGACCCTTTTTTAAAATTTGTGACCCTTTTTGACCCCTTTTCATTTTCAAACTGCAATGAAATGCATTTTTGTCGTTTTTTTTTTGTTAAAATCCAAAAGAATCTCCTTTTTTACTCTTATATCGGTAACTCTTCCGGATTTCCAAATGTCTTGGCATTTGTTTCCTTTAGCACCCAACTACTAATAAATTAGCTAATTATGGGAGATAGCTCAAAAGACGGGTTTTGGCCTCAGGATCATGAATCCGGAAGCGTTTTTTTAATTTTTTGTTTTAGTGAAAAGTTATGGTCAAAAAACCGCATTTATGTGCGAAGCACTTTTAAGTTGGCGGCCTTCTGCCGCGCTTATAAATAGTAACCCTGGGCTAAGCCATCCCAAGTCCGGGTGGTTGCCTGTAACGTGGCTTGCGCCACGGTACGCATTTTTTCGCACGTTTTTAGGTACAGCCTAAAAAAATTACAACAACCACATGAAAACTTGCAACTTTGATTGCAAATATCTCTTCAGAGAAGCAAAATATTAAAAAAAAAAGCCCTTCCGGATTCGTGATCCTGAGGCCAAAACCCGTCTTTTCAGCCCTCCCCCATATTTTTAGCTAATTTATTAACAGCGGGGTACTAAAGGAAACAAATACCCTACAAAGTTGTAAATGGTGAGAAAATAAGCCTCGCAAAAAGTTAGCTCTGCAACTTACCCTTTACATACTTAAAATAGCCTTTCACCGCCTAGGAAATTTTGGCCGTCCCTTAGGGTTCGCTTTTTCGCCCTTTCCCATAATTTTTTAACGAAAAAAATGGGATTTTTTTCAAAGTGAGGTATCTTATCATTTTCGAAACTTTTTGCAGAAACATATCCTTAAAGTGGTGGTTTTTAAGTTTAAAAAACTTTTTACATTATGCGATTATCATTACTATTAAACTAACTACAACCATTTAAAAATGTTTATATTTTGTATGTGTTACTTGCAATAGTACAAAACTCAGTCATTCAACATCAAAAAAATGGAAAAGGCTTATGTAAATGTGTTCCTATCTAAACAAAACAGGGGACCCTTTTTTTGGACCCTTTTTGAAATTTTCAGCAGCAACACTGATGTAGCACAACTGACGTAGCAGTCATCAATGCAGCGCCTTTTTCATAGCGGTTGGTGTTGCCATTGTCTTAGGAAGCTCCCGTCCTACCCTGTCGGGAATTTGGCTAACCACAAATGCATTTTAAGTTGAATACATCGCACCCAGTACTGTTTGAAAAGCTAACTACTTTGTATGGAACAGACTGGCTATTTTTACTTGGCGATGGCCTAGGAGGTAGTCAGTAGTGTTTACTTCTGTATGACTCTGAGCTAGCTAGAAGCCAACTTTGTCAAGACAGATTAAAACTAGCTATGTTTAGGTAATTTTCAATTCACTTATTTGATATGGATTTTAGTTGGCTACATTGAGAGGGCTTAAAGCCGACTACCTTGGGTTAGATTATAGTCGAAACTCTTTGGACAGCTTTTGGCAGAGGTTATTGCAGCTAAAACCAGCGCTAAAAATATTAACACCTTTTAGTATGTATGTTTTTCCATATTTATTTTTTTATAAGCATAAACCAATACAGAAATGTATACTATATAGTTATGTATAACAGTATTAAAAAGTAAAACGAGCATATAACTAAATTCCTAGATACACACTTAGTCCAAATGTAATTCGGGTTATTTGTTTTTTGGGGGGCACATGCGATTCGGGACCTTCTGTGGATATTGGGGAAAGAGTTGGTACTGTTTAAGAAGCAAATTTTATATTATTTAATAAATAAATTATAATTAATTTTTGACCCACTTTTTAACTACCTTTAATATTTAATATTTTATTATTTCACATTCAGTTGAGCAATAACACAAATTTGGTTTATTGCCGTTTGGGGTATTTCACGCCCCCTTTTATTATCCTTTGTTTCGCCTTTTAGTAAGATTTTGGATAGGGAAATATATAGTGAGAATGAGTAAATGTCTTCGATCTTCCAAAAATTTTCCTTATGAAATTTTTTTTGAAAGTTAATGAAATATGAAGGTCTCAAAGCTGACAAACGAAATAAATCAAAGTATAATTTAATTGGTTTCTGCATTACTTTTTGGTTATCTAAAAATCAGCCTAGAAAAATGTATAAAAGGTAATACATTTTGTTATTGAGTTGATTTCTTTAGCATGACTTCGCAGTTAACTAAAAGTCAGCTAAAAAAAATACGAAAAAATCGAACAAATTTTGATCTAAACTGGTTGATCACTGGATGATTTTAGGATCAATTAAAAATCAATTGGTTGATTTCTGCATAACTTTGTGGTTAACTAAAAGTCAGGTTAGAAAAATGGAAAAAAAGTCAAAGAAATAATTTTCAACTGTTTGATTTCTGCATGACTTTAGGGCTAGCTATAAACCAAGCTGTTTGAGTTGGCCTAAAGTTATTTTTTTGACTGGCTACAAAAGTCCCGACTGGGTACTTAGTAGTGCAACATGTATGTATAAAGTTGAGGAAATCTCAAAACAACAAACCATGAAATTTTCTTAGGAACTCCGCTCCATTTGTCAAAATTTTTAAGATAATTAATGCAACTTAAACATTAATTTTAATAAAAATATCCTGAAATAAGAACAAAATACGCAATTTTTGTTTCGAGTTTAACAAAAAGTTTATATGGGGTTGTCAAATTGACATTTAAGTTCATTTTTACAGTGAAACAAAAACGAGCTCAAAAATGAACAAATATTTGGGTTTTCAGAACACCAAATTTTAATTCACTCGAATTAATATTCATTTTAAAATTCTCTTTCACTCGCATTCCAGAACTTGCCTGATAATGTGAGTTTTTTTGCATTTATTGAAAAAGTAAAGGGGGCGTGTGGATATTATTACTTGTCAGGGGTGCCTCAGCGAAAAAAAAGGTTGGGAAACACTATAAATCACCTTATAAATATCGCGCAACCACACATTCCACAATAATTTCACCACTCGCAGATTTGCCTGACACCACACTTTCCACATAATTTCACAGGCTTATTTATTTGGTTATTATTTATGTAATGGTGTGATTTATAGTGGTGAATTTATTGAAATTTAGTATACGTAATATAAACTAAGCACTTGCGCCATCTACCGAAGCAAAAGAATAAAAAAGAACTCACCGCAATATATGTATACAAATATGTGTACGTTGGTCGTACGATATATTAAATTGAAAAGTACAAGTACAGAGCATTTTGTGTTCACAGTCATTTGGCAAGCAATCATTGCTCCCTTCGATAGCTCAGTTGGTAGAGCGGTGGACTGTAGAAATCAAATGTATGCTATCCATAGGTCGCTGGTTCAAATCCGGCTCGAAGGATTTTTTTTAAGTAAGTACTTCTTTTTTTTCAATTGCATCATCATCATCATTTATTGGCGCTTAACCGCCTAAGCGATTTTGGCCGTCGCCTATCAAAGCACGCCAGTCATTCCTTTTTAGCGATAACTGACGCCAATTGGAAACCCCAAGGGAGTTCAAGTCATCCTCCACCTGTTGTTTCCATCTCAGTCGAGGCCTCCCCCTTCCTCTGCTGCCGAATTCGGGTGACGATTGGAAAACCTTCTGGGCTGGAGCTTCTTTGTCCATTCGCATGACGTGACCCAGCCAGCGGAGCCTTTGGGCTTTAATTCGCTGGACTATGGTCAGATCTGCGTAAAGCTCGTACAGCTCATCGTTAAATCTCCTTCGATACTCGCCGTCGGCATCACGGGAAGGACCATAAATCTTCCGGAGAACTTTTCTCTCAAATACTCCAAGGGCCATCTCATCTTCTCTTGACATTGTCCATGAATCTGAGCCATACATCAGGACAGGTATGATGAGAGACTTATAGAGCGCGATCTTTGTTCTTCGAGAGAGGACTTTACTTCTCAATTGCCTACTCAGTCCAAAGTAGCACTTGTTCGCAAGAGTGATTCTCCGTTGGATTTCTAGACTGATATTATTTTCGGTGTTAATGCTGGTTCCCAAATAGACGAAGTCCCTCACAGTTTCAAATTTGTAACTATCAACAGTGACGTGGCTGCCAAGGCGCAGGTGCGCCGATTATTTCTTTGATGACAGCAAATACTTCGTCTTGTCCTCGTTGACCGCAAGACCCACTTTTTTCGCTTCTTTATCCAGTCCAGAGAAGGCAGCGCTTACGGCGCGGTTGTTAAGGCCAATGATATCAATATCATCGGCATACGCCAGCAATTGCACGCTCTTGTAAAAGATTGTACCATTGCGGTTTAGCTCTGCTGCTCGAATTATCTTCTCCAGCATCAGGTTGAAGAAATCGCACGAAAGGGAGTCGCCCTGTCTGAAGCCTCGTTTGGTTTCAAATGGCTCAGAGAGGTCCTTCCCGACTCTGACGGAGCTGTTAGTATTGCTCAACGTCATTTGGCAAAGCCGTATAAGCTTTGCAGGGAAGTCAAATTCAGACATGGCGGCATACAGGCAACTCCTTTTTGCGCTGTCAAAAGCGGCTTTGAAATCGACAAAGAGATGGTGTGTGTCGATTCTTTTATCATGGGTCTTCTCCAGGATTTGGCGTATCGTGAAAATCTGGTCGATGGTAGACTTACCAGGTCTAAAGCCACACTGATAAGGTCCAATCAGCTTGTCTACGATGGGCTTCAGTCTTTCACACAATACGCTAGAAAGAACCTTATATGCGATATTAAGAAGGCTGATTCCGCGGTAGTTGGTGCGGTTGGCGAGATCGCCTTTCTTGTGGATTGGGCAGAGCACACTTAAATTCCAATCTGGAGGCATGCACTCGTCTGACCATATTCTGCATAAGAGCTGATGCATGCTTTTTACCAGCTCTTCGCCTCCGTGTTTGAACAGCTCGGCGGGTAGTCCGTCTTTTCCAGGCGCTTTGTTGTTTTTGAGCCGCGATATAGCTATCCTCACTTCATCATAGTGAGGTGGTGGGACGACTTTTCCATCGTCAGGGATTGGGGTATCGGGTTCGACGTCTCCCTCGCAATTTAGCAGTGAGGAGAAGTGCTCCCTCCATAATTTAAGTACACTCTGTACATCGGTTACCAGGTCGCCATTATTGTCCTTACAGGAACTTGCCCCGGTCTTAAAACCTTCCGTCATCCGCCGGATCTTTTCATAGAATTTTCGGGCATTATTCCTGTCAGCCAGCATCTCAAGCTCCTCACACTCACGCCTTTCGGCCTCACGTTTCTTTTTTCTGAAAAGGCGTCTCTCTTCCTTCTTTGCCTCACGATAGCGTTGCCATACACTGCGGGTTGCGCCCGTTCGCAACGTCTCCCTGTAGGCAGCGTCCTTTTTGTCCGAGGCAGTGCTGCATTCCTCATCGTACCAGTTGTTTTTGCGGGCTCGCTGGAACCCTATAGTGGCCTCAGCGGCGGTACGTAATGAGTGAGAGATATGCTTCCATTGCTCGGTTGCATCGTTAGGTCGAGGATTGCTCTCCGATAGCAGGTGTGAGAGTCGAGTGGAGAAATTGTCAGCTGTCTGTGTCGTGCGCAGCTTCTCGACGTCAAACTTTCCTTCCGTTACTGTGCGCACTTTCTTTGCTACACAGAGGCGTGTGCGTATCTTGGCTGCAACAAGATAATGGTCCGAGTCGATATTGGGACCACGAAGGGTACGCACGTCCAGAACGGTGGAGCTATGTCTGCCGTCGATCATGACATGATCAATCTGGTTTCTTGTTCTTTGATCAGGAGACAGCCATGTGGCTTGGTGTATTCGTTTATGCTGGAACCTGGTACTACTGATGACCATATTGCGAGCAGCGGCGAAATCAATCAACCTAGTGCCGTTGGGGGATGTTATATCATGGAGACTAAATTTTCCAACTGTTGGACCAAAGACTCCTTCCTTGCCCACCTTCGCATTAAAGTCGCCGAGCACGATTTTGATATCATGTTGGGGGCAGCGATCATAAGTCTGTTCAAGTTTATCGTAGAAGGAGTCCTTCTCTGCGTCGTCCGTCTCCTCAGTCGGCGCATAGGCGCAGATAAATGTTATGTTGAAAAATTTCGCTTTGATGCGGATCGCAGCGAGACGCTCGTCCACGGGGGTGAACGCTAGTACTTGGCGGCGAAGTCTCTTTCCCACCACGAATCCTACACCACGCGCTTTGCCGCGTGTCTGGCCACTGTAGTATACGTCACAAGGTCCGATGGTCGTCTTTCCTGGTCCCGTCCATCGCATTTCCTGCAGGGCGGTGATGTCAGCCTTTGCGTTAACGAGGACATCAACCAGTCGGGCAGCGGTACCGTCCCTTGAAAGGGTCCGGACATTCCCGGTACATGCCCTAATATCCAAATCATTATGCCTTATTCGTTTTGCCGGGTCGTCAACATTAAAGGGGGTTCTCATCCGAGGCTTTAATACATTTTTCATTGGACTGAATTTTTTACGTGGCGGGTCCCAAACCCAGCGCACAACCCGTTTCGGGGTTTTTGGAAAATATTTACACATTTATATAGCGAGCCGCTTGCTTCAAGACAGACGCCCGCTTGCAGCCGCACCTCATGGTGAACAGACGCTGCGCAAAAAACCTCGGTTTTTTCAATTGCACCGGTAAAAATTTTAACAACTAAATTTTTTGCACGACTGAAGGTTATCCTTTTAACTCGGTGTTGAAATCAAGTTAGGGATTTAACTCAACTTGTTTAAACTTAAGCGGGGTACTCACCTGCCAAGAAATGCCTCAAGAAAATGATCAAGAAATTTTGACGTTTACAACTTTTTCCATTTTATTGCAAATTACTATTATAAAAATGTATAAAACATGTGTAGCGAAATGCGAGCATGTTTATTTCTTAAGCGGGCTACTCACCTGCCAAGAAATGTCAAACTCCATATAAAAAAACGCTCAAGAAATGGTCAAGAACGGTTTTCACACGTCACATTTTCTTGAGCCAATACTCAGCTCAGAAGAAAAAATACAGCACTTTTCGATAGTTGGCAACGCCGGTTTACCTCAAGAAATAAATATGCTCGTATATATTTCTTGAGGTAAACGTGCAGATTCACGGCAAAGATAAGTATATACTTCGCTAAACATATATTGTACATTTTTATAATAGTAATTTGCAAGAAAATGGAAAATGCCGTAAACGTCAAAATTTCTTGACCAGGCACAAGAAATATATGCTCGTTTTTTTCTTGAGGCATTTCTTGGCAGGTGAGTAGCCCGCTTTAAGGTAGACCGGCGTTGCCAACCATCGAAAATTGTGGTATTTTTTCTTATGAGCTGAGTAGTGGCTCAAGAAAATTTGACGCGGAAAAATTTCTTGACCATTTCATAAACGTTTTTTTATATGGAGTTTGACATTTCTTGGCAGGTAAGGAGCCAGCTTTACACTGAACAACTGAAGGTGATGGCCCAATGCATGCTTGCTTTGCTGGCTTTGCCTCCAGAAATGTCAAAATTCTTTTGAACTAAAATAAAAGGGGTAATTGTTCTCTTAATTTATAAAAAAGGTGAAAAATAATGGTTGAAAAAAAGTTTACCTTTTCAGAAAATGTTTGCTACTTCTTCTTAGAATTTGTAAAGATTTAAAAACGTTGACATCAAAGCCGTGGAATTTCGCCAACAACATGCAATGCTTGTCATGAAATGTTGCTAGCAGTTTTCATTTTTTTATTTCATTTATTCTTTTCTATTGTTGTTCCCATTTCAGGGGTCAATTTCAACAAAATGTTTTCGCACTGTTTTAAATAACATGGACAATTAAAAAAGTCGTTCATATTGCGCAATATTTCAGGTCGTGAACTTAGTCTACTCTGCCATAAAGTACAAGCGACATTTCACGGCTATTTCACGGCAAGAACTTTTGTATGGATTTTGACAGCTGTTTCACGTGAAACGCGAATTTAGTACCTCCCTAGCGTGGGGCTGTAAACTAACGCCCGCGGACGTTATTTCTTTTTCAGTATTTTAAACTCAGCCTTGAGTAAATGTTAGATTAATAAGGCCTACGGCGCTTTTTTTAATAAACCCAGTATTTTTATTAAAATAAAAAATTTAAATTTTTTAATAGACCCAGTATTTTTAACTCAGGTTTGAGTAAATGATAAATTAATAAGGCTAAATGTTTTAAATTTTTATTAAAATAAAAAATGAAAATTTGGAATTAAAAATCGCGCGATTTTTTATTCCAAATTTTCGCCTGCGGCGCTTTTTTTAATAGACCCAGTATTTGTAACTCAGTTTTGAGTAAATGATAAATTAATAAGGCTAAATATTTTAAATTTTTATTTTGCGGCGCTTTTTTTTTAATAGACCCAGTATTTTTAACTCAGTTTTGAGTAAATGATAAATTAATAAGGCTAAATATTTTAAATTTTTATTTTGCGGCGCTTTTTTTTAGTAGACCCAGTATTTTAACTCAGTTTTGAGTAAATGATAAATTAATAAGACTAAATATTTTCAATTTTCATCAAAATAAAAAATTTAAATTTAAATTTCCACACGGAGCTATTTACTTTTGAAAGCGGGCGTTATTTCCTTTTATTGGCGGGCGTTATTTCTCTTTTGAAGAGGAAAGAACGCCCGCGGTCGTTATTTCTTTTTATTTGGAAATAACACCCGCGGGCGCTATTTCCTTTTATTGGCGGGCGTTATTTCTCTTTTGAAGAGGAAAGAACGCCTGCGGGCGTTATTTCTTTTTATTTGGAAATAACACCCGCGGGCGTTATTTTACTGCACCACCTAGCGTAAGGGTGGATTTTCACGAGTCGATTTTTTGTCGTTCCACCATGTAAATAGCAATTCGATAGATTCACACCTTGTATTTGAAGGTTCAATGAAAAATCTACCAGAAAATCGACCCTTAAGGCTGATTTACACGGGTCGATTTTTGTCGGTTCACTGCGCTCTACCTTCAAATACACAATAAAATATAAAAATATGTATAGTATAATAAAAAAAAATAAATAAATATAAAAATAAATTTGATTTTAATTTTGCGCTAGATTTTGATTTTGTTAAAATAAAAATTTGGGAAATCTAGCTAAAAGTCCAAAGGCTGAGTTCACTTTGAAAACTGAAAAATACATTTTTTGAAATTTACATCCAAAATAAAAAACAAAACTAAAAAACATTTTGTTCTCTATGAACATTAGAGCGTATCACCAAAAAAAAGTCACCCGCACCTCCTCTCATATGAAGTGTTTTTGAAAACAATTTTAAAAAAAAATTGTATTTTAGTTTACTGGCAACCCTAGATGTTATATAGATATTTTTGAAAAAATTTTTTAAAATCATAATAAAAAATTAAAATTTGGAATTAAAAATCGCCCGATTCTCATTTATGTATGTTCATTGTAGCGTCTCGGGCATACAAGCAAAAAAAAAAGTCATCCAAACCTCCCCTCATACGAAGTGTTTTTGAAAAATATTTAAAAAAAAATGTCATATCTTCGGCATTTATTGTCGGATTTTATAGTGTGATACACCAATTTTTTTGTCTCAGGGAGTGGGGTTTTCCTAAAAAAGCTCATTGAGCTCAGGCCCCCCGTTGTGGTACTTACCCACCATATCTTAGTTTCTACCACCCTAATGTAACGACCTAATGTCAGTTAATTGAAGACCATAAAATACGTACGATTGGCGTTCTCAAGCAAAAGGGCAATTTTTTATATGAACAAACCGCTGTTTCTCAAGAAAGGGGTAGTTCTCAACTTGTACTCCAATGGGATTTTCTAATTGGACACAAGGGTATGAATGCGACTCTGAAAATAAAAACCGCAAAAAATAAACCATGAATTTTCTAAGTTAAAAATCCATGAATTAGTTGACAAAAATTTCTATTTACATAAATTTTAGTCTAAGTTCTTCAAATTTAATTTGAATAATAATCCCAATTTTTTTACTTGGGAATATGACACTGCAGAGGGAGTGCCATACATGACGTATCCCAGGGTTATTTATAATAAGCGCGGCCGAAGGACGCCAACTAAGAAAGACATAAATACCATGGATATCGCCCCAATACATTATACATTAGTTTCGTACCGTGGAACGTTGCCACGGTTGAGGCAACCACCCGGACTTGGCATGGCGTATCCCAGGGTTTTTTATAATAAGCGCGCCCGAAGGCCGCTTATGCAGAAGGGTGTACTACACAGAAGACTTAGCATGGTGTGGTGCAGGGTTGTTTTTAAAATAAAATTTTAAATATTTCACAAACGCGGTTTTGCACCCACAACAGTGGTAACTCAAATGAAAGGTAACTTAATTACCTATCCAATGCAAAAAACAAAAATTGAAAATCGATTCAATAGTATTGAAGTCATTTCGATTTAAAAAAATGCTTTAAATGAACTTCGACCCTTAATAACTTTTTTAGGGTTGAAAAAAATTTAATTTCCGCTTTCCGATTCTTAATCTACTCGTGAATAAGCGTCTTTTGCTCCCTTACTTGAATTTTTTACTTCAAATTTCGGAGGAGACCATAAACTGCACCTTTACCAGTATTTTAAAATCATATAGGGTACTCACAGTTTCCTTTTAAATTTAGAAGATTTAAAATTGCCACATTAACTGTGAGCACCCCTGCTCCGCTTCTTACATTGGCCTTTGCAAATACGGGCACTTTTTAACTGAAATTATAATAACATTTAAATTATTTAAATAAATTAGAAAATGTAAACAAAACTTACTATTTTCCTTTTTTTGTTTTTCTGAATTTATATTTGAAAAGAAAGCAAAATGACAACTTTCAATTTTGCCACAAATTTAAACATAGGAATAAGCCTGGCAATATTGCCACAAAGTGGTATCTTCGATTTGCAGGCAAAACAAAAACAATAATTTGCCAGCTGGCAATATTAACATGGCTGGTAATATGGGACTGTGAGTACCCTAATAGTAAAAAATGAAAATTTGGAATAAAAAACGCCATCGTTCTCAAGTAGTTTTCCTGTTGAGAAACAGGGACTGAAGTCCCTTAGTTCTCAACTTGAGATCTAACGTAACTCAATCCTAAGTGTTTGCTGGGATGGAAACTATTTTCTTATTTGAAGCAGTCTAATATACTACACACATCCATACACACATATGTATGTGTAACAAGCAAGCTGATAATCATCCCGGCAATGTGCTCGTTGCTTGCGCCCTCTTTAGTACGCATTCATAATTTAACACGCGTAGACACATATGTTCATACATACACAAACGTCAAATACGACATTTGGCAGGTAAAAATCAACACCTTCGATAGCTCAGTTGGTAGAGCGGTGGACTGTAGAGAAATTGAAAGAAGTTGATATCCATAGGTCGCTGGTTCAAATCCGGCTCGAAGGATTATTTTACAATCTTGTTTTTTTTTTTTTTTTTTATTTAATTATTTCTAGAATGTGTAGACATGTAGATTTAAGATCGAACCAAATTTTTAATAGAAATATATATAACTTAAAATTTTTTAATCTTTCTACTAGCATCGTAAGCCCCGAGCTCGACGTTCACATAATCATCGCAAACGTAGCGATACACGCATAGCACTGGATCTTCCCACAACAGATCCCAGTGCCGATCTAATATTTTCCACCGATGAAGAGCCAAATGCCCGTGAAGATGACAACTATCTTCCGAAATATTGTACCGTACCGCGCGATCGAGCTCGACGATTATTGCAAAGCGAGTTACAACGTCGCTATATTGAAGAAATTGGGGACAATGTAATAGGAGGTGATAGAAAAGTAATGCCACCAGAATTGATTATTACGTCACCTTCAAAGGGTACATGTACATCCATAACTCTACGTCCGAATGTCCATACACCATCACAAGTTTTACCAGATCCTCTTGAATTTCCAGTGCATTATAAACCGGCTCGACGGACAAACTCGTGGCATAATCTGAACAATGGAGCTCTTAAGCCGCTGTGTGTGGTGAGGCAAAAGTAAGCTGATTATTACTGTTTAAATAAAACTACGTAAATACCCAGTCAGGGCTTTAGCAGGCAGTCTATGTAGAAAAAGAAAACTCGGTTGTTGTTGTTGTTGCAGTACCTCGTCCTGTCTAGTCGGAAGTTTCACTTATAAAAACTGATGTTGACAATGCCTTGCCGAATATGAATCCGGTATGTTTCGGTGAATAGCCTCTTGTGGTACTACACAGAGCCAAAAAGTTCACCTATAATCAAAGAGATCGACGTCTAAAAAAGCTTTTTGGCCGGGGAGAGCGAGTGGGGACAAATTTGAAGAAATTTGTGCTAGGAAATCTTTTAGATTTTAGCTTGAATTTCTTCTCAAATTTATTGAAAAGGAAATCGGCCAAAAAGAGGGAGTTAGCTTCTTATTTATGAATTTTGTATGTACTTTTGTCAAAAACGTTCAATTGTTAGAAGAAATCTGCTTGTTTTTATGAGAAAATTTGTATAAAGTAAATTAATGAGAACATCCTCTTATTTTCACTAGATTCATATTGAATTTATTGAAAAGGAAAACTATTTATTTTTAAAAGATCCCTTATTAATTCAAATTTTGCAATTAACGTCTCAACATATGTACATTAGCCCGGATCGGTCCCCATACGAAAAAAAGTGTTTTTCCAGTCCACCCCTAGGATTAAAGATATTTTGAAGGCGATCCCAAACATTTTTTTTTTTTTTGCCACGCCCCTCCGATGGGCTATTTACTTTTTTTGATACTACGCCGCTATTTTAAGTCCGATTTTAAAGAGCCATACACCTTTGTTCATGGCTTGGAAGCCGCCACAATTCTTACCTTAATCATTTTTTACTCCGAGTTCAAATTCTAGATAATTTTAATTCCAAATTTTCGCCTGCCGCGCTTTTTTTTAATAGACCCAGTATTTTTAACTCAGTTTTGGGTAAAGTTAGATTAATAAGGCTAAATATTTTAAATTTTTATTAAAATAAAAAATGAAAATTTGGAATTCAAAATCGCGCGATTTTTAATTCAAAATTTTCGCCTGCGGCGGTTTTTTTTTAATAGACCCAGTATTTTTAACTCAGTTTTGAGTAAATGATAAATTAATAAGGCGGCGCTTTTTTTAATAGACCCAGTATTTTTAACTCAGTTTTGAGTAAATGATAAATTAATAAGACTAAATATTTTAAATTTTTATCAAAATAAAAAATGAAAATTTAAATTTCCACACGGGGCTATTTACTTTTGAAAGCGGGCGTTATTTCCTTTTCAAAAGGAAACAGTGCCCGCGGGCGTTATTTCCTTTTCAGAGAAGAAATAACGCCCGCGGCCGCTATTTCTTTTTGATGCCCCCTGCACCACGCCCGTGAGTGAAATAACGCCCGCGGACGTTATTTCCCTTTTGAAAAAGAAATAACGCCCGTGTTGACAAAAGGAGATAATGCCGTGCGGAAATTTAAAGTTCTCGAATAATAAAATAATAAAAATTATTAAATCTTTGCATTCCTTTATTATAATAATTAAAATTTTATCCTGCGGCGCTTTTTTTAATAAACCTTGAGTAAATTTTAGATTAATAAGGCTAAATATTTTATATTTTTATTAAAATAAAAAATGAAAATTTTGAATGAAAAATCGGTTTGGCAGGACTTTAGTATTCTTGAATTTATGTTCATTTACCCAATTCAATTTTATAGTTATAAATCTCACATCGAAACTGAATTGCTTTAAAATAGTTTATTTTTTAATATACATGTTCAAAATGGGTGTATGAATTACTAAAATATACATGTATGTACAATATAATTTTTTTGTTACCTTTATTGTATTTACCTATATAATTTAATACCACCTCGTTACGTCAAACGTTTTTAATAAAAATATGTTTTTATAATTATTTCGTATTTGTATTCCTTTAACCCCTTTATACAAAATTAAGAATTATTCGTCACCACATAAAACTCGTGGAATTTGTATCTAGTACATTTTCTGTATGTAGTACATTTTCTGTATCGAGTACATTTTCTGTATCGAGTACATTTTCGGTATTGAGTACTTCGTATTACTAAGTAGTAATTGATGACATGCATGGATGAAGGGGGTATGTCGCATTTTGAGTGAAACGAGAAAATTGACTTTAAAGTTTTGCTTAAACATTTAAGGTTTTTTCAAATCTCTACGGAAAACTGACATAAAAATTATGCAAAGCCATAAAAAGCATACATAAGTTTATGCTTAGTACTTTATATGAAAAAAAACGGAACATACCCCCTTCTTCCACAATTAATATTGAAACGTTGTGTACATACCCCCTTCATCCATGAATTATCTTCTACATTTTTCACGACAGCCAGGTTCTGATAAGACAGAAATGAAGACATGCATGGATGAAGGGGGTATGTCGCATTTTGAGTGAAACGAGACAATTGACTTGAAAGTTTTGCTTAAACATTTGAGGTTTTTCAAATCTTTATGGAAAACTGATATAAAAATTATGTAAAGCCATAAAAGACGTTGCATAATCTATACTATAATAAAACTGTAGAAAAGTCGTGTCTGTACATTGAAAATTTCTTTGAAAAAATGACTGGGGATGACTTGAGGAATGTTATAGAGTCCATCTCAACCATTTTTAGAATTATTGTCTGTCTGTTTGTCTGTTTATCTGTTTGTCTGTTTGTCCGTTTGAACGTAAGGATCTCGGAAACTAAGAAACGGACTTTAATGAGACTTTTTCTGGTGGACAGCTTGAAGCTTAGAAGGAGCCCTAAACTTTATTTTATCAAAATCGCCCAATAAACAAAAAAAGATATAGTCATTTTAAGTGAGGTACCTATGAAATTTTTTTTTGTAAATAGATTTATATGAAGAAAAATTCGCTTTGTTTGTCAAAAAAATAACAAAGCGTGCCTCTCACAAATTTTTGTTTAGCATTTTTTTTCAATATCAGCTATATCAAAAATCAATTGGATAGGTACAGTGGCGTACCAAAAAATTTGAGAAAAACAATTTTTAAATCTATTCATCCATTCAGTTATTTATACTGGAATAAAACTCTAGAAAAGTTGTGTCTGCACATTGGAAATTCCTTGGCTAAAATTACTGAAAGTGACGTGGGGAATGTTATAGAGTTCATCTGAACTACTGTTATATTTTTTGTCTCTATTTTTATCAATGAGGGTGGGTATCAAAGTAGGAGCAGATGAGGTACTGAAGTTAAGGAGATAGAAAGACGGAAGTATTTCGGAAAAACTCGACTGGAATTGCCCTACAGAGATAGGGGCTTAGCCCAAACATATGTGACAGAAAGGAATATGACATAGGAAAGAAAGCCGAGGAAAAGAGGTTGATGAAGAGGAAGTGGGCCCGAGAATAAGTGTGGCAAAAGCGAAAAAAATGTTTCAATAGAAATTAGTACCACCCTAAAATACAGATCCACCCGGACAACGTCGGTGTCTCTGCTAGTATGCAATAAAAAGCGTAAATTTATGTTTAGTGCTTTATATGAAAAAAAAACGGAACATATCCCCTTTTTCCGCAATTCATATTGAAATGGTGTGGACATATCCCCTTCATCCATGAATTATCTTCTACAATTTTCACGATAGCCAGGTTCTGATAAGACAGAAATGAAGACATGCATGGATGAAGGGGGTATGTCGCATTCTCACTCAATTTCTGTTTTTGGCATTGGTGAATAGTTTTTATGAATATCAATATTTCTGTCTTATCAGAACATGGCTATCGTGAAAATTGTAGAAGATAATTCATGGATGAAGGGGGTATGTACACAACTTTTCAATATGAATTGTGGAAGAAGGGGGTATGTTCCGTTTTTTTCATATAAAGTACTAAACATAAACTTATGCTTTTTATTGCATATTATGCAGCGTCTTTTATGGCTTTGCTTAATTTTTGTGTCAGTTTTCCATAAAGACTTGAAAAAACCTCAAATGTTTAAGCAAAACTTTGAAGTCAATTTTCTCATTTCACTCAAAATGCGACATACTCCCTTCATCCATGCATGTCTTCAAATATAGATATGCATAAAAACTATTCACCAATGCCAAAAACAGAAATTGAGTGAGAATGCGACATACTCCCTTCATCCATGCATGTCTTCAAATATAGCTATGCATAAAAACTATTCACCAATGCCAAAAACAGAAATTGAGTGAGAATGCGACATACCCCCTTCATCCATGCATGTCTCCAAATATGATGTCATATCGTATGATGTCATATCATATGATGTCATATCATATGATTTCATATCATATGATGTCATATCATATGATGTCATATTATGTGATGTCACATCATATGATGTTATAATATGAGGTCATATCATATGATGTCATATCATGTGATGTCATATCATGTGATGTCATATCATGTGATGTCATATCATATGATGTCATATCGTATGATGTCATATCATATGATGCCATATTATATGATGGCATATCATATGATGCCATATCATATGGTGTCATATCATATGTCATATCAGATGATGTCATATCACATGATTCATATGACATGACATCATATGATTTGACATCACATGGTATGACATCAATGATATGACATCATATGATATGACATCATATTATAGATAACATCACATGATATAACATCATATGATATGACATCACATGATATGACATCACATGATATGACATCACATGATATGACATCACATGATACGACATCCTATGATATGACATCATATTATAACACCACATGATATGACATCATATGATATGACATCACATGATATGACGTCATATGATATGACATCATATGATATGACATCGTATGATATGACACCGAAAATGGTCCCGAAACGATCTAGAAAATGGTCCCGAGGTTACGCCGAATGTATTGCGCATATAGGTATAATTTGCCGGGGTCTCGATGGACAAATTTTTCATTTGTAAATAACTGATTAAAAATGAAGTTTTATCGTTATTCAGAATTCCATAAATAAAAAATAACGCGTTATCATCACTCAACGTTTCTTGAGTGATGAATAACAAGTCATTTTATTCAAGAATCGCCTGAAATAAAAATACCTTATTATTTGATGACATGCATGGATGAAGGGGGTATGTCTCATTCTCATTCAATTTCTGTTTTTGGCATTGTTGAATAGTTTTTATGCATATCTATATTTCTGTCTTATCAGAACTTGGCTACCATGAAAATTGTAGAAGATAATTCATGGATGTAGGGGGTATGTACACAACTTTCCAATATGGATTGTGGAAGAAGGGGGTATGTTCCGTTTTTTTTTTTTTTCATATAAAGTACTAAACATAAACTTATGCTTTTTATTGCATATTATGCAAGGTCTTTTATGGCTTTACATAATTTCTTTATCAGTTTTCCATAAAGATGTGAAAACCGCAAATGTTTAAGCAAAACTTTCAAGTCAATTTTCTCGTTTCACTCAAAATGCGACATACCCCCTTCATCCATGCATGTCTTCATTTCTGTCTTATCAGAACCTGGCTGTCGTGAAAAATGTAGAAGATAATTCATGGATGAAGGGGGTATGTATACAACTTTTCAATATTAATTGTGGAAGAAGGGGGTATGTTCCGTTTTTTTCATATAAAGTACTAAACATAAACTTATGTATGCTTTTTATGGCTTTGCATAATTTTTATGTCAGTTTTCCGTAGAGATTTGAAAAAACCTCAAATGTTTAAGCAAAACTTTAAAGTCAATTTTCTCGTTTCACTCAAAATGCGACATACCCCCTTCATCCATGCATGTCTTCAATTACTACTTAGTAATACGAAGTACTCAATACCGAAAATGTACTCGATACAGAAAATGTACTCGATACAGAAAATGTACTACATACAGAAAATGTACTAGATACAAATTCCACGAGTTTTATGTGGTGACGAATAATTCTTAATTTTGTATAAAGGGGTTAAAGGAATACAAATACGAAATAATTATAAAAACATATTTTTATTAAAAACTTTGACGTAACGAGGTGGTATTAAATTATATAGGTAAATACAATAAAGGTAACAAAAAAATTAGATTGTACATACATATATTTTAGTAATTCATACACACATTTTGAACATGTATATTAAAAAATAAACTATTTTAAAGCAATTCAGTTTCGATGTGAGATTTATAACTATAAAATTAAATTGGGTAAATGAACATAAATTCAAGAATACTAAAGTCCTGCTAAACCGGCTTGTAGTTGCATACAAACTAATTCTCGGGTACATTAGAGTGGTTCAAATAAAAAAAATTGTTTTTTTCGGTCTTACCCCTTGAAAAGTAAGGTATTAATGAGAAAATAAGCCTCGCAACAAAATTGGCTTTGTTTTTTCACTTTTCCCATACATTTTTTATAGGGAAATGGGATCTTTTTCAAAGAAATTTTTCCTTTTTTAAAATTTATTTCAAAAACCTTTACATATTCTTAAAGTGGAGGCTTTGAAGTTTCCAAAATGGTAAGCCGGGTGCTTGTTGTAAAATATAGACCTACCAGCAGAACTTGACAAAAAGTACCCGATACTTTGAAAGTACCCGATGCTTAAACGTATCGATACCAAAGTAGTATATACTCAAAAGTACTCGATACTGCCCAACACTACACAGAGCCAACACTGCCTAATAAAATAGAACAAAAGTCATATGATATCTCTATAGATTTTCTTCAAGAAGAAGTTCTTTTTATTTTTGAAGAGAAAATCTTATTAATCTTTACAAAGAGAAATCTTGCAAAAAACGTACTGATTTCTTAGGGTTCCTATCAAGAAGATTCGACTTATTAATGTTTTCAAAGGGAAAACATATTTCCGCGTAATTGTATGTGTTAATAAGACGATCTTAGGGTTCCTAACAAGAAGATTTGACTTATTAACAGATTTCCGCATAATTGTATGTGTTAATAAGACGATCTTAGGGGTCCTAACAAGAAGATTCGACTTATTAATGTTTTCAAAGGGAAAACATATTTCCGCGTAATTGTATGTGTTAATAAGACGATCTTAGGGTTCCTAACAAGAAGATTTGACTTATTAATGTTTTCAAAGGGAAAACATATTTCCGCGTAATTGTATGTGTTAATAAGACGATCTTAGGGTTCCTAACAAGAAGATTTGACTTATTAACAGATTTCCGCATAATTGTATGTGTTAATAAGACGATCTTAGGGTTCCTAACAAGAAGATTCGACTTATTAATGTTTTCAAAGGGAAAACATATTTCCGCGTAATTGTATGTGTTAATAAGACGATCTTAGGGTTCCTAACAAGAAGATTTGACTTATTAATGTTTTCAAAGGGAAAACATATTTCCGCGTAATTGTATGTGTTAATAAGACGATCTTAGGGTTCCTAACAAGAAGATTTGACTTATTAACAGATTTCCGCATAATTGTATGTGTTAATAAGATTTGACTTATTAATGTTTTCAAAGGGAAATCTTGCAGAAAACGAACTGATTTCTTAGGGTTCCTAACAAGAAGATTCGACTTATTAATGTTTTCAAAATGAAATCACATATTATTGAGAAGAAAATAAAAATTATATTTCAGAGTTCTTATATTGTCTTCGAGAATTTCATGTATTGCCTTTACCTTCTTATGTTGCCTTTTTATATTTCCTTCAAGCCATCTCACCGCACTCTTCCTTACATTGCCTTCCACACTTGCCATATTGCCTCCACCGCGAATCGAACTAACCACATATTGAATGCTGACCATCGAGCCATCGGGTACTTCTGCTTCTCATCGTATAATTGTTCTACATGATGTCTGCTGATGATGATGCAAGATTTCCCTTTGAAAATATTAATAAGTCAAATCTTCTTGTTAGGAACCCTAAGATCGTCTTATTAACACATACAATTATGCGGAAATATGTTTTCCCTTTGAAAACATTAATAAGTCAAATCTTCTTGTTAGGAACCCTAAGATCGTCTTATTAACACATACAATTATGCGGAAATCTGTTAATAAGTCAAATCTTCTTGTTAGGAACCCTAAGATCGTCTTATTAACACATACAATTATGCGGAAATATGTTTTCCCTTTGAAAACATTAATAAGTCAAATCTTCTTGTTAGGAACCCTAATATCGTCTTATTAACACATACAATTATGCGGAAATCTGTTAATAAGTCAAATCTTCTTGTTAGGAACCCTAAGATCGTCTTATTAACACATACAATTATGCGGAAATATGTTTTCCCTTTGAAAACATTAATAAGTCAAATCTTCTTGTTAGGAACCCTAAGATCGTCTTATTAACACATACAATTACGCGGAAATATGTTTTCCCTTTGAAAACATTAATAAGTCGAATCTTCTTGTTAGGAACCCTAAGAAATCAGTACGTTTTCTGCAAGATTTTCCTTTGAAAACATTAATAAGTCAAATCTTATTGTTAGGAACCCTAAGATCATCTTATTAAAATAAGAAGTTTTTCTCTTTCAGCTTTTTTTCAATATTTTGACAGAAATTTCGAGAAGATTTTCTTATTAATAACACATATAAAAAGAAATCGGAAAGAAAAAAGAAGAAATTGCACTTGATAATATCAATAAGAATTTCCTCATTAAACCAAATAGATTTGCGTATGGTTTTTTTTTCGTTTCCGCCGTCTTGACTACCCCTGAGCCTGAAAACCGTTCATAAAGACAATCTTATTAATTTTATTAGGCATTTTTGGCTCTGTGTAGTTTTAATTGACTAACCTAATGCCAAAGCTAGTTTTTATGTAGTTACATAGTTAGCACTCATGTAGTGGCGACTACCTCCTAGGCAATTGGAATGTCCACATAGTTTGTCTGTTTAAGGCCCGGTTTTTCAGTGCAAGTTTAAACTTCAGTGCGAGTTTTAACTTAATTTAAGCGACCAGTTTGTATGGGATAAACTCTAGTCCACTTTGTATGTGGTTTAAACCTGCACTAAAAACTCGGGCCTAAGAAAAGTATAGACTTTTCAAGCGTTATACTCAAGGTCCGAAACCGATTAAAATAATGTTTCGGTTTTTCAACGTGTTTCGGTTTCGCTTCAGGTTTCGTTCTTCAACATTTATTTCGGTTTCGGTTACGGTTTCGTTTCGGTTTCCAAATAAAAACATGAACAAAATAAATTTTACTACTAAAATACTGAAATACCTATATATGTAACTTGGAAATAGGTCTGAATTTTCATAACTTTTTTCCTGCGGCCATGATTGAATTTCTCCAATATAATAATACATTTTATTAGCGCAAAACAAATTCCTAAAAGTAACTCTAGATTTTTATTAGAAAACAAGTAAGGAAGTCTAAGTTCGGGTAAGCCGAACATTAAGTACCCAGCAGTAGTTTTCAAATGATTTTCGAAATATCCCATTTCGGAAGTAAGCGTGGTTGGGAAGCGATGTCGTCATCATCATCAGGTATACTTCCAATTACGCTAGTATACCTTGTACCAATTTCATTGTTCTACGTAATCAGTTTAAAAGTTATGACCCGTGAAATTTTCAAATATGCCTCCCTGAAAAGTGGCCGGTGCCACGCCTACTTTCAAAAATTGATCAAAAATCATAATAGAATGACTAGGGGGTTCATCCTATCAAACTATATCATTTTAGCCATTTCCGTTGCCGAATTATATCAATTTAGGTGACTTTCGAAGCTTTCGATATCGAAAGTGGGCGTGGTTGGAGAGCGATTTTTTGAAATTTCATCAGGTATACCCAACGATACTAGTATGCTTTGTGCCAAATTCCATCGTTCTATCGTAATCAGTTTAAAAGTTACGACCAGCCAACTTTTCAAAAATGCCTCTCTTAAAAGTGGGCGGTGCCACGCCCACTATACAAAATTTATGGAAAAATCATAAGAGAATGACCAGGGGGATTCACCTATATAATTATATAATTTTTGCCATTTCAGCTACCGAGATATATCCATTTGTGTGATTTTCGAAACTTTCATTCGATTTCGCCCATTTTCAATAGCAACCTACCTTGGCAAAAAAGTAACCTGTATATAAAATTTCATGCAAATACCTCAATTTTTACTCAAGTTATCGTGTACACAGACAGACGGACGGACGGACAGACGGACGGACATGCCTTTATGAACTCCTCTTTTCAACCTAAGAACTTTCATATATGGAACTCTATATCTATCTTGATTATTTTGTGCCGTTACGTACTACCGTTATGTGAACAAAATTAATATACCCTTGTACTAGTACTAGTACGCTGGGTATAAATATTATAATGGAAGCCAAATGAAATGTATAAGTCGTCAAAAACATTAATATGAGTGGTGCTCTCTGAGACAAGCCTGAAGATTTTTTTTCGGATCACGTAAATTTTTTTCGATCGCTTATTCAACTATAGTCAAACTTCCTCTTTCAGAATTTGTATACTGAGGTCGAAACGTGTCTTTTGCAACCTTGCTCGACAATCTTCCATGCAAGTTTTCAGGGTACCTGTTTGTAAATGAAAATACCTATGTGCACACTAAAAGAAGACATTAAAAAATTTCAAAAAATTTAAAATAAGAAAAATTGAAAAAAAAATTAAAAAAAAAATATTTTCGAATTTGCACTGCACGTTTAGGTGGATGCCTGGACACTGTAAAATGACAGGAAATGAGATGGTAGATTAGCCTGCTAGAGGGGCACATTCGCTCCGCTTTTACAGTCCTTATTTTTAATAATTCTAGCAAAAGTTATAATCGCAAATTGAAGATTAGGCTTAATCGGCTTTTATGCAAGTGACCCTAAATATTTTAAATTTTTATTAAAATAAAAAATGAAAATTTGGAATTAAAAATCGCGCGATTTTTTATTCCAAATTTTCGCCTGCGGCACTTTTTTTAATAGACCCAGTATTTTTAACTCAGTTTTGAGTAAATGTTAGATTAATAAGGCTAAATATTTTAAATTTTTATTAAAATAAAAAATGAAAATTTGGAATTAAAAATCGCGCGATTTTTAATTCCAAATTTTCGCCTGCGGCGCTTTTTTTAATAAACCCAGTATTTTTATTAAAATAAAAAATTCAAATTTTTTAATAGAACCAGTATTTTTAACTAAGTTTTGAGTAAAGTTAGATTAATAAGACTAATTTCCGTTTGCTCAAGTTACCTATAATTTATTGGGCAGATAAATTTATCCGCCACTTCATCTGGTTTCTGGTTTGTAAATGGCGTAGCACATCGTATTTTCCTCCTTTGGCAATAGAAAAAATAGCCATACATTTTAAACATTGCACTTCACTGGCTCGTATTTTTTTTTTTTTTTTTTTTGTATTGGTTTTGTATTATTTGGCTTCTTAAAAGGATATCCGGTTTTTATTTCCCTGCCTGCCACCTACTACCAAATAGCTGTTAATAGCATGGAAACATACCTACAGCTTTTCCTGCCACCTGCCGGCTAATAGCTCATTTACATAAAATTAGGTCAGTGCGTGATGGCCATCTCTTACTTACTTACTTAAAACAGCCTTTAACCTCCTAGGCAATGACGGCCATCTCGCTTTTACTTATTGGCTTTTACGGGGCTTTCAAAACCAGTACGAATCTGCGTGCTGAAGCAATTGTTTTTTTTTTTTTGAATTTGGAAGTAATTTTATATGAAACTTTGAAGCTGGCTTCTGGCTGGTGTTACCGTACGCTATAAATGCTTACGATAAAACGAAAATGAAATTTGTTTATGTATGTATCTACAATTTTAAAGTGCAAAGCGCGCTACTCAAAAATTATTGGCGCATATTTTAAAGTAGAAAAAAAAAGAATTCTATAGTGGTAGGTGCTGTAATTTTTTTTATTTGCTAGGCACTATAAAACTTAAAAAAATATATTTAAGATTTCTTAGCTTCTGCAATGTACCTAAATGGGAAATAGTGCGAATAAAACGTTTCCCTTGGACTGGAAAAGCTTACAAAATCTGCAAACAATAACGTGCCTATTAGCGGAACCGAAAAGTTTAAAATTTTCCCCGTTTGCAAAAGTCGATAAATATCCTGAACTCTTCTTTGTCTGAAATGTTCTCTGGCAGCAGTATGTGCTTTCGTTGGGGTTATAAAGACTGGGGCTTGCCTCGGTTGATACTCGTAGGCACGCCACTGCTCGTGACACTAAAGCTTTATAGGTACACTATTTGCACTAAAACTTACCTATTTATATTATATTAATATATTAATATATTTGCTTAGAAACTTGCAGCACTGCAATACAAACAGCAGGTTACTTTCGAATTATTTATGATGCACCATCAGCTGTTTAATAGTGGTTGCTAACTAATATCGATAGCAACTTACATTTGATAAAAGGGTTGCCGCTACTCAAATGGTGACGTTACAGCTGCCAGCTTAACAGTCGGCAGCACCAGCCTAACGATGGCGTCGGTCTATATGCCCTATGACGCCGAAGAACCTCCTCCACAAAAGGAGGTGAAAGATCTGGTGGATAATTTCTGTACGGGCCATCTTATTATTGGAGCTGACGCTAATGCTCATCACGTCCAGTGGGGAAGCTCCGATATTAACTCTAGGGGCGAGTCTCTGTTTGACTACCTACTAACAACTAACCTGGTGGTTTGTAACGTGGGTAACGAGCCTACTTTTATAACTAAAGCTCGTAGGGAGGTTATAGACCTCACTGTTTGTAGCGAAGGCGCTTATGAGTGGGTCAGAAAATGGCGTGATCTTGATGAGCATTCATTTTCTGACCATCGGTACATAGAAATTGTGTTAGACTTTATTGTTGAGCAGCCAGTTATAAAACGAAATCCACGCAACACTAACTGGCAGCTACATAACCAAATATTAGCTAGGGACCTACCAGTATTACCTCCACAAGCCCCCTCATCAGTGGGAGAACTGGATGATCTGGTAACGACCTTTACAACGGCGCTCTCAAATGCCCTAGAGCAGGCTTGTCCAGTACCAAAACCACGCGGTAAACATAGGCCGCATTGGTGGTCCTACGACCTGGACTCGCTCCGTAAATCATGTAGGACACAATTTAATAAGGCCAAGAGCCTTGGCGCGGAGACTCAATGGCTCGAATATAAAGTTTAACTCAGAGCCTACAAAAAAGCTCTGAGGCAGGCGAAGAGAGTATCGTGGAGAAATTTCTGCACTGGGGTCGAAAATGTCGACGATACAGCGACAGTCTGTCTCTCATCCTTTGTGCTCAAGACCTTCGAGAGGATAATAAATGACTACCTCTCCTCTACTATTGATAGCAACCTGATCTGTAGCTATCAGCATGCATACACCAAAGGGAAATCTACAGAAACTGCTCTTCACAGCCTAGTTTCTGTTATTGAAAAATCGCTGTATGAAAAGGAGTACTGTCTTGTGGCCTTTTTAGATATTGAAGGAGCCTTCAACAACATAAGCCCTGA